>JAUMHF010000001.1:969847-983476 GCA_032359275.1 Microctenopoma steveboyesi
ATAAAAGACAGATCGGACGATGGGTTTTATTTCATCTCTCACCCTAATTAATTATGTTTAGTTTTTTCCACAACAGCTCCTGCACTAACAGCGGTTTGTCCTGTCCCCTTTACATATGACCTTTAGTATAAATGAAGACATGAGAAGCTTTGGTGTCCAGCACTGGACTGGTCGCTGTTCTAGTCTTTTGCACATTGGACCCTCACTGACCTCATGTTTTCTGGGTTTTTTCCGACCTACTGTCTTAAATCACAGTTTAGTAAGAGTGAGACTAAATATTTGTCCCGGTTGTTCCAGTCTTAGTCCTGTTTCTTGACATGGTCCAGATGTAGGTGGTGCCGCTCGCTAACTGGACTCCAGCTTGTGGGTTTAGCTGTGTCACATATCTATAGCAGAAAAAGGTACATTACACCAAAAATAGAACCAACACTAATGTCTTTCTATTGTTTGTAAGAAGATTCCGAGTTTTTCCATTAGACCTGGATCACACATTCCTCTCTGGCACTCCAAGACCCGACTTAATGGGGATTCCCTGGAAGGCACCGGCTCTCTTTTTTCCCTTTCTTTCTTTCCCTCTGCAGCTTCTTTAAGTGTTAATCCTTGGGAAACTTCCACCCATAGTGACTTGTTTGAAGCAGGCCAGTGGCTATCCGCCTAAGTACGGCCCCCAGTCATCTGAATCATTAGATTAGGCTTAGGCACGGCCCGACAAAGAGATTCCCTATCACCGTTTGTTTCGAGGAGAGGCCCTGCTTCAGCCAGCGCAGCCTCAGAAGTGAGAGGCACTTGGAAGCAAATACATCAAACGTAGGAACCCGAAAATAAGACGCACAACAATCCTGCTGGGTCTGGTTTATGGTACACACTCTGGGTTCTAGATGAGCCAGAGAGCGCTGACATCTGCTGTTTACATGGTACTAAAGCACCGATTATTATCCCGAGGGCAGCTTACTTTGAAAGACTGAGAAGCAGGTTTTCTATTGAGCTTCTATAAATATCAGTGAGTGTCGGCCACCTCTGATTCAATGAATACATGTTTTTATTAGTGGTAAACGGGTCACAAACGGAAATGATGATGAGAGTGGATCAAGTCTGAAGCAGCTTCTCCTGCACTCAGGCGGAAAATACACCTGCACCATGAAACGTACAGACCTATTAGAATCAAGTGATCTAGTGAGGTAAGCTTGTTTTTAATGAAACTGAAATATAAAACATTTAGTTTTATGGAGCAGCTTTTGAACCAAGTCGTTGAAAAGTTTGTTTTCAAACTGAAAGTCAGAGACAAACTTTTTGAAACGGCAGCAAAAGACGGCGGAACGTGAACCAAAGTCGGCTTTTTGTCTCGTGCAGCATCTAATCTTCCTCCTTTGAAGACGAGCGTTCTTGTCTTTGCCGTCACTGACAGACCTGATAGGAATATTCATGTTGGTGGCGGCGGTGGGCGTGTGTCTCTGCGTTGGCTTCTTAAACAGTTGAGAAGCCATTTTGTGCTGAAGGAGTCCCGGACATGTCAGGGCTGTTGACAGCCTGTGCTCGGGATTAGTGGGCCGGCAGCGAGGCAATCCCTAATCCCTCACTGTATGCTAATCTATTTACCCGCCACGTTAAAGGGATTTCCATATAAAACTATACGCAGAGATGCTGGAAGTGTTCACTGTCAGAACTCATCATGTCACTGTCTTTTTCTTTTTGCGCCTCTGCTGCGTTGGTCTGACTCACGAGCAGAAGTCTGCGCAAATGAGTGTAAAAGTAAATGAGCCACGTCAGGACGAATTCTGGAAACAGCAACATCAATTCAAAAACACAGACGCATACAGAGCACTGCATCATTTATTAACTATAATTTCATTGTTTCAGTCAAACGGTACGCGGCTAACCCGGGACCAGCCTCGTCTGTTTCCCTTCCCTAGAAAGCCAGAGCTGGTTCTGAGACAATTTAAAAGAGCTTAAATTAATTTAAAAGAATTGATCACAACACTCCAGCGTAGAGAAGCTGACGTACGCAGGCGTGTGCAGAGACATGATGCACGTTCCTCAGAAGGTGAGTTAAGCTAACCCTGGACGGACATTGGTGCTGGTCCACATTAGGTCCAGAGAGCTGCTTTGTCCACGTCCTCTGTGGATGAGTTACTGTGAGGCCACGGTGCTGCTTCAGGACAGTTTTAGACTTTGTCCCCTGAGGCGCGTCACGTATGGAAGAGTAAACTGAGAAGTCAAAGAGTTTTACAGTGGCCCTGTGGACGACTAAATACCCAAGCAGCAGACTTACTTGGCCACTACAAAAGGCAGAGGAAGAAAAGTTGACGCCCCAAGGGGAGAAGCTGGCAGGAGCCTGAGACATCCAGAACAGCTGTTCAGGGACAGGACGCTGTTCTCTCAAATAGGCAGCAGCAATTGCTTGAACATGGCCTAAAGATTAGTTTGTCCTTATGTGGTAAATCCCAGCTCATGTTTGCGCGCTGGTAAAGCCCAGCAGGAGAACACACAGTCCGGACCCTGTGTTTACCAAGAACTGTTTGTCCAGCTGGTGGACGGATGCCATGAGGAAGCAGGGCGACTGCTAATTAAAATCGTGATTCGTCCCTTTTTTCCTCGGATCAGATGTGTTGTACATTACAGACGACACAGCACAACAAACAGCGGGGACGCCAGCGGGCATGTTTGCTAACCCGGCGGGGGGCGAGTCCACCTCTGCATGGCAGTCACCATTTTAAAACCCAACCCAGTGATTTCCCGACATTTGAGCTGCATATCAACGTAATTCAAGAGAGGTGTTTGTGTGATTTACTGACCAGTTGCAGCTGGTGGTCCTGCTACTTCCAAGACTTTTGGTCCATACCTCCACCTCAGTCTGGATCAGTTTTGGACCAGACCTACACCTGAGAGTGTAATGTCTGAACATTTTGTCTTTCATGTGAAAATCAGTCTCACCAATACAAACCTGTTTCTAAACTTGCGCCTCAACCGGACTCAAACCCTCGTCTGCCCACCGGTTCCACTGGGATAGTCGGTGGCATCCACCCGCTGACGTGAAGGCGGAAACAGCAGCAACTCATCGAGCAACCAGGAAGTGTTTGAAAGTCTTCGCTGAAGATTAGTGCTTAAATCATTTGTAGTTAACCAGTCGATCGAACCAGGAGGGAAAAAAGAACTCGCTCGAGACGGAGAGCAACCTCCTAGACTCTGACGACTGTAATGAGCACGGCGAGCTGGTGAACTACTGCAGCTGACGAGGCTCAGGACGAAGATACTACCAATGGGTTTAACACTCAGTGAAGCATTAGTCAAGCATACGGCCTGGTTCCTGTTTAATAAACCGCTCCTCATTGGTGGAGCAGTTACTCCGGCCCGTTGAAGATGACGCCGCACTGTGAGAGAACTTTATTATTGGTACAGAGACAATCTGAGTGAAAACGTTTCACACAGAGTTTGTGTGTTTGTACTGCGCAGCTCTCAGGTGTGAACGTGTGGAAAGAACATTGCGATAAAAACCAACAGTGATGCCTTCAGAAATCACAGCGCACCAACCACAGGTTCCCGCCGGCTTCTGTGGCTTTGTGAAACTGCTGATACTGTGCTTGAACCCGGTGTCAGCGTGGCACCGCTTACTCCTTCAAACCAGTTAAACTGGTTCAGCATAATTCCTTTTAAACTGGTGATTACAGCTGGAAACTGTTCACAACACGCCGCCGAACTCATTAAACTCGAATCAGAAATAAACTTTTCTTTCATGTTTTAACGAGACTTTATTATAAAGACACGAATGTACATGTTGGAAAGTTCAAAGAGAGACTGACATTACGTGTCATTCACTTTTTTATTTTCTCTCCTCTGCAAAGAACAATAGCAAAATCTTTCACCTTATAAACAAGTGCTGCAATTTAGTCTCCGAAATACAACACGCACAGGCTGGACGGCGAGGTTCTGACTCAGATTCAAGTTGGAATCAGATAGAAAGGAGCATCCTGAACATCATAGCAGCATTGTGTTTTAGAAAAGCCCAGTCTGACGCGTGTAACCTCCACCGCGCCGATCGCTCGGAGGATCCCAGGCTGCACAGTCTCCACTGAACAACAACCAAACGCTTCACGGGTTGTAAGTGAGTCAGTTTGTCTGGAGTTCTGTAGTAGAAAAATAATCCCGGAGGAGTCGCGTCGCCGATGACGCAGAGCTCAACCTGAGGCCTCCTGCTCAGGCTCCACACATCTGCACATCTTCAGTGTTTTTTCACAAATAAACTTTTTTAATGTCTCTACTTTTAGTTTTAAGGATCTTGGAAAGAAAATGCCACCAACAACAAAACCATACTTCTTTGAAAGTGTAGAAGAAGACAAACACAGGAAGTCACAGCACTTGGAAACGCCACGAGGCCTGGTCTTTGTAGTCCAAACAGTCGGAGGCGTTGAAGTTGAGTTTCCAGGCCGAGGCCGCCGTCTGCTCTTTGTAATCCAGACAGTCCGTGGAGTTGAAGGCGAGCCCGGGCGCGCTGTACGCCTGGTGGTGGTGCGGCGGGTGGTGGTGATGGTGGTGGTGCCCTGACGACTGGCCGATGTGGTGGTGAGGGTGTCCCGACATGGAGCTGCCCGTCATGGGGCTGAGCTGGTGCGGGTGGTGATGGGAATGCATGGGTGCCAGATACGAGCCGCACTCCACGCCGCCGAAGTACGAGCCCGACGCTGAGGCTGCGTAGCCCTGGCCGTACGCTGCTGCTGACTGGCTGTACGGCACCGGGTAGGAGGGCGTCCCCCCGGTGCTGGAGGAGGTCACGGAGCGCTGCATGCAGGAGGCGCTAGTGGGGGCGGCTGGGTCGGGCAGTGTGACCGGGGCTGGGGCTGGAGAGATGGGTGCCGGGCTCCAGATGGACGACACGGGGGCAGTGACAGAGGTAGAGGTGTTGATCACGCCGAGTCCACCGAGGCTAGAGGAGACTGAGGAGGAGGAGGAAGAGGAGGTGGAGGAGGAGGTGCTGGACACTGCCGGCGGGGTGAACTGGCCACTGCTCTCTGAACCGGTGCTCTCCCTGGTCGGAGACGACTTCTTCTTCATTGGTTTCACCTTGGAGGCACCGCTGCTGCTGCTGCTCTGCTGCTGCTGCCGACATTTGGCTCGTCTGTTCTTAAACCACACCTGAGGAAGGAGCGAAGGTCAGAGGGTCGTCATCACACATCGTCGTGATCAGAAACCAAACAGCGTTAAACTGGACCGAGCTGGCAGGAAGTGCACACCGCATCTGACCTTTGACCTTTCCTGTTTGGCGCTTGTCAGGAACTACAGTCCCACTCTGGAGTCTGACTGAGTAAAAATAAACTCACATTTTTATGAAAATACTTTATAGGATCAGTTTGTGAAAAGATCAGATTTTGTGCAGATGCTGAGCTACAGCTGACATCCCTGCTTTTCCCCAGCACCTTAGAAGTTTAAGCTTTAAGTGATTCAACAGCAACAAGTGGATCTCAGAGGCAGAGACGCGGCGACTCGCTCGCCCTGAGGTGGAACCAAGGAGACGTCAGAGATCTGCAAATCCGTCGAGTCAGTTCAGGGACAGTTGTTGAATTTCAGCGATTCTTGATTTGGATGCATGAAGGTCCAAAGTGGCTCTGGACTGGTTTTTAAGAGACTTTGAAGGCGATAAAGAAAATTTGCGTTTTGCATAATATGGGTGAAAGAAAAAAACTAAGATCTGAGAGGAACTAGTTTGGAAAAGAATAAAATTGATTTTTTTCTACATCTTTTATTTGTAAATAAACTGAGCAGATGTGTTCCAGACATCTGGAGGAAACGTTTTCCGTGTAACTAACATGTTGGTGGTTCTCGGTGGAGAATCTGCATCAAATTCTCCCCAGATTAAAGACGTGTCTGTGCTTGATCAATAAAAGCTGATCTGAGGAACAGAGAGTCCTGCTTCGTTTGGTTTTCTCTAAACTATTGTACACACGTTGTCAGAAATAAATGGAAAGATGCAGATTATTTATGAAACTCGTGTTTTACGCATGAACGTGATCATGTCCCTCTGTCTCGTAGGCTGACTTTCTCACCTGCACCCTGGACTCGGGCAGGTTGATTTTCAGCGCCACCTCCTCCCGCATGAAGATGTCCGGGTAGCGCGTCTTGGCAAACAGCGACTCCAGGATGTCCAGCTGCGTCCGGGTGAAAGTGGTCCGCTCCCTGCGCTGCTTCCGCGGGTTGGCTGAGAACACACACACAGTCTTTGTTCAGAAAAAACACTGTACTAATATTCCCAGGACTTGGAAACGGATTCCACGTCCTGGGTAAATGTGGGTTTGAATCATTTCCCCTTTTAATCCATGTTGTTCTGGAAACGTCAAATTAACTGCTTCACTTTTTTCACCTGACAAAACATTTTGGACTAAATAAAAAGTCGTTCGAAGAGATTTAATTATTAGAACAAAATGACTGATTTTAAAGAAAGAAACCAAAAACATTCTTTTCTTTTACCAATCAAACTACAGACACATTAAAGGATGATAATAAAACGACAAAGGTTCGTTCTGCGCTGCGCAAACGGGAAGAAACACGTAAAATATGTAGTAACAGCGCAGAAGAAAAGTAAAAAACACCCTTTTCTAGAAGGTTATTCTTCATTTGCACTAATCTGAGCTTCGTGTGTGGTGCTGTGTGGGCTCCGTACCCGGGTAGCCCACGGACGGGTGCAGCAGGTCCATGGCGGCTCCGCTCAGGCCCAGTCCGTTCATCCCGTACGGGCCCTGTTTGAGATAAGACATCATGCTAGAAACACGGCGGGGAGACCGGAGTCTGGACGGACGGCGATCCGGGGCTGAGGTCCTGCAAGAAACGAGGGCGGCGAGTCCGTTGAGTCGGGAACTACTTCAGTCACACTGAAACATGTGTTTTACTTTAACACACACAGTGTTAAAATGAACATGAATGTTAATAATCAATATAAAACCAACAACATGTGGTTTCATAAATATGAAAACTCGGATTAATTATCGGTAACGTCCCTCCAGAGATCTGTTATCATTCAATCTTCACTGCGTTTTTAATTAATTTAATAGCTCACAATTAAACCGAGCTGTGGAGACGCGCGTTTAAATTACAGGCTGAATGAATAATATTATTCACACAGGTTTTATTCATTTGTGCTTTTACGGCGGTGTTTTGTGCTGTAATACATTTATTTTTAGTGAAGGTTTCTACACTTAATTTATAACTTTTAGATCACAGAAGTTTTCTTTCGTAGAATTTTTGGGTAATTATGTAAATCTAATTTATTTTTGCTGCCATGTTAAAAACATTTGGAAATGTTAAAGGGAAATAAATAAGTTGAAATAACTAAATGAAAGGGAAGAGAAATGTTTACAGCCCAAACGGGAGAATATACTAAATGCGTTATATTTGCTTTCAGACCTCAGCTGCAGCTTTAATTACTAACTGCTGGTGTTAGTGTAAGAATGTATTTAGATAAGAATTTCCATAATCCGCGGGGCTCTTTTTAGCAGGTAAATGCGCACATTTCGGACTAATCGCAGCCTTTTCTGCGGTGAAAGGAGCCGCGGGCCTCCCTGATGCATCTGAACACCCCCCTAAAATAAAGCCTGACTTATTTCCATAACCACAGGAAGCAGCCGAATCACGCAATGTAAATTATGTCAAAACTGTGTGTAAATGAAGTCCATTACAATTTAGATTAGATCTACAGGGCGACAATTAGCAGCGTGGCTCTTATCAGGACAGTAAGCGGGACAGGAGGCTGCGGGCTGGACCGAGCCCTGGAGGAAGGCCACCTAAATACAGACAAAGTCCAACTGATGAGACAGACACAGCTTTTATTGGGAAGAAATATTGGTCATTTTTACAGCCTAACTGACCTCCTGAAGTTGTTTCAGGGTTGAAGACAAACAGTTTGGTTGTCTAAAATATTTCTTACTAGAACAAGAAAAAAGTTAACAGCCTCATACGGAAAATACTTTAAATAAACTTCAGGTAGAGATGTTCTACTTTTATCCTGTTTTAAATGGGACAGAATATTCGTATCAGAAACGTTTGCAGAAGAAAACTCCTGGTACTTTAAAAGCGAACCAGGATAATTACGCCGAAACAATTTAGATCAAATTAAATTAAAGCAGGTACGAGTCTCACCTTCTTCTGGGTCCCTTTAAAAATCCCGATAAATGTCAAACCAGTGAGATCCAGAGTTTATATCCACATGCAGGACGTTTCTGTCGTTTTTCTAGTTCCGCGTGCAGCTGGAGAAAACGAACATTTCACCGCTGACGGATTAAATAGTTCCCTCCGCGCTGCGTCTCTGCGGCCGCGCTCGACGGACGGAGATTGACGTTACTCTCCGAGGCCCGCGCCTCTATGAGTCAGGAAAGCACGCGGGACTGAGCGCTCCGAGCCAATCACGGCGCTCCGAGAACTCACGGGGCCCCCACTAGAGCGGCCAATCGGAACGCGAGCCCTGCGCCGAAACACCCGCCCACCGTGACCACGTGACGCGGGGGAAAAGTTTGGGGTCAGAAAGTTGGAGGAGAGTCGTTCGGCCGCCATGACAGCGTCAGGCTACGTTAACGATTAAACGATTAAAATACACGATTAAACGAATTAAACAAGTCTCGGGTTAATATAATGTTTTGTCATTTTATCAAGAAAATATCTGAACAGCACTTTTCCTTCATGAAGGCAGGTAAACACACATGCAAAGGTTTTTTGTGTTGTGTTGAATAAAAAAATTATTAATTATTAAGTTAGCCTAAAATAATTAGCTTATACAAACCTCTAACAAATAAAGTGACTCTTTGTTTTGAGTTTATATTTTATTTATTTATTTCAGGCCCATTACTCCATCAGGTCAAAAGTTATTTTTCATTTGAACAAACCTCATCTATGCTTTGTTTTCATTCTGAATTTTTTAATCTCTCCGGTGAAATAAAATAGAAAATATTTTAAACCTAACCCGCTGATTCATTTCAGAAAAAATAGAAATATTTCAGGCGAGAAAGAAACTTGGCAAAAAAAAGATGCTAATAAAAGAAGTGTTGCTGTCATGAATTAATTGACTTAAATTAAAATAGAATTAAATCAACAGACTGCACAAACATGCAAAAAAAATATATATATATTTTTTATTGTTAAAGCTTCTATAGATAGAGGTCATTTAAATAATTAATAGACTATAATGTTTTAATATAATTTTTTTATCATCAACATTACACATTATTACATGTCGACAATAATGCAAGTAAATGCATTGAATAGTTAATTATACACAAAAATAGCCTCATTACCTGCTGAGAAATCTTCCCCAGTTTTGTTTATCCTAAAGTAGGAAAATATTAATAAAAAATGCTGTTTAAGGAATGAATATGAATATATATTTGTGAGTCCTCTGACATTGTCTGTGGCCGACAGCAACAACGGCAGTGATTGATCACAAGTATCAAGATATCAAATGGACGGAGTCATTGTTGTTGTGAGGGTTTTGGGATCTAATCCTAAATTGCAGGAGTATTTTCTTAATACTAAATCCGTAAATCCAGGGATCAGGCAGCCTAAAGAGGTTTGTGTGTGTGTGTGTGTGTGTGCGGGTGTGTGTGTGTTGCCAGTGGTGGGGGTTACTTTTGGAGAGGCTACTCGTGTTGCTGGTGCTTATTAAAAGCATCATGCATAAAATCCCAGGTTGTCAGTTAAGTATGCAGTGATCTCCGGCCGGGCTGTTGCACACTTTTCACTTCATGAAAAACACACAGAGCAGGACAGACACACACACTAAACAGTTGACAACTGTGAGTTCGGCTGCAGGCTGAAGGAAAAGTGCAGGTGAGGATGGGACACATGAAAAGACACGAACAAGGAAAATGAAAATGCTGCTGAAGGAAAACGCTTGTTCTCTGCTGCGACTCTGAGGTAAGAAACTGAAAGCTGAGCTCTGCTGAGTGTCTGAGGTTACAGTTATTAATGGGACATTTTTAAAGGACAGAATTGTTCCCATTTGTGGTTAGAACCAAAACAAAACCTGAGTTACGTTTGAATAAACGTTCATGTCAAACGCTGGAACTAATTCTTCCTCGAGGGTGAGTTGGTGCGATAAGCTGCAGAAAAATGTTGCTGTGGATATTTGAAATAGTTGTGTTTGAATGTCTGAGCTGGTTTCTGCTTCTTTAATCTGTGTGGGAAGTTGGTGCCTGGTGAAATTAGCAAAGCAGGTTAATGTCAAAATAAAAGTAATGCATATATTCATAGATTATCTGGGAAGATACCTGCATGTGTGTCAGCATTATAGATGTGTCTGTGTGGTGCCAGTGGGTGGAAGTAAAAGTGACTATTGAGCAGGAGAAAGTCATGTGAGTTAAACTGGATTTTCCTTTTTATTTCTTGTCAAGAGGCAGGTGAAGACACATAGAAAGTGTTAAAGCAGTAAAAGCACAGGGATCCTTCATGCAGCACGATGACTTACATGCATCTGAAATGATGTAAATACTGTTGTTATTACCAAGTTATAAGTCATATTAAGCGTCGTCTCTCCTACTTCTTTATTTGGTGTGTTCTGGTTCTCTGCCCACAGCTGCACACATGTCGAGTCAAGTTAGTTTTTTTAGGATGAACTAAATGTTCACGGGCTGCAGAGCCGTGCAGGGTGATATGTGATACTCTGCACAAACATCACACACAACACAGGTTTTTTGTCTTCTCAGCAAAATCAAATCCACCAGTCACAGTCCCATAAAACCAAAGAATCCTTCTTTGGCAAACTCCACCCAGGCTGCGGCTTCGTTCAACCACCTGAGGCCCGATTGATGGATGTGTTGTGAGATGTTCGTCCAGTTAAATGACCATTTGTGCAGCTATAACTACACTATTGCACCTGTGACGTTGTGGCGGTCTACAGCGGGAGGTGTATGTCCTGACGTGTTAATTCATTTTTTATTTCTTATATTTATTTTATTAAAGGAAACTAGTTTGTTTGAAGACACATTCAACAGACAGCTGGAGGTTTGATGCTACGGCCTTTTTCTGCAGAAGTGGAGACAAAATATAAACAGCAGAGGTTGATGTGAAACATTAGTTGCTGACCTGTTTTGGAACAGCTGAGTACCTGCAGGTTGGACGAGCGTCCACCACACGTGGACAGTCTGACAGTGGAGCGTCTTTGTGCACTGACTTGTTCAGTAAGTGGTGGAATTTTCCTTTAGGTTGCTTTTGCAAATTAGACACAAAGGACATAAAAGTTGAATTCAGCTTTAAGTGAAGGTCACTTGATAGAGGAACTGTGAACCTGCACGTGTCTCTTTGTTTTTGTGTGTAACACATTAATCTCCATCCGCTGACTTTTCTGACTCAAACAGCTTTTTCCAATAAAAATAAGGAAGAGCATTTCTAACTAATTTAAATTCATTCATTTAGATTCTGTAAATCTCAGAGATTTAAATAATCTCAGGTATGATTTGAAGTTACATAAACATAACTAATATTTACTCTAACATGTTATTTAGTTGTTACCATCATCTAAAGAGCCGTAGATTAAAAAAAAAAAATCAGACGAGTCTGCTTTCACTGTAAAAAATGAAATCTGTAAAATTATACGTAACGTTGTGATGACAGTGAAATGTTATGTTTGAACTGTCTGTTGTTAAAACAGTGCTGTCAGTCCGTCAGCTGCTGCTTGTATCCGACAGTCACCTGAGGAGCCGGAGCAGAAACAGGAAACGAGAAACGGCTCATCTTTCAGCGTCGAGTACAGTAGAGAGGCAGAGTCCTCACGGAGGCGCAGGAGGAGCAGGGAGAGAGCAGTACGTCGCTGTCAATCACAGGCCGCGTGGTCCCGCCCCTCTCATTAGGAAGGCAAACAATGAGGAAGAACAGGGGTGGGGGGTGGAGAGGAGGGAAATCAGACACCAGAGCCACGAAACCATTCGTCGTCCAGTACCCATCACCCCTGAACACAGAGGTGTGTGTGTGTGCAGGGAATTACTCAGATGTGTGTGTGTGTGTGTGTGTGTGTGTGTCAGGGGGGGGGGGGTTACTTCCAATCCTGTTAGGATTATGCGCCCCCCCACTCGCCTCTCTCTGCCTCTGTTCTTCGCTCTTTCACTCTGCTGCCCCTCGGGCAATCACGTTAAAACTTGCATGGCCAGCGCTCATTCAGATATCTCTAACAATATGTAGCAGCGGTAACCATGTGAGCGCTGGCGAGGCACGCAAGAATGCACGACTCATCCCCACCACCCCCTCCCATCTAAAAGAAAGGGAAATATAGGAGGCGATACAGCATTTCACAGAAAAACTTTTTAAGAACAATTAGCAAAGCAGGTTCTTGTCATGTGTTATTCACAGCACATAATCATTGATTGATCATTGATTAGCTTCACCCGCTAGCTCGACCCAGCTCCAGGTGACAGGCAGGAAACTCGTATCCCAGCTTGAGGAAATAGACATTAGCACCAGGACTCTTTGAGCCTCGATGCAGACCGAGATCCGAGCCCCTTCTATTAATGAAAACCCAGGCGTGAGGCTCTGTGTGTCGTGGGAACAGAATGGACAGTACCTGTACTTAAACAAGTACCGGGTTCTGTTCTTTAGTTCTAAACCACGCTGTTTGACGTCTTAGAATCAGAATCCCACATTCAAACAAAGCCAAACTCTAACAAGTTGTAACAAGTCGGTTCCTGGAGTGATTTTGGTTTGTTTACTTTTCCTCTCATCCAGTTGTCTTTGTGCATAAAGTCAATCAAACCTGTAACTGATCGCTCTGATGAGAGGTCCAATCAGGACCGGGCGCCTTCAGTGTTGGTTCTGAGGTGATGCTGTGGGATGACAATGTGCTGGTGTTCCTCGCTCAGACCCAACCTTAAACCCAGCAGGAGTTGGTGACTCTTTTAATAAGACGCCAGCTAAAATGCAAACGTCCTGAACCAGGCTCTAAGGAGCAGAGGGCAGAAACAAGCACCACCTGCGCTCACCTCACTGTGCGGCAGGGAGAGAATTCCCATCCGGCCTTATCTCCAGGTCCAGTCAACTCGAGGTGGTGAGAGAGTCTGCTCCGTCATCACAGCCGGCCATTTGATAGGATTCTGGCCCAGCAGCTAATCAATCTGCTGCACGGAGCTGCCAGAAGACCTGTAACAAAGCTCAAAGAGCCTCACAAATGGCCCAGTCCTGGGGATAAGCCCCTGCACAGGATTACATATTGATTTTGAACGTCTAAAAAAGCTTATCATATAAAACCACCACAGACTACAAAAGTAGCGGAGTCTATGCATGAATCTGTCTTTTAGAGGGGAGCATCAACTTTCAAACACAGAGACTCCGGCATGAGCCCAGCAGAAATAAATGGTGGAGAAATCAATGGCAGAGATGAGGGACGGAGCGACAATTGTTAACGGAGGAATCACAGCTGGCTTCTCCGTGGTGGGGGTGGGGTGGGGTCTACGCGTTGGCCTCTGTGTGGGTATATTTGTGTTTGTTCTTCACCTTCTTCACACTTGAAGTCAAACGTTTGTGAAAATGTTTAAATATAACGTAAGAAGGTCAGAAATGAGCCTCAAAGATCAGGAGGCTTGAGCCATGAGCGAAAAAGACCAACTTGTTCAAAGGTTCGTACAGATGTTGAGTGATGATTGGGGGGGGGGGGGGGGGGGGGGGGGGGGG
>JAUMHF010000001.1:1004702-1029626 GCA_032359275.1 Microctenopoma steveboyesi
CAGAGCCTTCAGCTATCAAGCTCCTCTCCTGTGGAACCAGCTCCCAGTTACAGTTCTGGAGGCAGACACCCTCGCTACCTTTAAGACTAGACTTAAAACCTTCCTTTTTGATAAAGCTTATAGTTAGAGCTCATTTTCCATTAACTGTGTGTCTTCTCTCCTGTAGTTTTGCTTCTTCCTTTCTGGCCCCCTCTCTCCTTTTCCCTCTGCAGTAATCCCCAGATCAGAGCTACCAACCTGTCCCGTGCTTCGTCTGCTGCTCCTTGTTGTTCTTTCCTCTCTCCTCTGTCCACTCACCCCAACCGGTCGAGGCAGATGGCTGCAGCTCTGTCTCCTAAAAATGGCCTAACTCTGCAGCTACGTGCAGCCTCTGGTTGGGTTTAGGAAAGGTAGAGACTGTGGTGTTGTTACGGCTGATAAATGTTCACTCTGAACCTACACTTTCCGTGGTGTCAATTTACAAACGACACATCTTTTACAACTGTCTCCCGAGTCGGAAACACTTCGTTTGATACTCACAAAGATTTGGGGGGAACTGTCACTTTAAATGCAAACATTGCTTCACTGCCTTGGAAGAGAGCAGGAGGATAATAGGGTCCTGGGTGTGTTTGTTTGTGCCCTCGACCTGATCGGCATGTGATGAGCAGGGAGGTCTGCAGGACTAATTGGCCTCTTTAAATGGAAAAATGTCCAGCGAGCATGACGCATCGATGAGTTGTTTGAACCCCGTCACTGCCCCCCCCCTTTTTTTCATTGCTTGATGGAAACAAACGGCTCCAATTAAGGGCAGTGCAGCCAGGGAAATAATAATGACCACAAATTGGATGGTCATTGGATGGATTTAAAAAGTTAAGGAGAGTACTTAGAAAGTCATTTACATCTCTGAAGCGCTGCACTGTGCTGCTGTGGACGTCTCAGCCAACAGTCCATCCTCATCCTCATCTAGAACATGGTGAGAACATGTTAAGTGGGTAAAAACATGCACTGACAAAGACTTCTCGCAAGAACTGAAATGAAATTACACAGAGTGAAATGTCTGTAGTCACACATCATAACAAATCACCTCATTGTCCCTTCAATGTTCAGGTGAATCCGAAATTTACACATGGAAGCTTTGAGGGATTTAAAGGCTCTGCACAAACACACACAGCTGTTTTCATTCACTCTGTGCAGGCAGAAATATCTAAAGGCAACAAATGTCAAATTGTCTCAGCTTCACACAGGTGATGCAACAGTAAGAGGACGGCAAAGGGGAATCACAGTCTTCATCACGGCCCCGGGAAAAGACCTGATCAGCCAGAGAAGTGAAGGACGCGTCGGGCAACCTGGGACAGGTGAGGACACACTCTCCTACTCCTCTCGTTCAGTGACGGGTCAAAGGTGGAATAATAGAAAAACAACAACAACGCGCTGCACAGAATAAACCAGATCAACGGGGGTTTCAGCTGCACTCCAGACAACGTTGGCAGCCTTAAATATGCTAAAGAAAGCAGCAGAAAACAATTAGATGATGAAAAAGACTGAACGCACAAACCAGAGCAGAGAAGCTGGGGCTCCGTGTGCCTCTTAAGGCGGAATGAGGCCTGCAGGTGTCAATTTGTTTTGAAGCTGTTCATCCACAAAGGCAAAAATGTGGCTCTGTTAAAGGAGCAGACCAAAGAGAAGTCGCTGACACTTCAAAGCAGTTTCTGAGCCGCCCGCCCACCTCCGACAGCGAGGTCACCGTCAACCCTGACGAGTCGCCGCTCTGCCATTAGGACTGGGGGGTGGAGGGGAGCGTTTGGTGGAGGTGGTGGTGGTGAGAGGGGGCAGTTGTCGGTGAAAATCAAACAGAGCCCAATTAAACTGATTCTAACATGCCAGTGATCACGAGGAGGAGGCTCACCTGGACCTGCCTGTGCCTCCGTGACGCCCGTGACACTAATTGTCCGACCAGAAAGTCCTGGGAATCCACCACCTCCCACTGTGTGTGAGTGATAGCAGCGCTGTCGAGGCCGTGGAAAATGACTGCTCACAAAACAAGCGGGAACAAAAGGAGACTCTGGAGATGTTCATGCTCTTTCGAGGAGCTGCAGGGCAAACCTCCGGATTTTATAGGATGGACTTTGGCTTCCTGTGATTGGAGGAATGTTACTGTGATTTCACACCTCAGCGTGTTTGTGAATTTAGCATTCGCTTGTTTCCTTTTCACACAGAGAAAAATCCAGCAGGTGATTTGTTACACGTCTGTCCGTGATTCGTCCTGCAGCATGTTTTGGCTTTTACAGTTCACTAGATGATTCGGATCGACGCCACATGAAGCCAGGGGCGGATCTACAGGGGGCGAATGGGGGAGGGGTATTTTCTTAAAATGATACCAAAATGATAAATATAATCTTAGGTCTCTGAAAAACAAGCTCCTCATCATGAGGGGTGGCTGTGTGGCCCGGTCCGCTGTCCACTCACCCCACCCGGTCGATGCAGCCGACCCACCTGAGCCTGGTTCTGCTGGAGGTTTCAGGGCTGCTCTCTGTGTTTCTAATTATAGAGAAAAGAAAAAATATGAACTGCTCAAACACGAAGCATCAAGACCACAAAGTTTGGGTTGTGTTGAAACGTTTGGCGCCGTAGATGAGCTGAGTTCTGTGACTAAATCCAAACAGGAGTAATAATGAATACTTTATGGGTCTGTGGGGAAATTGTTGTTCGAACAGCTGCAGACCCGTGTCTGCGCTTCAGCGGGGTATCAGCACCTCCACATGTAACCCGGCGGGTCTGGGAATCAAACTCGCTGCTCATCACACTGAGTCTACAGCTACACTGGCGTCACGTAAGTCATGCTGGAGGAAGACGGTGTAAACGTGGAGACCTGCTGGAGTGGGCCGGTGCAGAACAGCCAGGAGGATGTTGTTTCCAGAGATCACAGGCACTTTGATGGCGTCCTCCCACACCTCGTTGCTTCACCGCTGCACCTGAAGCGTCTTCTCTCAGGTGTTTTTCCTGGTGGCTCAACACCAAAGGAACATCACTGCGATGTGCTGCCTGCGATTAGACACCAACATCCCGCTCCCCAGGAGGCAGGATGGTTGTGTGCTGTCAGAAGCCAGAACATCCCTGTAGGCAGACTTCGTCTAAAGAGCACGGAGTTAAACAGACTAATGACTCTGGAGATAATAAAGGGTCGTTCAACTCGTTTCTGTGAACGATGTCGACCGCGTTTATTAGCTGCACGGAGCTTTGAAGCCGCATCAAAAGCTGGATTAGAGGACAACTCAGACGGTCTGAGGACGAGACGTCAGGATGCAGGAGACTAATCTTGTTATGACAAACATCTATGATGCTCCCACTCATTCTGTTCTTCTGAGAGGGACAACGCGCACACACACACACACACACACACACTGTGCACAGCATACAGCTGGTTCACAGCAGCCAACGTATCATCTGCTCAGATGCAGTTTCTGTGTCTGTAGGATGGAATTTAAACAGGACTCTGAATAAACTTTATTATTCTGGACGCTCACAGAGGGAGTGAACGTGTTTGTGCGCGTTGAATCCACTGCTGCAGTGGATGTGGTGTGTTCGGGTCCAGTGTGTCTGTGCATACCGTAGAATGACATTAACGCTTCTTAAATCTGTTGGCAAACATCCTGGTCACACTGAACCGTGTGTTCATCGGCCTGGCTGCTCAAAGAAGGCAGGTCTCAGACCCGTGAGGAGAACAGACACATTCAGTTTATTTCATGTTAATTATCGGTTATTGTAACATAGATTTCAACAGTAGAAACTAATCTGAGTCTAATTTAAAGCGAACGAAGCGAATGAACTGGTTTTAACGTCGATCCCACTTTGCTGCAGCTTTTCCTCCAGGTTCAGACACTTTGAGTGACGGCGACGGTTAAAGCAGCAGCTCTGACACTGACAGCTGACTCCCCCTGTTGGTCACTCTGAGACATGTTTTGAATTGAGATCGGTGGCGGTGGTGGTGGTGGTGTTGGTGGGGGGGGGGCACTCCGATGGAAATCCTCTCGCTTTGCCCAAAAATGGTGCAGAGACGCTTTGAGTCATCAGCGTGTGGCACCAGGAAGACGTTCGTGGCGGTGGTGTAAATGTCAGAGAGTGAGAATGAGTGTGTGAATCTACGGACAGCGTGACCCCAGGAACGCCGGGAACACCGCAGGAACACCGCGGGAACGCCGCGGGAACGCCGCGGGAACACTGCGGGAACACCGCGGGAACACGGCGGGAACACCGCGGGAACACGGCGGGAACACCGCGGGAACACCGCGGGAACACCGGGACGTTATCTGAAGGCTGAGGAGAGACTCGCGTGCTGTCTCTGTTGTGCTCCAGCTATTTGAACCTCAGCACACGATGTCGACGCCACAGCTGATGTGACTCTTCATCACGTGTTGGCGGAGATGACCTCATCATCGTAGTGTTTCTGGGTCACTAGGCCGATCGCCGGCCTCGATTTCTGTTATTCAATTAAGGTAAACTCATTTATTTTATTGAAGGAGCAGCTTTCAAATCTAATCAGAGAGTCAGTCCTCGGTCAGAACACCTCCACCAATCAGGAGCAGCGGCGGCGGCAGCAGCAGCGTCAGCCCTCGGTGATACGGCTGGAAACATGAAGCTGGTATGAAGGAGGTGCGGAGCTCATTTAAAACTGAGAGAAAACGCAAAGGGAGCAGAGATTAGAAAGAGATTTGAATGGTGGAGGTTGGAGGCAGCTCTGAGTCCTGCGTGACGTGACCCAGTGCTTAAGCTCCATCTTTGAAGAGGAGTTATGGTCTGAATTATCATACAGACACGTACGGCAACACGCACACTGCATCAGACCTCAGCAGACACAACGTTTGTCCTCAGGGTTGAACATGAACGGGTTCTTTGTTCTTTACATTATTTAGGGTCTGAAAACATTTTCATTTTGTGTAAATAAATTCTCTGACAGAATATTTGTATTAAACACGTTCATTTAACTCATCGTGTTTCCCACTGAACCCGTTGAGCTGCTGCGTCTGTACAGTCCTGTCTGAAAGTGTGGGAACAGCTGCTCACAGAGTTTCACCTGAACACACTCAGCCAATGGATGAAGGAGACACTTCTCAAACCCTGCGCTGTGTGAGAGCTGCTTCACTCACAAGAAGCTAAAAACTTCACGCACCGAGAGACGAAGGAGCCGCTCAGGTGTTTTCTTAAGGGTCCCTCCGGTGACGGCACCGTGCAAACGGACCTCCAGCAGCCACAGAGCCAGTGGGACGATCACGTGGCCGTGTGCTCGCCCATCAGCTGCAGGAGATCATCAGTCAGCTCAGTCCCCCTGGGAACGGTGTTGGTGGGAGCGGCTGCTCGCTTGAGCGTGTGGACTGGGAGAATCCAGGAAGTGAAGCGACCCCTGGACTTCCTGCTGACTTCCTGCTCTACCTGCGGCACCGCGGCCGCCCCGTGTCCAGCTTCCTTTGCTGATAACAGTTACATATCAGCTGCCAGGATTTACTGCCAAAGGTTTCGGGGTGAACTCGGAGACAGAAACAAAAGTCGTCCAGACGAATATGTGCAACTCAACCTCAGTGACTGAGCAGGAAAAGGCTCCACAGTTACTTAATTAAAATGTGATAATGGGCAGTTTGGTTCATGAAGGGAGCTGAAACCTGCAGTGTGTGTTCATCTGGACATCTTCAGCCCCTGGAGCAGGATCGAGCTTCGGCTCGCCCAGCAGAGCCGGGCCTCCTCCAGGCTTAAGGGCCACACACCTGTGCATGCATCGGGGCCGGATAAGCCCGGATTAAGCTAAAGTTACCAGCTCTCTGGCTGCAGTGTCATTCAAAACCTCAACGGCAACCGCGCCGCGGACAAAGCTCCTTTTGGGCCGTCCTAATAAACGCCATTAGCTTTGAGACATCAAACATGGAGGATTATGGGATTTTCTACCCTGAAAAAAAGTTGGTGGGTCGGGGGGGACCCCCTCACTCAGCCGTCCTCTCTCTGCAGAGATTACACCACAATTTGTTTTCCTTTTGCCGCCATTTTGCACGTTCCTCCTCCTCGTGCAGGTTCCACAAAGAGAAGTGGTACAGTAATCCTCCGCAGATGAAAGTGAGGGCTCGGGAAAAAGGAAGATTACACACGGCTCGGGAATTTGCTTCTGCACACATTGGTGTTTGGGAGACGTGCACACACACACACACACACCCGGCATCATCTCCGTGTGTGTGCTGCTCTCACTCCGCTTCTGTTGACACGACTTTGAGTTAAGAGGAGGTTTAAGGTGGAATGAAGTCAGAGAGAAACGGATTCGGCCGGAGACGCCGAACTGAGCCGATCAGCAGATCAACGCAGGTCCATTTACCGAGAAGCCACATTCACTAAACAGTGACGTTATGGCCTGTAAGTATTGGAAAAGGCGAAAACATCTACTGACAAACCAAACCTCACAGTGACGTGTGAGTCCAGCTAACACGTCCCGAGTCAAACCCTGGACATTAAATGGACACTGATCCTGATGTGGTTTTCCTCTAAATAAAGAGTTAACGTTACGTTTGGGTGATTTCCGTTGCACAGACTGTAGTGAGAATTAGTGACTGTAAAAACCCACTAATAACAATCACTGATCATCTATTGACCTGCTTGGGAATATTCCTGTGGACAGGCCCAAGGTTTCAGGTTTCAGGTTTCAGGTTTCAGGGACAGGGGACACCTCGACATGTTGCCAGGAACCAGGGGAACCAGGAAGTGAACCACCAGCTCGGGGTTCACAGTGAGGCGAGTGAGTCCAAACAGACACCACAGGAATAACGTTTATTTTTCATCAGGTCTACATATGATGGTAAAGACCCCCCCCCCCCCATCTGAACAGAGCCATGAGTCAAGTCGTCCCTAACAGGAGTCAAAGGTTGGGCTGCTGCTAATCCATGTAACACTAGGAGAATAATCCTCAGTCTGCTCTCCAGACCCCCCCTTGGTTTTTTTTGGTAAGTGATCTCAGAAAATGTTTCAGCAGTGGCCCCCAGTCTGCAGAGAGAAGAGCGGGGCCCCAAACACAGCTCTCTCTAACTGCTCCTTCCTCTGATTTTTGCATCCAAACTGCAGCGAGAACATAAAACACAAACAGCGCGTTGCAGAGCAGCCGGTCACACAATCTGACTCAGACGATTCCTGATGAGAACGGAGCTGATGCTACGATCCCAGCAGCGTGATGGCCACATCGTCTGTGTTTGTGCGTGTTGAATCATATGGATTCGATAAAGCACAACACGAATCAGACTGTGGAGCGGAGGTGTTATCAGCTGCAGTGAAACACTCAGTGTTTTCATCACGGTGGGATTAGACACATTCCACATATTCAGATCTTCCCAACCCGTGAGCTTCTGTCTCATCCCGTATCCCACAAGTGTGTTTGCTTTTGTTTTCTCTGCAGCCTACTCACAGACGTACAGCGCGGCCTTCAGTTGGGTGGAGACAAAAAGGACGGCGCGCTCGCTTCTCCCCCTCGGACGACATTGGAACGGTCTCTGCTGCCTTAATCCTCTTTGGCTTTATTCATGCAAAGGTCAGCTGTGATTCTCCAAATGGAGGAGGCGACGGTTGGGAACCAAGCAGGAGAACCACGAGAACGCTCGGTGTGTGTGCGTGGTGTCGTTTCTGGAAGACTACAGCTGTTTTCTTCAATGATGTTTAAGGGGGACGTAGGACGCATTCCTCCTGTTCACACACACCACAGCGTGGTCCTTACTGAAGGCAGAGACACTGCTCAGGACGGAGAGTGGCCACTAAGACCTTAACCCAAACACACAGAACGATGCCTGCCTGCACCAGCAGGTGGCGCCGTCTCTGTTTGTCAGTCACAAAGGGAAACCGCAGAGCTGCAGCTGCAAACCTTAAACAAACAGCTGTGAAACCAACTGTTCTCCCGCCGCTCGTTGCTGACGGTGTTCTGACAGGGAAGTTTCCTCTCAGCATCAGTAAGTGTGCAGTGTCTCCACCACCTGTCTCCAGAACACAGCGGGTTTAGGTCGTCAGTGGTTCCTTTTGCAGCACGCTTAGCTTTGCACAGCAACGAGGCTGAAAGCAGCAGGAAACTGTAAAAACCTTGAGTCTACCTGCTCAAAGCGGCTCGACCTGATTTGTTCACTCGACGTCTTCCCTACTGTGTAGGGCTACGATTCTTGCTTAGGTCTAGGGTTTGAGAGGGTCTGGCTTCAGATCCAGGACGAGATGTGGACGAAAACATGTCGTCAACCTGTTGTTAAACCTCTTCCACAACCCCGAGGCTGCGCAGTGTGTTGGACACTTAGCCGAAAGCTCTGAGCTGCTGCCTCCGTCGCAGTCAGCCTTGCTAACGTGTAATTTACAGAGCTGCTTGCTGGTCTGCAGCATGTTCTCCTAAAGGCCCGGAGAAGCAGAGAAACGCCCAGATGTGTCGTGACTCAGAGCAGAACTCTCTAAAAGGACTCTGGCTGTGTGCGGGGCACCTTAGTTCTGGCCCGTTGGTTGAGTCTGAGTGTTTGCTGAACACTGAACGCAGCCTCTTGGTGCTGAGGTGCTCAGAGCGGAGCTTCTGGTGAGAAAAACATTCACATTTCACTGACATCGGTTGAATCTTAACTACAGCACCCGGAGAAGAGCCACGCACCAGCGGCCCGTAAAACAGAGCAAACACGCAGCAGAGGAGCGGGAGTCAATTTAGCCAAAGTGCAAAAGAGAAAAGGTCACGTCTAAGCAGAGACAAAGCACTAATTAAGAGGAGCCAGTCCACTGCTCCCACACAGAGGCACTTTAAAAGTCTTCATCTGTCATAAAGGCCTCGGTGTGGGGACGTCAGAGAGCTGCTGGACCGGAACCACACAGAATCAGAGAACTGCACTCCTGACAAAGAAACGTTCAAAAAGACTTTTCTTTACCTAATGAGACAAACCAATCACCATCGTTCTCAGACCAGCTTCTGGGTTTGTGACTTTAATAGAAGCGTTGGTTGTGTTGGTGCAGGTTAATGAAAGAGACGGGGACTCGTCTCTCTCTGCGTTCCTGTATGTTCCTCAACGTCTGCGTCACGCTAACAGCGACGGACGGACGGATCTGAAAACTCGCTCCGTGTGAGATTTAGCTGCTTCACTGTGGACGCCTCGTTCAGTCGTCCTGGAGAAGGAACGGCTGCTTCTATCACTTACAGCTCGGTGATATCTGCTGCTTCACATTTCCAACCAAACTCTTCTGCCTCCGTTTGATGCCAACCATCCGGACACGGCAGTGTGTGTAATTTGTCCTCACAAACATGCAGTGCTCCTTGTTTGCCTGTTTTATTTGCTGTCATTGTTGTTTGTGTATTTTTTCCCTCTTGTTCTTTTCATCTCTGCAGTTTGATTGTTTTTCAGTTTAATCACAGCTTATTCCTGGGCCTTGTTTCCTCCCTCGTGTTGTCATTTCATCCTCCTCCTCGTCTCCCAGGGCTTGTTTTCTGTTCGTGCCGTGGCTCTTTTCATGTGTCCCTCGCCGGCAGAAATTGGCGCTTAAATACACAGGAGGAAAGAACAAAACAAACAGGCAAACAGCAGCCAGAGAACAGATGCAGAGCGGAAATTCTGCAAATTCCTCTGTGTGACACTGGAAAGAACGGCGGCGGCGAAAAATGATGGTGCAACACGGTGAAACACCCGTCGCAACAAAGACACTGAATCTGAAAGAGCTCACTCTACATGAGCTCCACATAAGAGCCAGATAAAGGCTTAGTCATGCAGAACCTGGCTCCAAAGCCAAAACGATCATTCTGGTTACTTATAGCTTCTGTCTTTTGTCAGTCGTGGTAACTTCGCACACAGCAAGTAACTAGCTGACATCTCACAAGAAAAGTCAAATCTAACAGATTGTAAAGAGATTAAAAAATGAATCTAACAGATTGTAAAGAGATTCAAAGTGGTTTCAGATTTTCTTTTCTGAACTGTCCTGTCTCAGTAAGTACCTCAGCTCTGTGATGGATGTTTCACTGACAGAATCATTGTTCATCTCACAAACAGGATTTATGACACTTCAACGACATCATCGCCGTCGTCTCGTGGACTCGTTGATTAATAACTGTTAACCTGTGATTCTACTGAACTAAAAAACATGGCGAACATGTTTTTTCTCGTTTGGTGCAACAGTTTCTGAGTCACAAAAAAAAGATAATTAGCTAATTTAGTAAGTTAAAGCTGGACAGAAAACATTTCTCTACCTGCAATCTCAGTTCAATCTAATCGGAGCGTTTGCAGAAAGGACTCCAGAGAGAAGAGGCCTGCAGAGGGTGTGGACGCGTGAAGCCCAGTGGGCCAGATAACGGTTTCATACCGAGCCAGAGGAGAGATAGTGAGCGACAGATGTGGCGAGAATTGGAAAGAGCCGGATGAAAAGAGGGCAGGTGAGGCAGAGGGAACCTCCTCTGCAGCACCAGACCCATTACACCGCGGCGGTCTGAACTGGACCAAGCCTTTGAACTGGGAGGTAAATTGGAGGAGTGAGGCAGGTGATGGAAACGATAAACAAGGCGTCCCCGTATCCCGTTACTGCAGCAGCACTTGACATTTCTGATGGCATTTGAGCCCGTTTGAATCAGCCTGAAACTGGAGCGTTTCATCCCAATGCAATGCTGCACTTTACAAAACCCTTCTTATCTGCGAGATTATGCCGCAGTATTATCTGGAGGCATTATACGGCGCTAATAGTGCATGTAGATACTCCACAAATGATACTAAAAATGCCTCACATCACACACAAGGAGGATTTGGCCCCTCGGTGAAAGAATACTTCCGAGTATGCAAATGGCCACAAAAGAATTAGGGCTTAGCAGATTTGACTCACTCAAACAATGGTGTGCAGCTCTTTTCCCAAGGCTTTGGGTTGTGACAATGTGTTGAATGAAAAAGGACAAAGAGACACCTCCTTTATTACAGGGATATGACTATAAATGCTCCTCTTATCATTCCTGACGAATGATTAAAGCCTGGGGAGGGAGGCGGAGGCTACAGACTGCCCCCTGTGGGATAACCCTGATCACTGCAGTGCACCTCTGAGTGCTGCAGTTAGATGTACGGCAGCAGTGTTGCTGTTTCCTGCAGCACGGTTTAATCTGAGCAAACCCAGAACAACACGTTTTATTGTTTTGTGGTGTTTTAGGCTCACGTGACTTTTTACAGAATGTACTGTACACGAGTCAACCTGCTGCCTCGCAGTGGAAAGTAAGCAGAGCTAGTCTGATAGCGACCCAGATCATCAGTACTCATCCTATCTAAGCACCTTCACCTGCCACTTATTCCTCTGTGTTTCTCAGAATCACCTCAGCGCACGTTAAATAATCACAACTCACTGTGGAAAGGTCACTTATCGTTTCTTCATTTAAAACAGTGAGACGTGGCTCCAGGAGGAAGAGGTGGCTGTGATTGCTAGCTCCAACTCTGGGGGTGTTCGTACAGGAACAAGAATTCTTTCAGTCTGAAACAAGATTTTGAGAGAAATTATTATTTAACATTTACAATATTGTATTTAAGGTAAAAAAATATGGAGCCTTATATTGAAAACCACAGAAACATTATCTCATCACATGAGATCATGATAAAGCTCCTGGACTCAGGTACCGCTGTGAGGAATCTCTGAGTCATCTTTGACCAAAATCTATCATTTACTTCCTACATAAAAGTAATAAGTAGAAGGTTTTTTCTTCCACCTGAGGATGATTTCTAAGACTAGGAGCATCCGGTGATGCTGAGAAACTAGTCCATGCTTCTGTAACTCACCTTAACCACCTCTCCTTCCATCTCTTTTTGGCTTGTCTGGTCTTAGATGCCCAGTTTTCATAGCGTCCTCTTCTTTAATTCTCAACGATTCTTTCCTTTTCCATTGTTCCTCCCAGTAAGAGTCCAAACACTCCTTCATCTTCCTCCTTTGGTTGTCACGGTCGAGCCAGATGTGCCGTTTCTGCTGCTCTCTGTCAGCTCGGCTCATTGGGCGGATGAAGTAGAACGTAGCTTCAACAAAGAGGGAAACGTTAAGTCAGCACAGCATCAGCTGGGGAACTGACAAAGGTGTTGATGACTGGTTCCCCTCGTCCTGCTCTCTTCTGTACGTCTCTGCGATCTTCCTCTCGCAGTAGTTATGAGTGATTTCATTCAGCCTCCTAATACTTCTGTCTTTCACTTCCTCCCAGCTTCTTCAGTCATGTCAGATGTGGACTAATGCTTCTCTTTTATTTGTTGATAAGAACATTTCCTGTACACGTTGTACCAGAACCATAAAGTTCTAGCTGTGTCAAACACTGAGCAACTTATATGACGTGTTACTCATCCAACCAGCAGCTGTCGATCCCAGTCCTTCCCAAATACTCAGGTAGTGTGTTCCACAGACAGCGGCCGAGGACCTCTCCGGTTGCCCCAGGTTTGGGTTCAGCTGGAAACACATGTGTTGAGCTTTTCCTTCCATTAGTAAACCAACCACGTCTTCATTTGAGTCAGACACACGTGCTAAAAGCTTCCGAGCTCCACTCTGACTTCCTGAACTAATTCTGGATGCCGGTTCTTCCCAAAGTCAAACTCAGGTTGTACAAATATTTGTGTACACATGGTTCAGTAAAAGCAAATACTTTAGGGCTGTTTGACTACGTTTGCTGTCATGACGTCAAATTACAGGACAAAGAATCAGAGGAAACGACAACGTACAAATGTTCGCTTCACCTGCAGGTGAAAAAAATAAGTTTTTACGTCACAGAAAACTAATTTTATCCAAAGCGACTTACTAGAGCCATGTGTCTGGCTCAAGGACACACCAGGTGTACTTCCCGTCTTCTCCATGTTGGAATAGCGTAACGTGTATTTGGGAGCAGCACATTCGTTTTTTAGTTATTTAAGAAGCAGTTTCCTTTATTTCATTTTAACTTTGATGTATTTATTTGATGGTAGCGTCCTGTTAGGAGCCAATGTGTCTCCAGTAATGACAAAAAGTGATGAGTTCACATTTTCCTTAAGCGATGGAAGCTGCTCCTGGTACTGTTCACGTCAGGGGTCGTCGTAGGCTCGTGTGTCGCTCGGTGCAGGGCCTCATATCTCCATCCAATCAGAGCTAAAAGCCTCTGTGCTGAGCAGGATCTCTGACTGTCCCCTTATCAGGCCGAGCAGCCCGTCCACCAACCTGCAGCCCACCGCCTCATCACACTTCACACGGCTTCGCTAATAGAAAAAGAAATTGCCAGGGAGTCAATTCCAACACGGTACGACATGAGAAGAAACCCAGAGCCGGATTCCTCAGATATAATGAAGACCACAACTCAGAGATCAGGTTATTAAACACTGATGGGATTAGTGAGCAGCTCGTCCTGACTGGAGATGATGGGTCAGCATTCCTCAGCTGACACACACACACACACACACACGCTGAAATCATCAATCATAGATCTGATTATCTTAAAGAGGAAAATGTTCGTAACAGTTTTGCTACTTACTACTATATACAGACATTTTACAGATTCCTACTATAAATCAATAGAAACGTTTTTAGATAAGACTTTTCTTGATCCCTGGGATGGAGCCTCATACTGTCCAGCAGCATGCTGAGCAAATCAAACGAGCTCCAGCGTAAATAATCGAACATGTCCAGTGTCTAAGAAGCTGGAGCTGGAACCTGAAGGAACCAGGAAGTGAACCGCTGACCCCGACGTCTGGCACGCTGCTGCTGCTGCTGCTGCAGGATGTGACGAGCGTCTGGACAAACAGAAATAAGACAAAGACATCAAAATGCAGTCACATCTCCGGACAACTCATCAGTCTTCAGCATCTTCACAAAGCGTGAAACATCTGAGGGAACAGGAACCCAGTAAGGTCAGCAGACTCCCCACGTGACAGCACACCACCCTGGGTTAGCTCCTTAAGCCCATTAAAGTGGTCTGGACTGGGAGACAGTGAAAGGACAGAACCAGGCTCGGGGTGGGGGGAGGGGGGGTTATTACCTGTGGGTCTGATTTGTGGTGCAGACTATATAAAGGTGGATGGAATAGTTGAACCATACAGGCGTGTGATTGGCAGACACATCATCCTTGCTGAGATCAAAGGCCAAGTAACCATGGAAACGCTGTTTCGTTCGACTTTAATTGACAGATTGAACAGAAATAAAGAAAACCAAACAAGAGACTTTAAAGCGTCACATCTTCCCGCCCTCCTGTGGCTCCACGTAGCTGTCCGGCGACAGCAGGGAGCTGAAGCGCAGCAGCGGCAGGTCCACGGCTGGACACGGCTCCTTCCCCTGGGGCCACCCGCCTCTGGGGCCACGGGCCGGTGGGAGTGGGGGTGGCTGCTCGGATTCCACGGGGTAAGAGTAGTCGTCGTCGTGATGGTGGTGGTTGTTGTTGTTGAGGTCAGGGGGAGAGATGCTGCTGCTGCTGCTGCGGTGGCAGCGAACCAGGAAGGTCCCCCGGCGGTGTCGGTGGTACAGAAGGCCAGCTACCAGCAGAAGTGTGAGGATGAGGGAGCTGAGCAGGAAGAACAGCACGTACACACTTTTAGCCTCGGGAGACAGGCTGGGGCTGCAACCTGCAGAGAAACAGACGAGCAGCAGGTTTTTATTTCCCTCATAGCCAGGAGGCCAGGCAGCCACGTGCAGCCAGCATGGATACCTCCAGGCTTCATGTCCACACACACAGTCCCTCCTGATCCCAGACGGGACTCGTCCCTGAAGCCCGGTCTGCAGCGGCACGAGTATGTGCCAAACTGGTTCACACAGTCTGCGTTAACGTCACACAACACCAGCTGGGTCCCGCACTCGTTTACATCTGGAACACAATGAGTCAGAACTGTGGAAAAGTTTCAAGATGAAAACCTAATTATTCAGAAAGAGGTCCAGCACCTCCAGGAGTTCTACCGTGTACGTATGAGATGTGCACAAAAAGCTTTTACACGTCTCCGTGTCAGAGGCTGCAGCGCTGCGTTACCTGCAGTGGACATGGAGAGGACGACAGCTTCCCCGGGGCTTTTCCTAAAGCTGATGCCGGTGGTGATGAGGCCCTGCAGCGCGGAGTGCACGGACCTGTGGACCTGTGGACTTCCAGGCTCCTGTCTGATCTGCAGCCACAGGATGTACAGCACTCCGGCGTTCAGCCTGCAGACAGAGCCGGGATATGAGCCGTCACAGCTGCAGAGCTCCGACAGGACAATCATCCACTGATGAACGCCTCATGTTCAGACCATGCTGTCGTGCACCCACCTTTTTATTCTTTTAGAAGACAGGGACAGCAGCGGGTGGACACTTTCCAGCTTCTCACGGATCTGCAGAAACAAGTAGCGCATTGTTGGCCTCCACCGTCTTTGCTTGTTAATGGCCTTCGCTCTGTTTTCATCAACATACCAAAGCTTTTACTGACTGCAGCAGCGACCTGGCCCGGCTGTCCCAGGACTCCTCCGCATCCTGGCTGAATTCCACCTCAACAGCTACTTCAAACAGGTGATCTGTCAGAGAGCAGAGGGGCCAACACAGGATATTAAATCTGACCTGGTATATTCTACATCGTTAGCCACGTACTCACCACCAGGAAGATGTGGATTCACCGAGTGATTCCGAACGTTGGCTGCAGGAGAGAAACAACATTCCTGAACCTGGGATTGAGTCAGATCAGCAGGTCTGAAGAGTCACAGCCTCATGTACTCACGGGTCGCTCTGTGGTCCAACAGAAGCTCCACCTTGTTGGGGTGAGGGTGAACCTGCTCGGTCCCCTCTGACCCTGGTCCTCCAGATGTGGCAAGGTTCTGGTCTGTAGACTGGCCGGTCTCGGTTCCATTGCCGCTGTGTGCAGCTTGTTTAGAGTGGTTCTCCACTCCCCTCCAGCTCCGTGTGTTCACCTCAACCTCGGCTTCCTCTGGAGCTTCCTCCACATTCCTCCGTCTTGGTGTTGGGATGTGGTTCTGAGTGTCATGTTTTTGCTGCGGTGACAAAGCGTAACTCGTAGACTGGTTGGACAGAGTGAGAGAGACTCTGGAGGTCCTCTGGGTGGATTCAGGGACTGTGGGCAAAGCAGTCAGTGGGGAAAGACGATTGTCGCTCTCCGAGACCTGAAGGTGAGAGACCACCACGGAGAGAGAGAGATGAGAAACTAGTCATTTCATCTGGAGTTACATGGTAACTGTGAAACACTGAGCTCAGAGTAACACAGTCCACCACTCCAGTGTTCACCCACCTCGTCCTCAGACCCCCAGGGCTGCTCGTCGGTCAGGACTGAAGCTTCACGCACCGGAACCACATTTGTTGGTAATGGATTCTCTGGCAAATCGACTTCTGTCTGTTCATCGCTGTCTCCGTGTGGGTTGTAAAGCACAAGCGGTCCAAATGCCTGGTAGCGGCCGTAGAAGCCCCGGTAAGGTGGGCTGGGCCAACCACCAATCAACAGCACCACGTACAGAGTGTTGGATGAGGACGTGTACTTGGCCTCTCTCCAGCACTTCTGCAGGATCTTGGGACCCCCAGAGTGTCCCGTGGGCTCGTCCACATGGATCTGGTCTTGTTTAAGATAGCAGGTGTCATCAGGGGTCAAGTCCTCCAGGTCTAGATGGATCCTCTTCCCTGGATCTACTTGGATAGTCCAGTTGCACCACAGAGGAGGGTTGGAGCACAGGTAATCTGGAGAGAAGAACTCGCCTCGGTCGCCGTCCAGCAGCTGGTGGCAGCTCGGCAGAGCAAAGAAGGCACCACCGTCACCTGTGGGTTCATCTGAAGAAGAAACAGACGTCTTCAGGAAACACGACGTGCGTTTACACAGATAGGTGGACCCCTGATTTCTGTTCTCATCTGAAAACAGAATAAAGTCCAGTCCACGGAACATCCAGCTACGTTACACAGGAAGAGTTAAAGCGCACATTCTCTCTGGCCCGATGGTTGGAGGTTTATCCGGGAATGGGGGGGCAGCTCGGATCAAACCAACTGGTTCTTAAATTTAAAAATGCTTAGAAGAGGGAAAACTGTGACGTGTTGATGCAGATTTAAATACCAGCAGGGAATGTCGTTGGTCTGCAGCTCAGTTCATGTGTTTTCTTCTTATCTTTGCTGGTTTGCTCATTATCCTGATTAAACTAGATCAAACTGTCAACACCCATGAAACAACCTCGTGAGTCTCACCTGGAGGTGCGTCGGCTTCGTCTCTGTTCACCTACAGACACAGGAGACAACACGGTGAGCTGTGCTACAGCAGCATTCATCACACAAACAGGGTGACGACAGACAAAGGACACTCGCTCACCTGCGTGTCACAGCGTGTCCAAAATAAACTGCACATGAACATGCACAGAAAGACGAATGGCGTTTTCCTGTCACACATTTTTAAATGGGGGAAAAACTGAATCAAGTTGCCCCTTAAAGCTTCAGGTAAGCTGCAGCTTTCCTTTCCTGTCAGAGCAGGTGAAATTCATCAGCTGGCTGATTGAGTTTCCCTTTACGGGCCGTCAGTACCAACGCTGCTCAGCAGAGGCCGCTGGTGCATTGGACATTCAGTCTCTGCTTCCTGCTCCGGTCTGTGTCAGACAGGTTGGACAAGGTGTAAAAACCACAGTAAAACCACAAGACAGGACGTCCCAGACCTTTACATGAGTAACAAAAGATTCAAAAGTGAAATAACTTCAGCAATGATTTATTTATCGAATAATCGAGTATTTATCTGCAGAACATGAAAAAAAACAGAAAAGAAACAAAAACAAACAAAGAAACACGTTACTAATGTTTTCATGCAGCGGTCTCTTCATTTGTTCCAGAATGATCGGTCTCAGAGATTATGAGCCGGTCTGCAACGATGAAAGAAGAAAAAAGAACTCGGAACAATAAATAAATCATCGGCTCCAAACACTGAAAAAAAAGTAACAGCAGCAACAGACAAACTTTTGTGACGTGTTCAGTGTCGTCGCTGTTCGACACAGAAACGTTCTGTGAATCGGAAATGAAAGACAAACCTCACACACTTGTCCCAGAACAATGTTGAACGTGACTGGAATAAAAACATTTGTTTTGAAAGCAAAACATCAACTTGTCCCAGAATGTGAAGTGTGTCAGACAAACCTCACGACATTAACACAAGTCATGGAAAATATCTCAGCATGTAAAGACCCTGAACTTACTGAGCCCACGGTTGCAGATCTCTCTGCCTCCGTTATGGCCGAGCTCAACATACCTGTACATTCAAAAATCCACCGTGCCTGAATGTTTCCCACGCGCTGCAGCAGTGAGATTCCTCTAAAAACGACGATGTGAGATCAACTAATGTCTTTATATAAATACAGTGCAGCTAAAAGACTCAAATAAATTATTCAGATTAATATAAATATGATGGTGTTGTTCACTGGCAGTCCAGCTCAGAATGGACGATCCACTGCCAGATCCTCAGCATCTCCTGCGGCGTCCGGCTGTGAACCAGCAGCAGGCTCCTGTAAATGCAGGGGCTGGATCTGTACTTCTCATCAATGTCAAACGTTTTGAAGCCTGTGTGCTTCTCGGGGACCAGGCCCAGCTTCCTGAGGCACATGCCTGTGTAGACATCGTCAATTGGGTACAAGACTACCTCCCGAGATATGTTGTGAAGGCGTAGCGCCAACTCTCCAGAGTACAGGTACCCTCCACCTCCAGCATAGGCCGGGTACGTCCCCTCAAACACACTCTCTGGAATAAAGTACTTGAGCTTCCGGTCTCTGTGTGGGACAGCATTGGTAATGACATCACCTATAAAAAAGTCCTTGGACTGGACCTCGGAAAGGCCTTCCAGGAGGGCAATAATTTGCAAGGTGTTGACAAAAACATCATCGTCCCCTTTGAGGATGTACTGGGCATGGACGCAGTGTTTGCTAAACCATTCCAGGAAGAGGACTTCCTTCAGGGTGAGGTTGAAGAAGGTGTCCCTGTAATCCCAGTGGAGGATGTCTTTGTGAAGGCCTGCCTCATGGGCCAGCATGCCCAACAGGTCTGGAAAGTGGTCTGCTGGCATGGTGTTGCCCAGCAGGAACACCGTCACCACCGTGCGGTTCGCCAGGACACCTGCTCGGCCCCACGTTTCACGAATGGCCTGCCGTCGGTCAAAATGTGGGATCAGGGACTTGACCGCCAACAACAGAAAGGGTTTGTCATCACAGACGCCAGGCTGATTTATCAGCATGGGGTACGTCCTACAGCGCATGTGCAGGAGGAAATCTTGAAAGCGCTGCGGCAGGGAGTTGTAGTCCACGATTTGCGTGGGGACCCTGTAGTCCGGTTCACAGGGGTTCAGGGGCCCAGTGTCGTTCAGCCCGTCTGTCAGCTGGATGGGGGGCTTGCTAGAGAGCACGGAGTTGAAGACTGGACTGTAAATGAAGTCGAGGCGCTGCTGCTCCTTGTTCCAGAAGGACTTGCTAAGCACCAGTTGGCGCCAAAAGCTCTTGGATGGAATCCGAATCTTGTTGCGATCACTGCTGTGATCCCTGAGGTTCCACGATATGCAGAGCAGGATGCAGAGGAATATGTTGAATATCATCACACAAAGCGGCCTCACCTTCCTGCGGGGCACCGGCATGTTGCCTCCTCTCTGCGCCTACACACACACACACACAACGGGAGAGATAAGCAAAAACCATCCCAAGGAATTACCAAGGAACAGAATCAGGCCTCGGCAGGCAGACTTACAACAAAGGGAGGAAACAGAGGAACGTTTGGAAACATGGAGACAGGCCGGTCCTTAAGCCTTTCACATAAGAAGACTGGAGAGATTAGCTCCAACAGGTCAGTGTGAAGCTCGGTTTTCTGCACACAAGGCCACATTTTCATCCCTAATCCCGCAGGAATGGGCTCATGAACATTTTTTCTCCTCCCGTCCTCATCCCCCCCCACAGCCATAACAAACAGGAGTCACACGTTTCCAATTCAGCCACGCACATGATGCCATGATGGCATCACTAGTTCAGATTATGTGCTGACGGTACACACGAACGAAGCACGGGCATAAAACTAATAATCTTTGTTTTACCACGTCGCTGAAATGCGAATCGAGGATTATAAGGAGAAAATGAACAGACAAACCACTTGATGTCACTGTTTCCATCTACAGGATGGTACAAGTTCATAAACAACAACAGCTCCTTCTAATGACGCAGAAAAGGGACTCTGTGAGTTTGTGTCGTACACCCACAGGGCCCACTGGCCTGGTCCTGCTGCAGAGGCTTTGGGAAGCAGACGTAGGTTTGAGAGCAGCCAGGATCCTCATATCATCGCATATATCAGAATAATAACAAAAAGGTTGTTGGTGTAATGTTCACAGGTAAATATTACGACACGCCTGCAGGTCAGAGCCCTGTAATAAACCCTGCATCCTCTACACACACCATGTTTCACAAACTTATTCAACGCTCTCCGTCTTCTGCACTTTAGAACCTACCAGAGACCGACAGAGAGGTGAATCAGGGGAGTCCGGTGGGGAGCTGGACCTCCCCGGGCCTCACATCAATGAGTAGCCGGGCTCCTCTCTCCCACCTGTGAAAGGCAAAAGAAAGGTTGATCTGAAGGCAAATCCAGTTTAGAGCTGTCATGACCCAGAGCGTGTGTAACGGGGGACGGCTCAGTGGGCAAGTCCCATCAGCTGTGAGCATGTCCTGATCCGCAAGGCTGGAAAGTTCAAACGTTTCACCAACACCACTGGAAATGCGTTTCCTAACAATCGATTAGCTTCATAAATGGATCATTCGCAGTAACACAGGGTTGATGCTCGCTGACCTTCCCACAGCTGCAGTGGTAGATATATTTCTACGCCCGAGGGTTGTCAGGGAGGCAGCGGAGCGCTGGGCTTCCACGCACAGTTTGGTGCCACTGTGTGTCATTTCAACACCTGCTGCCGTACGTTGGCGACAACTCACAGGAAGCCTTCATATGGAGGTTTGAGAGAGTCGATACTATCGGGCCTTAAGGTTGGAGGACTTGAAACAAGCAGATAAGCGGTAGATAACGGCTGGATGGACCTGAAATATGATCAAAGGTCATCATATTTCTGTTTATTGTAAACAGACTTCTTGTGATGTTAACAAGATGTTGGAATAGAAACATGAAACTAACTTTGAACAATGATCGGTGCCGAAATGTTCAAACACAAGAAGCCAACTGAAAGCAGGTTTTTATTTTTAAAGAAGCACCATAACACTGTACGTGTGACCTGTGAGCACATCTTCATGCGACCGAGCCGCACCACACGGCTCCAGGTGCTTTAGAGGAGCTTATTTCAAAAGAGGAGCATTAATTACTAGACAATGTTGGATTCTGTTCAGAGGGTTTTACTATGAACATATGAACGATGAACATATATAGATACAACTTTTACCAGATGAAGAACACACACTGGAACGCCTCATCTTATATTAATGTCGCTATACAAGGTGGCTTCATGCTGGAGGCTGCTGAACTGTCCTGTGGGGAAATTGAGTTTGGTTGAACTACTAGAAAAAGTCCAGGAATGTTTCTAATGTTCACTGTTCACACGCCTCCCTCCCAGAGTGCAGCGGGGGGGATCTCACCATCAGGTGACTTCTGTAAATAACCATCTATATAAATAAATAGCAATAATCAGCACTCATCATGAACTTATACCTATTTTATATGAATACGAGGAATTTAAACCCACGAGGGTGAAAGAATTCCCTCAGTATGACCTTACAGGTGAAGACGCTCACAAGTCAAACCAGATCCAGTGTTTCTAAACTTTGTGGTTATTACGTAATAAACTTAAATAACCATCCCTGATGAGCCCAGCTCTTCACAGCCTCCACACCTCCACAGAAGGATGATGTCTGACCTCCTCTCAACCCTGGACTGGACCGCCCGCCCACTGCAGGGTGTCCTGGTGGGGAGATCCTTTGTGTCAGTGACCATGAAACCGTAGAACTGTTTTCCCTGGAGGGGGACAGTAACCGAAACTGGATCGAGCATTACTGGACGAGCTGACAGCTGATTTTCGGAAGAGATCAACACCTGTCAGTTCGGCGAACATTAACTACACAAAAATACAGAAACAACTCGGACAGTTTAAAGTTGACTTTAGGCAGTGACACAAACCTCAGAGAAGTCCGGAGCGGACCAACGGGGCGCCGCTCATCAGTCACGCGCAGGCGCGTGTTGGACACCTGGACGCGGAGTCCTCATTAAAAAGCCGAACAATTAGTCCGAGATCCCGCATGAGCATCGCACGCGGTACTTCCTCCTCTGGTGCGCGCGGGACGGCGGCGCGCGGTGCGTCCCGCGCGCACCGACTCCTCCTTCCCAGGGCGGGCGGGGTCAGGGAGGAGGGGGGTCGGTGCCACACGTTGACCTAAGTAATGACACATTATGATGAAACGTCTGCAGCAGTAAAAGCTTCACAGAAAACACGGAGCTCATTTCTTCCTGGCTGAGTGAGAAACAGCAGGAAGCGGGTTTATCACTGCTCCTGGTTTGGTCAAACATAACAGACACTATCAGCAAACTGCTTTATCGCTCTGAATCTCATATCACAATTTCACAATATCATTCATAAACTGAAAGCATGATAACGATAACATGAACAGAGGGCAGGTGACTCCAGGTATGAAGCACACACACACGCTTCTCCTCGCCTGCTTTAATCAGAAACAAATCAAAGATCATTTCCAGTATTTTTGGATTAATGAACACCAAACATTCACCTGTCCAACGTTTCCATTAATGAATTCCTGTCATTTAGCTTTTATCTGTGGTTTTATCACATCTTGCACACATGCACACAGGAACATGTTATCTACAGGCCGTCTGATAACTCCCTGTGGCGGCTGTACTTTAGTAACCTGCAGCTCGAGAGCAAACTGACGCCTGATGAATGCTTCAGCGGCTCAGACCTTCTTGATATCACAGCCACGGAAAAACAACGCGGCCTGGTTTTATTTGGACGCACGTGAAACTTAACACTGTGCTTTGTAACAGTAGCAGTCTCGTGTGACCTGTTTCTACCCAACACCAGCTGCGGTGAGACGTTTGACACCAGCGTCTCCTCTGTGCACACGTCTTCTCGTGTTGTTAGGCATTGAAATGTGGCGTCTAACTTTTTAGGTCACGTTAATGTGTTAACATTCGCCACATGTGTACTTATGTTAGCATAATTAGCATTCTGAAAGGCTGAGAGCACAAAGCTGACACGGTTTCAACTCCAACGTTAGCACGTTTAATCACAATACTAGCATGCTATGCTAGCTTATGTTGGCCACGTGCAGTAGCAAAAGGGAGAGTGGGGTGAAGCTAATTTAAAAAAAAAAGTTTTTTTTGCCTTTCAAAAGTTACATTTCTACAATCAAATTTTTTTTATTGTTGTGTCTGAACAGGTATAAACAAGTTTGAAAACCTTTCCACATGTTTCAGTGCTTTAGTAAAATGCACTATACAGCTAGCATGAGGCTAGCTCCAAACTGCTGGATGACACATCTTTTCCAGAAAGGTGGGGTTGGGCGATTTATAACAATAAGCTATTTTAAACATATCATTTGTATTGTAATTGTTAATCCCGACAGTTTATCACTAAAACTTTGTGTCATTCTTAAATTTCGACCAAAAATAGAAAGAGACTATCACGTCACGAAGTAAGACAGGCAGAGCTTCCTCTACTTTATAGGACATGGACATGGAGAAGGCACAAAAAGCTAAAACAAGGAATGAGAGGTAGAAGAAAAGAGCTTTTAAAGAATCAAACCATACTCGGGAAGAAAGCGGGCGTGTAGAGTAGATTCACGGGACCCGGAGAACAAACACGACAGGGAAAATGGAAGAAGAGAAAAGGAATGAGAAAGGTTTGTTTGGTTTGTTCTAGTTATAATCGTCACGTGACGTGGCTCAAATGCGTTTCCTATCAAACTGGCCACATAAACCGCCTCAGTGCAGCGTTTCCCTCTGCTCACTGATCACACCTTCTATCTGTAGGGGAGAGAAACCTGACAGAGCAACGAGGTCACCGTGACTGGACAGTTTAAGTCGCACAGACATGTGCAGATTTAGTTTTTATGTTGAAAGTAATGTGTGTGGTTCTCATATAGTGCGACATTATCTACATTATGTTCCTTCAGGGTCTGTTGGCAGGAGCAAGAGTCACGCTGGATCCATTCTGGGAAACAAAGTCTGAACAACTCCCAACAGACCAAACAGGGAGGAGGACAGAGGAGGAGTTTCTCCACCCCAGGGTGTCGCGCAGCTTCAGATCAGGGGCGGCCACTGATGCTGTCGATGCTCTCCTGGATGTCAGCCATCTTCTTCAACACCTGGTTGACGCTGCCTTCGTCAAACTCCAGGCACAGAAACTCTGACTCCTGAGAGAGAGAGAGCGAGAGAGAGAGCGAAAGAGAGAGAGAGAGAGCAGACACTTCATTACAACACATTTTCACTCTAGTTCAGTTTGTTCACTATGAGTAAAGTCGTTCCAGAGTCTGACAAACAGATGGAAAGTCCAACGCCAACCTACTAACTAGATCTGAATTAAGTGGACTAATAATAAAAAAGGTGTGTATCCTACAGCAGAACCCAGTTGAGTGAGGAGCTGCTGACCTGCTTCTTCTGAGCGGTGGAAGCTACAGATGGGTCAGAACCACTGACAAAGACTTAGCAGATAAACCTGGTCACAACTGTTCCTAAAAGCCTAAGACGACAAACAGGATGAAGCTGAGCAGACAGGCAAAATATCCACAGTCACACACACACACACACAAACACACACACAAGCTTATACTCTGCCGGACAACAACAGATTATCTGCTTGCGACATCTGGGCCCATAGAGTCCAAAAGTTCCAAGCAAACAATCAAAGTTTAATTTTCCCTGTTTTTCTAAACTGATGTCTGACATTTGGTTCCTTCATGAATCTAAATACAGAAAGATTCATTAGACCAGGGGTCTCAAACTCAATTTACCTGGGGGCCGCTGGAGGCGGAGTCTGGGTGAGGCTGGGCCTCATCAGGA
>JAUMHF010000001.1:1036960-1059243 GCA_032359275.1 Microctenopoma steveboyesi
ATGTTTATCAGTACATTACAGAAAATAATGAACTTTATCACAATATGCTAATTTTTTGAGAAGGACCTGTATATGACCTCAGCTACTGAAGGATACACGAAACAGGACATCACAGAATGATTTCCCAGGATAATTCTTCGTCATAAAAGGATGGCCAAATCATCCATGAGCTTCAGGAACAAGGTGAAGTACGTACAGATTATGTTCCAGATCATTCCAAAGAGGGAATAAGAAAGTCATCCCATGAGAGACATTTTACGGCTAAAATGCAGGAGCTAAAAGAGCAAGGATCGGCCCAAAGAGAAAGAAAGTTCCAATCAGTTTATGATAAATGGAAAAGCAAAGTAAGAAAATTCACACAAGATTAAAAGCAACATGTTCAGAAAGGGATTTATGTAGCATGATGGATGATATTGAAATGTTTGATTCTGTTTGAACTGCAAGAACTATACGACAGTATAAGAAAGCAAGTAACCCCAAGTCAAGACATTCTCTCTGTAACTGCTCTGCTGTAACTTTGGACTTGTTGCGTTTAATGAGAGTATGACGTACAGAGGAAGAAAGTGAGTTTGATGCCGTGCAAGAAAAGGCAAGATTACGCATGCTTCTTGACAACGAATATACCAGATCAATATATGGATCTATGCCTCCAGGGTAACGGCACGCAGTCCTCAATCTGACCATCTTTAAGAGACATCTGTTTCTAACAGGAGAGCAGAGGCAGCTGCACAACTAGCGGCAAAGAAAGTTGAAATCGAATTGGAGGAAGCTATCGATGCTCACCGCCAACAACTGAAAAGGCTTGAAAATCAAAGAGACATTGAGGTAATGCAAGCAAAGCTGAAAGTCTACACTGAAGAGGAGATAAAAGAGAAAAGTGAGAAGTATGCACACAGCAAAGTAAGTCCTAGCCTATTCACCTCCTACATTAAATGTGATGATCATCTGCTCACAAAAAATGAGGCAGCCATTGTGCAGGCAGTACATGGCATGGGAAAGGCTCCATGCAAGATATGGACATTCCTTTGTAGTGCAACAAGCATTCAGAGAGAAACTTAACAAATGGCCAAAAATTGGTGGAAAGGAATATGTCAAGTTGAGGGAATTCAGTGATTTTCTGCAGACCTGTAGTGATGCAATGCCCCACATCAAGGGTCTACTAGTGCTGAACGAGTGTGACGAGAACCAGAAGTTGTTGACCAAACTCACAGATTGGATAACATCCAGGTGGAATTGCTACGTGACAGAACAGCTTGATCAATGCGAGGACTACCCAGGCTTCAAACGGTTTGCTTCCTTTATTTCTAAGGAGGCACGTATAGCTTATACTCCATTTTTGAGAAACACAGCGAGGAAAAGAAAACTCTGAAACGTGTTTCTGGGTGGACTGAAAATGTTAAAGTGTACCATGAAGGCCCAAAGAAAATAAAGTTCAAAATCCAGCGTTCAATGGTAGTAATGAAAACTGGGGTTCACACTCAGAGGTCCTGTTGCCTACAGCATTCAGAAGAATCAGTGATGTGACATTTGGCTGTATGGTAACTGAATGCCACATGTGCCTGGTAGGTACCTCAAGAACAAAAGTAGGGCGTCTTAGCATTTAGTTCTTATGACTTTGTCAGGTAAATGATTTCTAAAAAATGATTAAACTAAACAGATTGAGACATGTCTTTAAAGATTTTCATTCATTCAGGTGAAGGTGTCAGAAGGTGTAGTCATGCTAACTGGACTTGTTTCTTTGAGTAGAGACGTTTCGTTCTGCATCCACAGAACTTTTTCAGTCTGAGGTAAGTTTGTGAGCTGTCACGCATTTATGCTCCAGGTGGTTTCACCTCACACCTGACTCGAATAGGCTTGTTAAGTGAAACAAAGGCAGGGGGTGGATGTAACAGCTCCACCCCTGGCAGCTCCTCCTGCACCCATTAAGTGGGTCGTTAGAGGTGACCATCCTGGTGGACGTGTGAATTAGACCTGATCTCAGATCATCCACCTATCATGCTGCCCTTTCATCCATCCCCTTTGTATCTCAGTGGATGACTTACGTATGAATATTCAGTGAAGTGGTAGCTTACCCTCCATGATTTTTCATGTTACGGTTTAAAGAATAAATATGACTATTTAGAAATTTAATGGGAATTGTATCAGTGATTTTTTTTTTGCTGTATGTTCTGTGTCTTGTTTGTTTAAATTTTGCAATAATGTTGAAATGTTACCTCTATTCTTCGAATGTCTGCAGTCAACTATATAAGAGCTGGAGAAGAGTATGTATAAACTGATTTGTGACATTAGTGTTACAACATGAAGTCGTCTTTCTATAAACTTCATTAAAACATGAAAAATATGTACAACATGTAAGTACATAAAGTTTTCCTTGACAAAAGGAAATAAATGAACAAGCAGCGGTGGTCCATCAACAGGGGGCGCTGCCCCACTAGTGTCGCAGGAAGAGGAGGAAGAAGAAGATAATAGCATAAAGTATATTTTTTTAAATCCCCACAATTTGTGATGTGAACCATAGTGGAGTCGCCAGCTCCTTACAGTAACTGTACCAGTTAAGACAGGAGACTTTAGAAACTACATAAAACTTCATGGTAGCTTGACACTCAAAGACAATACTTAGTCCCCTGCTTGTCTGTCTCTGACCAGCAGGGGGTTTATGTAACGCAGCAGGAAACGTGCTCTTTGTGGAGGTCCGCGGCTCTGAAAAGAGCCTTTATGGGGGTTCTGGTCCAGGTCCAGGTTCACCTTCCGGCCCTGTCTCTTCAGGACGTAGACCACGTCCATGGCTTCACTAGTTACCGGACCCTGGACACCGAGGTCCATGTCCACTCTCTGAGGACGTGGTTGAAGACTGCTGCTCCTCTTCTTCTGCTGCTTCCCATGATGGGTCAGAATCCACGGTTCGGTTCAGCTGTTACTACTGTCACACAGCTGTAACCAAAACTGATGGAGCACATTTACCTCTGCTCTCATCCACAAACATCAAAATAAACGTAGCTTCATTTAGCTCTAATATTCAGTTTCTGCTTCAGGAACGAAGTTTCTATATGGAGTGTGGAACGGGACACACTATTATAAATGTATTAAGCAATATATTATATATAAAAAATATATATGTATATTCTTGATGTCCATCAAAATGTATTATTTATATATATATATATAATCTATTATTATTATTTTATATTAATTTATTTATTTCTTGATGTCCATCAACACCGACTGTGAAATGTCTGTTAATGAAGCATTTAAATAGCAATATAAATGCTTCTGTGAAGGTTCTCAGTCATCCAGGTCATGGTTCTCAAGGTTTTATCCAACTCAACTTGTTTGGTTTCTTAACTATGTTTAACCCTCTATTAAGAGGCTTTCTCTAGTCTGGACTTAAATGGAAGGTGAAACTTTGTCAAGAAACCAAACAAGTCCAGTTGCTTTGGATAAAACCTCTTTGAGATCTTTAAATGCGTTTATTATAATGTCCACATTCCGTAGGTGTGGAGGCTGACTAAATAATGAAAACATTAAATCACCTGTTTTCATTACACTAAATAAGCTGTTGGCTGTTTTCATTAAAACTTAACTAACCTAAGCAACTTAACTAAGACACTGATTAAACAATAAAAATCACATAAAAGGTGGAAACGTCCAAAATATTTCTGAACTCAGCATGTGTTCAGTTCTCAGGCCTAACACTTAACGACAGCTTTATTTAGTTTAAATACTGTGAAGCTAAAGGATGATTCCTCCTGTGTTTCGAGGGAAATGAAACTCAGACTTGCTCCTGATCTTTGGTACAATGCACAATCAGTCAGTAAAAGTTTACAATCTGCCATAAAACACGAAACAGGGCGAGCTGAACTCTGGACACCTCAGACGGTTCGCTCTGTGTCAGTTGTCAGGTTTTAGGAAACCACAGCTGAGCCGGCATGGATCCCCGTGGGGCGTTTTGGAGCCAGCTCCTCGTCATCGTCACCGTTTGTGTGTGTGTTGTTAGTGCGGATCCTTTAGGTAAGAAATACAACAATTCTCTGGAGTTTTGAACATGGAACAGACAAAGATGCAGAAAAATAAATTCTTATTTTGTTTAATTATTTTTATAAATTATGTTGCTGATGATGCTGATTATCTTGTATTTGTTCTTGTTAGATGTTTTATCAAGCAGAAATGAAACACGTCATTGATCTGTTTTAAGGTTCCAAAGTCCAACAAAAGCTGCAGCAGGCAAATATAATCATTTCCTTGTTTAAACTAAATTATTATGTGTTCTTGCAGAGAACGTTTAATGAGTTTAGCTCAGTTTATTAAAAACAAAGGTGGATATGATGAGGGTAGGTCATCGTTAGCAGAACCACTGACTCTGTTCGTAATAAACCAGTAATGACCGGCCTGTTTTACGGCCGACATGGAGCAGGTTCTGTGTTGTCAGGTTAAACGTTTTCAGTGTGACGTGCTCGTCTGTGCTGCTCGTGTGTGAGGTGTATTAGTCGTGATTTATAATGACCCAAAGGTTCAGGCAGTGAGGTCAGCAGCAGCTTTGTGACATCATCAACACCGTGATGTAAACAGCCAACGTGAACAGAACTCACCTCGATTCTTTTTTGTTGTTGTCACGTCACGAGGTTTGCTCTTATTATTTCTGACTCGTGCATTACTTTGAGTAAACGTTGTTTTTTAGTTGATGTTAATGAGGCCGAGTATTTTAAAATATACTGTAAACATTGTGTCATATTTGAAAACAATAAAAACATCATGAAATAAACATTTATTTAATTTAACAAAAGCTGCAGGAATCGTTACATTTTCGTCCAGATGTACGTAGACGTCTTCACATAATTAAATAAAATAAAAAATAGTGTTGTACGTTTGTAATTTGATAATGTTGATATTGTTGTTATTTGCTCCTGTTGACAAGTACTTTTTCTCTTTCTGAAGCCACTTTAACCATTAACTGTGACGGTGGGAGCCAGGAGAATCTGAATTCAGTGAATGAAGGATATGAAGGTGAGGTTTGAAAATGCAGAGCAAGAAAATAAAAGAGTGTTTCTTTATGTTACAGTTAAATCATTTTAACTTTTAACACAACAAGGCTGCAACGCTGCCACAAGCTGAACCACAGCTGAACCACAGAAACAAAACATTTAAATGATCTCTGCTCCTGCTTTTATATGAGATTTGGTCACAGGAGGCTTTGACGGCGCTTCTCCACCCTCAGATTAGTTATGAAGTAACTAACTAAAACTAAAACTAACTAAAAGCAGTAAAACACATGTTCACATGTTGTTCGATGTTTAACGTGATGCTCAGGCGACGTGGAGCTGGTGAACGGTATAACGGAGGGAAACAGTGTGAAGCTGGTGTCCTACATCTTCCCCGTCCACCTGGAGTTTCTGGAGTTGAGCTTCACGCCTGGAGACAACACAGCGACTGTTCGCACCAAGAAGCCGCTGGACGCAGACGTCCTGGCGAGTGTGAGTTAAGAAACTGCAACAGTGTGTTTGACTGAAAGTGAGACTTTTACTCTTTAACATCGTCTTCGTCGTGGTGTCCTACAGACTGACAGCACCTTGTACTACTCCGTCATGTGCGACGGGCCCGGCGTTACTAAGGTGGGTCGAAGGTTAGTGTTTCTATGAACAGCTGACACATTCAGTAGGAATAAAAACACCTAAAACGCATCTTCACCTCTGCAGTACAACAACACTCGCACACTCAAACTAAATGACATCAATGACAACAGCCCAGTGTTTGAGCAGAAGTTCTACAACACCACAGTCTCCGAGGTAAGTGGAGAGGAAGCCGACACCACCACCAGCACCGGGCTGAATGTGAAACCTCACTGATCCTCCGCCTCTTTCAGACACTACCGGTGAACACGGAGGTTCTCCGAGTGACGGCTGTGGACGGGGACAGCACGCCAGCAAACAGCAAACTCACGTATTCTGTGGTACTGAGATCTAAACATCTTTCCATCATCTTTAAGTTCTGTTTAACTGACTTTAGACATCAAATCACTGCCCAGATATTTTCTAACCTTTAAGCAGAGAGAATACTGGAATAAAAACACGTAAGAAGCACTGTTGTTACTAGAGACGATGAAATGAGCTTATTGTTTGTGTTCCTCTCACAAGGAACCCGCTTCAGAAGACTTCACGGTGACCAACGCTGGGGGGTTTCTGTTGAAGACACGGCTGAACTACAATCTAGCCCACAAGTATAAGTTCGTGGTGAAGGCCCAGGTAGGTGGTAAACGGGGGCTCCTGTCCGTTCAGGAGAACACCAACAGCTGCGCGTCCCCACAATTGTGCGCGCTTTTGAACCTGCACACAGTTGCGAAATCTGTCAAAAATAATTAAACAACATAAATTATATAATTATACAAACATATATATAATATTTTGACTGGTCATTATAGCCCGTTGACTTGAACAGGAGTGTTACTGACAAACCATCATGTGAGGTCCAGATATCATTCATTTCATTTTTTAATTAAATGCTAAAGCTGCAAACTTCAACGTCTCATCATCTTCAGACGGTAACGGAGGAAGGGGGCTGACCCTATAATCAGCAGCGGTCGCTCTTATTTCTTAGTGTGAAGACTCACTGCTCACTCGCTGCTTGTTGTCGAGCTGCAGAATGAATTTGAGATGAGTGACGAGTAATAATGTAAACATCTAAAATCATGTGTGTTTCCTAAACATGTTTCTCTTATCTGACACCTGGATTGTTTACCACAGGACAGCGGAGGACTAAGCGACACAGCCAGCGTTCAAATTAACATTGAAGACTTCGACAACTTGAATCCATATTTCAGCTACAGCCAGTATCAGGCCTTCATCCAGGAGAACCAGGTGATTAATAATGTCTTTGCAACCAGTGTTTTTAATAAGGGTGAATTCTACATCTAAATATCTGGTGTTTTGTATTTTTCAGGCTGGGACTTTCCAAACCATCCAACCAGAGGCGATAAAGGCCCAGGATGGAGACACAGGAATCAGCACGGCTCTGATTTATAGCATCAGTACAGGTGAGGAATGCAGCTTCAGTTTGAAATTCAAACTTAAAACTCCACTCGAATGCGTTCTACTGTCTGTTCAGTGTCTCCAGACAAGTATCAGAGCAACTTCAACATCGACTCCAGCAGTGGAGTTGTGACTGTGCTGACGGCCTTCGACAGAGAGAAGATGAACAACAGCATGATTTCCCTCAACGTCAAGGTGCTTTTCACGCAGCTCTTTGTCTCTGTGGGTGTGAGTGGACTCCACCAGCAGCAGTCTAACGGTTTCTTCCTGCTGTCGGTCTGCAGGCGGCTCAGACAGACGACACTTTGAAGACGGCGGACGCTTGGGTGTCCGTCACGGTTGAGGATGTGAATGATAACGCTCCAGAGTTTGACCGACCCGACTACATCGTGGAACTTCTTGAAAACTCTCCCAATGATGCTGTTCTGTTCAGAGCCATTGTCACTGATCCGGATCAGGTTATTATCCTTAAGAACCCAGAGACGATCCACCTTTCCCTCACACTTGCCTGACCTTACTGAATCCCATTCCGTCTTCTCCGTGCTTCTCTACCATAGGGAGGGTTTGTGGGAACGTTGCAGATCGTACCACAACCTTCTCCGTTCTCGATCGGCTCTGACGGGACAGTGAAGGTAAAGGATTCCAGTGCTCTGGACAGAGAGACCGTGGGAAGTTTCATATTTCAGGTAAAACTGGATTCAAACTTAACGCCGAAGGCTTAAAAGCTTCTCATAAATGTTTTTAACAAAGATTCAGCTGGTTTCCACTAAGACGGGTTCATAACAACTTCAAAGCTGTCGCCTCAGTTTGAAAGGTTTATCCAAGACGATGCTCTGTTATGTTGTCTGGTTGTTAAAAGATCGAAGCAGCAGAGAAGGATCCGCCCAACAACGTTGTCAGGGCACAAGTGAGTGTAACTCTGCTGGATGAGAACGACAACAGTCCCTCATTCAACAGCAGCAAGTACGAGGGGAAAGTGTCTGCAGGTCAGGAAGTGGGCATGTTGCTGGTCCAGGTGAGAGTTTGCTTCTTCCATGCTTTCCATGTCCTTTTCATTCCACACCTGTCACATTCATTTGACGTGACTTGTATCCTTGAACCTGAAGGTTAAAGCAGAGGATCCAGATGCTGGAGTAAATGGACAAATCAGATACTCTATTGACTTTGGTAATAACGACGGCTACTTCTCAATCGATGAAAACACTGGAGAGATCTCCCTGGTAAAACTCATTCCCCTCGTGGAAAACAGGATTCTGGAGTTTCCCCTCTACGTCACAGCCAGAGATGGTAGATCTGAACGACTTCAGGGAACGAATCAATTGTTCCAATTCAAGAATCACTTTTCCAGATTGTGATGAGTCATTTTCATGTCACGATTCACCACTGATTGATTTTGAGTAGCCAATCAGCACTAATCAACCAATCAAACCTAAATAAGATAAAAACAAATTTTCTTTTTTGATTTGAACTTTAAGTTGCTACAAATCCTTCTGTCACCTCACATTTGGCAGAATGAAAGACAAGAAATGATCGCAGCTGTATGTACAGTAGATACGTGATTCTAACAGATAGCTGTAGTTGCTCCAACCATCTGCTACAATTCAATGCAGCCCCCTTAAAAAAGGCTTTTTACATTTCTGTTTTGGTTTTGGGTAACATTAGAACTGGGCCTGAGAAGGCTGAATGCTGGCTGTTAACACCGTCTTGTGCCTGTGGCGATTACTCTGCGTCACCATAAACCCAAGGTTTAGATTTGATCTGCAAACAAGTTCAGCTTTGTTTGTAGATCAGAAGTTCCCACTGCAGCGATTACATGTCCCACCAAGTGCTAAACTTAGTTTTCTGTCGCCAGCTAGTCTTCTTCAAAGAAAGTGCTAGTCAAACAATGACTAAGATGAAGCTAACTATCCATCCATCCATTATCTCCCGCTTGTCCGCGGTCGGGTTGCGGTATAAAGCTTACTACATAGATCTAAAACAGTCTCTACCTCTTCTGTAGGGGGCATCATATCACGTACAGCCTCGACACAGGTGACCATTCGAGCTCCTGGCGATTCAAAACCTCAGTTTCTACAGAGAACTTACAATGGGGCTGTAGAAGAAGAGCAGGAACCAGGAGCTGTGATTACCAGGGTACATTTTCAGATGTTTTTCACCCGTTTTGTCCAACAACCGGTCATTTAGTCATTAATCAGAAGCTGATAATATTTACATGTTTTCAGGTTTCCTTCCTCGCAGTAGCTGCCGAGGCCCCGGTGACTCTCGAAGTCAAAACAGAAGCCGACAAGTTTGAAATCTCCTCCACTGGTGTGTTCGCCACGAAGGTGAAGCTCGACTTCGACGAGGCACCGCACAGCTACTCTGTGGAAATCTCCATCTCTGACGGAGTCAGCACTGACAGTGCAGTAGTGAACGTCCAAGTCACTGATGTCAATGATAATGGTCCAGTTTTTGCCTCAGAGTCGGTCACAGAATCCGTCCCAGAGGACGCAGAGGTAGGATCCAATGTCACCGTAGTGTCGGCTACAGACAAAGACAGCAGCTTCAACAAGGAGCTCAGATACTCACTGAGAGACGGAGAGGGGAGGTTCTTTGTCAATCCTCTGTCTGGGATGGTAAACGTGGCTGCTGCTCTTGATCGGGAGACCAAGGCAGAGTACAGCCTGCTGGTGGTGGCTGAAGACCAGGGTCGTCCAGCCAAGTCGGCTACAGCCACCCTGCTGATCAAAGTGTCCGACATCAACGATAACGTCCCAAAGTTCTCGAAGAACGAGTACCAAGTGGAAGTCTTGGAGACAGAGTCCGTGGATGCAGACTTGCTCACGTTGGCAGCTGTAGACCCTGACGAAGGAGCAAACGGGAGAGTTACCTACAGTATCTTCCAGCAAAGTCCCTCATCAGGTGCTGCAGTGTTTGAGTTGGAGCCTTCCAGCGGGACTCTGCGGCTGGTTCAGCCTCTGGACTACAGTAAGGTGAAGGAGTATAATCTGGAGGTTCAGGCATCTGACGGGGGGGCTCCTTCTCTGGTTGGAAACAGCTCCGTGGTGGTGAAGGTGAAGGATGTGAACAACAATCCGCCTGAGTTCAGTAAGAAGAGTTATGACGTGGCCGTCTCTGAGAACCTGGCCAGCGGTGCATCCATCGTGACCCTGGAGGTCACTGACCAAGATGAAGTGAGTATCCGTCTTCCAAATACGTCTTTCCTGACCAGAAAACTTAAATAAGTCATGTTTATATTTAACACTACCTGAGCAGTTTTGAATTTTCATAACTGTCTTAGAGAGGCAGTTTGGGTGATTTGCCTTCAGCACTGGAGTTAAAGCAGCCTCCACACATTCAAATAGGTCTCACATTATTTCAAACTCCAAACTGTGAACCAGTCACACTTAAGGCAAACAAATAATGTTCACTAATCAGTGAGTTCACTTTGAGCCAGATATGATGAAATTCCTTCCAGGTGTTCACTCAAATGGGACGGGTGTGTGGAACAGTGACTTTGACCTTTGAGCACCAGAATCTAATCAGTTCATCCTTGTGGATCATTTGGCCGATTTCGCAGAAGGTTCCTCAATGAGTTCCTGAAATATTGCGTTCACAAGGCGAATGACCCCAAAACAAACTTGTGTCCGTTCACCGCTGCGAAGACATAAATTGACTACGTGTGTTTGTGTCTATGAGAATGGTACAGAAAAACAGGGAACTGGTTATCTAGGAGGTAACCATAACACGTGTTGACCTACGTCAGGTTCCTCCTTCAGTTGTCCCGTTCGTTTTCTGTAGGGGGGGTTTGTAGGAACCCTTCAGATCGTTCCAGAGTCTGCTCCTTTTTCTATCGGCTCTGATGGGACGATCCGAGTGGAAAACTCCACCGCTCTGGACAGAGAGGCCACAGAAAGCATCACGTTTCAGGTAATGTCTCATTTTAAACACGCATTAACACTAGTTCTACACAGAAATGGATTTTACATTGTTCTGTTCATGGTTTTCAAACTTGGGTCCTTTATGTTAAACGTTTTAGATGTAGGAGTTAATTAATTTTCCTTTTTAAATAAGGACATTAGTACATTTTCGTTTATGGTTTAGACATGTGCATAGTTACTAGGTTTCCCACCAGCGACAGGAAAACGAGTGTGGAAATATAAGATTTGAATAGTTTGACTTCAAATAAACACCTTCTTTAAAGAAACAGATTATCTTTACACGGACACAGACATTACTAGTCTTGATTTATGGTCATGAGCACTTCTGCTTTTCTGTGGCAGAACAATAAATAACTTTGATGTGCACGGCTGATTTGAAGCGTTTTTTAGTGACACACCAACATTCGAGCAGTTTCCAGGGTTGTTCTGAGATATCTTGTGAATAAACCCTGGTTACATGCTGAGACATATTCTTTCAAAATGAAGGTTAAAGCAACAGAGAACACAGAACCAAACCAAGTTGCGACAGCAGATGTGAAAGTAACTCTACTGGATGAAAACGACAACAGCCCTGAATTCACTAGCAACAGGTACAGCGGTAAAGTCTACAGCAACCAAACCGAAGGGATGGTACTCCTGAAGGTGAGGAGCTCATAGGGCTGTTTGATTTACGCCCCCAGATATGACAAACATTAACATCTACAATATATTTATTATTGTATATATGAGATAATTTAATGTCCTCAGAAAAATTAGGTCAACTAGGTGATGTTTAGTGATGCTATTCTTCTCTGTGGTGTCATTCAAAGGTTGAGGCTAAAGACCCAGATGCAGGCGTGAACGGGCAGATCAAATACTCCATTGACTTTGGGAATCAAAACAACTATTTCTCCATTGATGAAAACACAGGAGAAATCACTCTGGTGAAGCCCGTTCCCATGGAAGCACATAAAACCATGGAGTTCTTATTGTTCATAACAGCTACAGATGGTAAAAAAACAAAACTTCTTCCACATATTAACAAAACTGATAAATCGTCTGTCATTAATACGTCTCACCTCTCCTCTAGGGGGCGTAGTGTCCCGATCTGCCTCAGCACAGGTGGAGATTGCTGCTGTTTCAGATTCAAAACCACAGTTCACACAGAGCACGTACAGGGGCACCATAGAAGAAGAGAGCGACCCAGGAACAATGATTTTGAAGGTGAACCCGTCTGTCGACATCTCATCCATCACATTCTAAATGCTGACAGTGAATAATGTCATTGTTCTCTTACATGTTGAACTAGGTCGGCTTCCTTGCTACAGCTGAGGCCCCGGTGACTCTCGAAGTCAAAACAGAAGCCGACAAGTTTGAAATCTCCTCCACTGGTGTGTTCGCCACGAAGGTGAAGCTCGACTTCGACGAGGCACCGCACAGCTACTCTGTGGAAATCTCCATCTCTGACGGAGTCAGCACTGACAGTGCAGTAGTGAACGTCCAAGTCACTGATGTCAATGATAATGGTCCAGTTTTTGCCTCAGAGTCGGTCACAGAATCCGTCCCAGAGGACGCAGAGGTAGGATCCAATGTCACCGTAGTGTCGGCTACAGACAAAGACAGCAGCTTCAACAAGGAGCTCAGATACTCACTGAGAGACGGAGAGGGGAGGTTCTTTGTCAATCCTCTGTCTGGGATGGTAAACGTGGCTGCTGCTCTTGATCGGGAGACCAAGGCAGAGTACAGCCTGCTGGTGGTGGCTGAAGACCAGGGTCGTCCAGCCAAGTCGGCTACAGCCACCCTGCTGATCAAAGTGTCCGACATCAACGATAACGTCCCAAAGTTCTCGAAGAACGAGTACCAAGTGGAAGTCTTGGAGACAGAGTCCGTGGATGCAGACTTGCTCACGTTGGCAGCTGTAGACCCTGACGAAGGAGCAAACGGGAGAGTTACCTACAGTATCTTCCAGCAAAGTCCCTCATCAGGTGCTGCAGTGTTTGAGTTGGAGCCTTCCAGCGGGACTCTGCGGCTGGTTCAGCCTCTGGACTACAGTAAGGTGAAGGAGTATAATCTGGAGGTTCAGGCATCTGACGGGGGGGCTCCTTCTCTGGTTGGAAACAGCTCCGTGGTGGTGAAGGTGAAGGATGTGAACAACAATCCGCCTGAGTTCAGTAAGAAGAGTTATGACGTGGCCGTCTCTGAGAACCTGGCCAGCGGTGCATCCATCGTGACCCTGGAGGTCACTGACCAGGATGAAGTGAGTGGTTTACAGCAGATCATCTGCTTCGGTTGTGTCAAATTTGGTTTCTTAGCAGATCCGTTACAGTTGTCCTGGCATCATAGTTCTCCAAACATCACAGGTGTTTCCTCATCTTTGTTTATCTTTTTATATACATCATTTTGTCATCTGCATCTAAATATGTGTTGTGTACTGACTAACCTAACATTTCAGGTTGTCTCTGTCTGTCTGTCTCTTTTCTGTCTGTCCGTCCATCTCACTGTTCGTTCATCTTATTCCAGTGAACACGACATAGTTCACTTAAATATTTCCATCTTAAGGATGAACTGATTGGATTTTGCTGATTAAAGGTCAAGGATGGTGTCAACCTACATCTGTTCTGTCCTGTTGGACGCAGTATCTCAGAACACAAGGAGAACCTATTTAATACTGTCCAGCAGTTCCCGACGTGATCTTAGGATCTCAGTCTTGGAATACTTCTACCCCGTAGATCTATCAGAGTTCATTTTAATAATTAATTCAGCAAACCATCTACTTGTCTCTTAGACCCCATCCCAACTAGACTGCTGAAGGATATCGTACCCCTGATCAGTGCGTCTCTATTAGAGCAGATTAATTTATCTCTATCAACACAGCATACCGTTGGCCTCTAAGGTAGCAACAAACCTACTCTTGACTCTGGGATTTTAGGAAATTATAGACCAATATCCAATTTGCCCTTTCTCTCAAAAATCCATGAAAAACTGTGGCAAAGCAACTTTGTGACCATCTACGCAGGAACAACCTGTGTAAATATTTCTAGTCAGGATGTAGAGTAAACATAGCACAGAAACAGCTCTGGTCAAAGTTACCAATAATCTCCCTTTAGCTTCAGACAACGGACTTCTCTCCATTCTTGTCTTGTTAGATCTTAGTGCTGCATTCGACACTATAGATCATAACATTTTAATAAATAGACTAGAAATCCAGAATGCTGCAGCCAGAGTTCTGACTGGACTTAACAAGAGAGATCATGTTTCTCCTACATTAGCTTCTCTCCATTGGCTTCCTGTTAAATCTAGAATAGAGTTTAAAATCCTTCTCCTCACATATAAAGCGCTAAATGATCAGGCCCCAACCGGTCGAGGCAGAAGGCCGCCCACCCTGAGCCTGGTTCTGCTGGAGGTTTCTTTCATTAAAGGGAGTTTTTCATCTCCACTGTTGCTCAAGTGGGACTGCTGGGTTTTCCATATTATTTTCTATTGACCTGTTTTTGTAGGGTCTTAAACCTCACACTGTAAAGTGCCTCGAGATAACGTCTGTTGTGAATTGGCGCTACATAAATAAAACTGAATTGAAATGAATTTAGTAGATTTTGGTGGTCAAAGATCGAGGGGGTGTTGATGTTGGGTTCGTCCCACTCTTGTGATGTCACAAGAACCTGAAGAGAATTTCAACATGTCTGGACTGAGTGATGAACTGTTTATAATGTGAACCTATGGTTCAGGTCCAAAACGACAAGGTGGAATATTTAGGTTCATAAAGTAGGTGACAGCTAAAATAGTTGTGATTTTATTTTATATTTATTGATTTCACATCCCGTTATTACACGATGACAACGTAGGTCACTCTGCGTCCGCAGACCAGCGATACTCCATATCAGCTGCTGGGGAACCGATACTCTGATAAAGTGTGTTCGGTGATTGGCAGCAGCACCAGTTTTCCACCCACAGATTTCAAGGCTGGCCAGATTTGTTTTGGATTACGAGACCAATAAAAATGAGTTGTTCTTACAGTTCGGACTTTGGCAGGACTGATCATTTTTATTTAAGGACCGTCACAGTTTATTATGATGTTTGATGCCCTTTAACCACATGTCCTGCTTCAGGGTGGATTCTCCAACGGCTTCTTTATCTACACCAGCGATACCTTTGACATTAACAAACAAGGCGTGGTCTCACTGAAGAAGGACATCAGCTTGGACAGAGAGACAAAAGACAGCTACGTATTACAGGTAAAAGTCCACTGAGGCTCTAAGAACAGTATTTCCTTATGGTTCATGGTGACCAGCTGCTGGTGCCGCTCACAGGATCTGGGCTGAGTCAGCTACATCATCACGTTTACTCGTTTATATCCTTGATATTGTGGATCAGTGAGATACAGACCATTTAGTGCAGACGGAGGCTTTATGCTGCTGTGAAAAAAATGTTTCTGGACACATTTTCTGTTTCTGTGGACAAACATTATTTATTAAAGTTCCCGTGTTTTCTCACGCGAACCGACGCGACTTCCTGTGTTTGGTTCAGGTCGAGGCGGTGGATCAGGAGGACGGTCTAACCGCCACGGCTCAGCTCAACGTCACCGTCCTGGACTACAATGACAACACCCCACAGTTCCCGAGTATCCCCGACCCCCTGCTGATCCCTGAGGGCAACTACACTGAGGAAAACCCAGGAGACATTTTCCACATCTTGCCCACAGACGCTGACCTCGGCCCCAACGGAGAGGTCACCGTCTCCCTGGCATCTCCTCAGCCGCTGTTCAGACTCACAGAGGTGAGAGGAAAACGGTTTCAGCTTTTTCTGTGTCAGTCCTGAAGCCCTGAGGTCACGTGCTGTGTTGTAGGACGGAGAGTTGTTGGCTGTTGGAGATCTGGATCGGGAAAGCAGACAGACGTACCACCTGGTCGTTAAGGCCTCGGACAAAGGAAGCCCACAGAGAGAGGTGAGAAACGTGGGTCACATTAACTCACAGGAGTCACACTGAACCCATCTCCTGACAGCTCACAGCCAGGTAGAACATCTCCTGCTGACAGGAGGGATTCGCTGTGTGAAAAATCAGATCACAGCCTGAGAATGTTTCTGTTCTCTGTACGACCAGACTCATAGATGATGTACGTGTGCATTAAAGTGATTCTTTAAACTACCAGAACATCACCACCATTAGAATCGAACTCAGCGACGTCAACGACAACAGACCTGAGTTCAGCTCCAGCAGCTACGTGAGCAGCGTCCTGGTGAAGGATGCTGTAAAAGGGAAGGTGCTGCTGACGCTGTCCGCTACCGACAGAGACGCTGGGGACAACTCCCGGATCACCTACAGGTCGGTCGACAGACACCTGTAAACGGGCTTAAGACTAGTTGTTTTTTTACGTCTTTCATTTCTTAAAATCTAATTAAAGTTAGTCTGACATTAAAGGTTTTCTCTCTGCGCAGTATCGCTGCAGGAAGTTCTCCATATTTGGCCCTAAACAGTGTGACCGGGGAACTCTCCTTGACCTCTGACCTCGCTGATCTGTCGAAGGACACCACAGAGAAAATGACGGTCGTGGCCTCAGACCACGGTCAGCCTCCTCTGGACTCCACAGGTCGGTGTGAGAGGATCATGTAGTTCAGTAATATGTAAACTTTGACTTATTATTTGTCCAAAAAGTAATTACGCTTTAATGAAATCAGCAACTAAACCACACCATCTTTATACAGACCAGTTTAATCATAACATCATGCCTTCATGATGGATGCTGATGTGTGTATGAGCTCCGTTCATTGTCTTCTTGCAGCCAGCGTCATTGTGAATCTAAGGATTGCCAGTCTGGTGGAGGGCGTGGCCTTCCAGAGCCCCTCCTACAACTTCAGCCTACCTGAGAACCAGCCGGCGGGGGCCGTGGTGGGTGCGGTCACGGCTTCGTCAGGTAGCGAAGTGTTCGACGTCGCCTACGCGCTGAAAACCAACACTGACCTGTTCTCCGTCCGCACCACTGGAGCCATCGTGACCAAAGCCCCGCTGGACAAAGAAGAGCGGGAGTGGTACTTCCTGGACGTGGAGGCCACGGACACGAGGACCCCGCCCACAACAGCCACGGCAGTGGTATGGTCTACGTCACGTTAAGCTGCTGAGTGATGACGACACAAAAGTGCTTTAGGCTCCTCCCACTTCTTAAAATGATTCATTAACGACTCTTGTACTCGACAACATCTTCAGAACTAAGTCACTGAAGAGAAAATAGTTTTTATTTGAGTAGTTATTGGTTTAATGGCTCCAATAAAAAGGAGGGTGTGCTTATGGTTTTGATTATTAATATTAAACTTAATATTAACTTTTTAAAGTTTGTGCGCAGAGATCTTGACCTGGTTGCCCCCCCCACCCAGGTCAGAGTCCAGGTGGAGGATGTGAACGAGTCTCCACAGTTTCCCTCTGAGGTTTACAAGGCGTCCATCTTCAGCATCGCCCCGTATAAAAGCCCCGTCGTCTACGTCAAGGTAAACACGTCAGTGATAAACGGCCCAAAGTGAGTCAGGAGGAACCAGGAGGTTCTTCCTGGGAGGAGGATTCATCTGCACTGACCTGGTCGTTTTTATCACACAGCGTCCCAGAGTGAAGACAGTTACTAAAAAAACTAAAATAATGATGTTTTATTCTTTACATGTCGTATCTGCTTTTCTTATTGGGTTTTTCTTTGATTGGTGTCAGTAGTTATTTGTAATGTAATAACTTATATTTATTATTACTAAGTCTGTTTTATTAATGTCATTTTTTATTTCACTTCTCCAACGTCCTGGAGGTTGAATCTGCTGAGAAAGATGAAGTCAGTTAATTAGAGACAAAGTGAAAAAAGAGAGAAAGAAACGACAGAGAACTGTTTTTTTCTCTCAGTTTAGTAAAAAACCTCATTAACACCTTTTTAAATTGAATTATAAGAACAGCTTCAGTCAGTTTTTTCTTCGCTGAACAATATAAAAACCCAAACACTGAGCTCCGTCTCCTCCAGGCTTCGGACCCCGACGTCTGGGACGCGGCTCAGCTCGTCTACAGTCTCTCAGCAGCGAGTGGGGAGTTTGACGTGGACCCGTCCTCGGGTCTGGTCTACGTGGTGTCAGCAGCAGGTCTGGCTGGAAACACGGCCACGGTGGAGGTGAAGGCCACAGACCGCCGAGAGCTTTCTGCTACAACCAAGGTGGAGGTGAGTCGGAGCAAAAGCTACATCAGACTCTGGAGAAAGAATCACGGGGTCGTTAGATGAAAACAGACAGATTCATGTCCTCTACTCATTAATCTGCTTTTCAGACACGTAGAGATTAAAATCGTAACGTTGGGAATAAAAACTAAACTGTGATCTGATCCTTCGTTGTGTGTGTGCTGCCAGGTGTCCGTCCAGGAGAGCGCGAGCAGCAGGGACGTGGTGACCATCTCCCTCAACCTGCCTGCAAACACGGTGGAGAGAAAAGTTCCCGAGCTGGAGGAGTAAGACGTCTGACTCTAACGTCGGTGTGGAGGCGGGCTCCTTCGTGTCTAACGATGATCCCTTCCCTCCGCAGGAGTCTGGGAGCAGTTCTGGGCTGGACTGTGACCATCATCCACGTGTCGAGCTCCAGCGGAGGAGACGCTGAGTCCAGAGCTCTGAGATCTGCTGCCAGGACACTGCTCAGCTTCATCTGCGCGCGCGACGGAGCAGTTGTTCCCTCTGAAGAAGTCACCGAGTGAGAGTCTGAGGAACTAACGGGAACCGAAGGAGTCACTCTTTATTTCACCCCCTTTTTCTCCTCCACCAGGAAACTCCGGAGCCAGTCGGACGCTGTGAAGGAGGAGCTGATCAAAATGTTCGGTGACGGGCTCAGTTTTGACATCGAGGTGAAGCCTCAGACTCCTGCCTCCGACCAGGCCACAGTCATCGCTCTGGGCGTCCTGTTGGGCCTGAGCCTGGTGGGACTTATCGTCACGGCGGCGCTGTTCATCTGGTGAGAACCAAGACCAGCAGGTCTCACAAGGAAGTGCATCAGGTTTTAAACATCAGCTTCTGCCAGTTTTTCTGACTCGGATATTTCTCAGGTTCAAGGTGAAGGTCAAACACCAGGATTCTGACAAGGAGAGTTTTGACATTTCCCGAAACGATGAATCCTACACGTAAGTCCTCTGTAGAAACTCACAAAACCTCCACGTGGTTCTGCAGCTGAAGCCTTTTTTCCCACCACTGGAAATGTGTGATGTGTTTCAGGAACCCTCAGCCGATTTCTGACAACTCCAGACAGGTAAGACGAAACCACTCCATCGCGTGCGCATGTTTCCTTTGAGTGAAGCTGCAGCTCGTCTCTCTGACCGTGTCCTTCTGTCTGTCTGTGAAATATGTTGAGTTAGACGCGACCAGGTGAAGTCAAACAGTCGCCACAATCTGGAAAAAACTTAATGCAAGTGTTCGTGTCCGTGAATCTTTCACCTACTGCAGGTTCTTTTATGAATTTCAATCACGGTTTGTGTTCCAGCGAAAGACACGAGCAGAGGACAAGCAGCAAACAGTGGACAGACAGAAAGACGACGGGGGACTGAAGACGAACAGCGACGGCAACGAAAGCCACACTTCTTCTCTGTGACGTGAACACAGCCGTTTTCTGTCCAGAAGTACGGAGTCCACAGAGTGCTGTTAGAGTAATTATACTTATGAAAATATTTTTGTTCCATGTTAATGAATAAAACACTTGAGCGCAAAGAAATTAAATTGTTAGATGAAAGCAGCCCTGTGGCAAATCTTATGTAAATAAATAAATGTTTACAGTACTTTAAAGTTTAACAAACCTGCTAAGTGTGTTTCAGTCTTTGGAAATTTAAATGTCTCGCTTCTTAATCAGCTTTTGTCAATCAGCAGAACAGAATGAAACAAGCAAATAGTCACACGCGTCTGGATCTATTTCAGAAGTCTGTCAAATAAAGTAATTTTATTTTCAATGTTAAAAAATGGTTGATTTAAATATCTTTATCAAGTCTCCAACAAAGCAGCTTGATTTATTTTTTATTGTAAGTTAAACCTGTTTTATTTAAGAAGAATCCACTTTGTCATTAATACATTTTTACATGTTACAAGGAAATTTATTCTCTGCATTTCTCTGAAATAAAATTCTGTAGAGACACATGGAAACCTGATCACTATTTTTTGTTAGCTGATTTTACTGGGAACTGTTTAATTTTAATTATAAGACGATCAGGGAGTCATCCAGAGGTCATTTATTTTGCTAAATCCCCTTTATTATAGTTCCCCCAAAGATGTTAATATGTTGCTTGTAGGAGTTTAATCTTCACTGTGGAACTGCAGTAAAACAATGAAATAAAATCCACAGGCTCTTCATACGCACCAGCTTCGATTCTTTCGGCTTTCCGTACCTTCCGCCCAGATGTGGACGTCGTACTGCAGCTGGACGGAAAGCAACAACTTTTTTTTCTGTTTTTCTGAATGATAAAGAAAAAAACCTCACTGGTCCACATGGTTTTCAGTTCATAATTCTTCATAATAAAACAGTTTATTAATTTATTCTCTATTAAAATAAAATCAGAAAAAAAAATCAGAACACAGCAGAAGTGAAAAAAAACAATAGATTATGGAATGTACTTCAGTAAAGAAAATAAAGCTCCAGCTGGTCCAACATGGGGGCTTTATTTCAACTACAGTCAAATAAAGCACCGCTTTTATATATTCATATATATATATATAAAGATATTTATATATATTTATATAGTTTTCATATACACCTTCAGGCAATGACTAGAGAGGATTCTTTACAGAATCAAGTTTCTTGTGGTTCTCTTATTTTACAGGTAAACGTAGTTTCTGGATAATTAAACCACAGAAAAGTCAAGGCAACTTTCTTTTGCCTCGTTCATAAAGTACAAAACTGGCACAGAGGACGACCATTTTTATACACAGTAAAAATGCAATAAAATTAAATTACATACAGAGGAGACAAAAGTTCTGTAAACCTTTCCCCGTTACAGCAAACCTCAAATAAAATCACTTTCCAAAACTAAGTCAAATCAGTATAAAACACACAGAAACAAACGAAACAAACTTTTTTTTGCTCTATAATGTGCTATAGCTCGCTCGACTCTTCTGTTTTCTTCTTCTTTACTCGTCGAACGATGGGGTCGGCTGTGCGTTGAGTTTTAACGAGCGGAACGACGCGGCAGGAACCACCGAAGCTGGACTGACCGAACATCAGCGAAGGCAACGAACAGCAGCACAAACAGCAGAAGAAAAACCTCTGAGCAGATTTACAAAAAGAGAAAAACCAAACGAGATCTCATGGCGGCTGTGAGTGATGATGTCATGAAGAGGGCGGGCCTTTAACAGACAGTTTGGTAACTATGGCGATGGTGGCTTCCACCGTCCTGTACAGCATGTCCAGCATGTCAGGTGGGGCGGGGGTGCTCTGGAACGCCTGTGAGGAGGGGGTGTGGCCACCGCAGGCCTCTGCACCCTCCCCCACGAGGCCAAGGGCTGATGGGAAGGCAGCATCCTCTGAGAGGGGGGCGGTTGAGCCCTCCTCCTTCTCCTCCTTTACTTCCTCTAAGGAAGCAGACTCCACCTCCCCCCTCCTGCCCTCCTGCAGCTCTGCACCCTCCTCCTCACCCGTCACTACAAGCTGAGGCGGCGGCTCTTGCTCCTCCCCCTGCACAAAGCCCTCCCCCGCCTCTTGCAGCAGTGAGGAGGAAGAGGAGAATGAAGAGGAGGACGACGAGGACGCCTCCATCTTCTCCTCCTTGGGGGAGGAGTCCAGGGGGTGAGTGGTGGGGTCGGGAGAAGGCGGGTCCTGCTCGGTGCCCGGGTCAATCAGAGAGGACGAGTCTCGGGTCTCCGTGTCCGAGGTGCTGGTGGGCGTCAGCGCCTCCTGCTGGTCAACCTTCGTCTCGCTGCAGGGTGGGAGGGCAGAGGAGGTAGAGGTGGAGGCCACGCAGAGCGGAGCCGCCGCTTCTCCGGCTCTGGTGTCATCGCCGCTCACCCTCCGCCGCTTCACCGGGGTCGCCCCCTCATCCTCAGCTGAAACACACAGCACGTGGTGAGTACGTTATAGAGCGACATGACGACACGGACGCAGACTCTGTTACCATGGAAACACCCACAATCATCAGCACAGAAGGGTGAACATCAGGATAACTGGACAATTTGCACAGAAGTCTGTGTGTGTGCGTGTGTGTGTGCGTGCGTGCGTCTGTGCGTGCGTCTGTGCGTGCGTGCGTGCGTCTGTGCGTGCGTGCGTCTGTGCGTGCGTGCGTGCGTCTGTGCGTGCGTGCGTGCGTCTGTGCGTGCGCGTCTGTGCGTGCGTTGCACCTTTGGCCTTGTGGTCCTTGGCCTCCAGCTCCAGAGTGTTGCACTGCTGCACACAA
>JAUMHF010000001.1:1059343-1076380 GCA_032359275.1 Microctenopoma steveboyesi
GCGTCTGTGCGTGCGTTGCACCTTTGGCCTTGTGGTCCTTGGCCTCCAGCTCCAGAGTGTTGCACTGCTGCACACAAACACGGCAGCGAGCCAGCAGCTCCTGCAGCGCCGGGCAGAGAGCCGGGTCAACGGCCTGAGGCGGCTGCACCGACAGCAGCAGCACCAGCGCCCGCAGGTCCTGACAGGAGAGAGAGAGAGAGAGAGAGAGAATCAGAGACGCCGCCAGGCAGAGGACAGGTTTCATTCTGAGCTCGGGGCTCGTGTGTCCGTACAGCGTTGAGCAGGCCGCTGATCTTGCTGAGCTCCGTGCGGTGAGCGGCCAGTTCGGGCTGCAGGCTGCTCTGCTCACTCAGCAGGTTCGTCACCAAAACACCAATAAGGTTGGAGCAGCTGGAGCCAGACAGCACCTGGACCTACACACACACACACAGAAACAGAACCAGCATTAGAAAACCATGAATGTCCTGAAAACAAACCTGCTCAGAGCTTCTAAGTTCTTGCACCTTGTGCAGGAAGCAGGTGAGGAAGGAGTAGGCCACGTTGTTGTTGAGAAACGTCCTCTCGTCCATCAAGATGCACTTGATGTACTCGCTGAACGCCGGATCCTCACACAGCAGCTTCACGCACGTTTTGGCCAGAACAGACTGAGGGGACAAGAAACACAGCTGCATTTTAAAATCTGAACGTCAAAGCTGCTGCGGAGTTACATGTGTCGCGTACCTGTGACTGGCAGAGCTCCGTCCACAGTTTGGGGAAGAGGGCGAGGTGAAGAGGAAGTCCTTCATATGCTATCAACACACCTGACGAGACAAAACCAGGGGACACGGTTACAGCGTGGAGGGACACCAGTCCTTCAAAGCAGGAACTGATCACTCGTACTCAGTTTGACCAGCGTGTCGGTGAATTTTTCACAGTTGATGGCGACGCGACACAGGAGGTGGATGAACTGGTGGTAGGACAGGAAGTAATCCAGCAGCATCCGGTCGTACACCTCGTCTTTACCCTGAGACACAGGAGACACGGTGAACTCACAGGGACACACAGACGCTCGTCTTCCTTTGAACGTGCAGCTGGACGCGTAGAGAAACGGCACCTTGCTGCTCTCCACCATCGAAGGCAGCAGACACATGTTGAGCTCCGGCCTCGGAGGTCGGATGTTGTTTTTGGCCCCCATTAGCTTGATGTTCTCTCTGCAGGGCAGGTAGGGGCCGTACGACACTGTGGACACACACACACACACACACACACAGGATGATTAAATCTTTTCTCCCCCTCCTGAGGGGATCAAGTAACCAGGTGCTGCACTGGGAAAGGAATCAGAGGAAAGAGGAAAGAGACAAACGCTGCAGGATGACTGAAGTTCTCAGACCCAGGAATCCAGAGATTCTCACACGCTCCTGGGTCTAAACAAACTTTTGATAAACGGCACACCCCGCGCAGAGAACTCACTGGGGATGTTGCTGTGGTGGTAGGTGCAGTGGTTGTGCTGCAGGAAGGGGACCAGCGTGTGCAGGAAGTCATGTGGACTCAGCAGAACCAGTTCCTTCAGTACATCTGGAACAAGAAGGGGAAACATGGCGGTGAGATCACGTGTGTGCCACCGTCTGGAAGCTCCTCTGTAACGCGAGCAGCGTTACCTAAGCAGGCGCTGCGGAGCTCGGGGGGGCTGTAGGAGTTGAGGAGGGTGAGCAGCTTGTGGGCGAAGTCGATCCTCTCCTGCCACTGGATCAGAGCCTGCTTCACGTCTGCAGGACGACACAGGACAACATGGACGGGGTAAAGAGCGGGTTATGGTTTGACGTGATCTTCGGGTGCGGTTCTGACCTTTGCGCTGCAGGTACGGACGAGAGGCTTTGAGGACGGACAGGAAGATGGACAGCAGCTCCACCAGGTCTCCGGTGACGTGGCACGCCGTGGCCTCGTGGTACATCATGTGCAGGGTGTTGAAGGACTGCAGCACACAGACAGAGACACGTTAGAAATCATCACAACACCGTTTGGGTTCCTGTCAGAAAGAGCTTCTGGTCGTACCTCGGTCATGAGGATGAGTCCTCGGTTGAAGACCACCAGCAGTCGGTCCTCGTCATTCTCCAGCAGGACCCTGAAGGCACTGATGAGGGTGGTCCAGCAGGAGCGGCCGTCCAGGCAGCGCAGGTAGCAGCTGATGGTGGTCTTCTTGAACTGTTTGATGTCCTCCAGCTCCTCCTCCCTCATGTCTGCTCGCTGCGCCACAAACAGCTGCATCAGGTTGAAGAGCTCCTCGACCGCCTGCAGGGGGCAGCGCGCGCACAGACACACACACAGTTACTAAAGCAGCCCAGAGGATTGACGGAGGCCCGTGACCCGAGCCTCAGCATGAGGCAGAGGAAGAGATGCAACAAACACACAGCTAAAAGTGAATCCTGCAGCGCAGGGACTCGAACACTATAGCGAGGAGTGCGGACCCACCCCAGGATACTGGCTGGCGTGTGGCGTCAGGTTCTTGAAGGCCCACTGGATGTTCTGGTGCGAGGCGAGCTGGCGGGTGAAGGTGGGCGACTGCTCGCAGCACATGCGCAGGATGCCGTAGTAGGCCGGCAGCATGCCGCGGTTGAACAGCACCACCTCCTGGTCGTCGTGGTCAGCCAGGATGTAGTTGAAGGCGATGTTCTTGGTCACCAAAGGGTTCTGCACCACCAGCCGGACGTTCTCCGGACAGTCCACGCACACGTTGTACCAGAAGGAGAGGAGCGCCTGCTTGTTGTGGTTGGTTGCGATGGCCGGCTCCGACAGTTTGGGCTGAAGGCAAGAAGACGACGCGGTCAGCACCTTCACAGATTCAGGCAGTGATCAAAAAGAAAAAAGACCAACGTACCTGGAAGAGGTTCCAGAGGTCCATGAAGTATCCGGAGAACATGAGCTTCTCCGTCTTGGAGATGAGGCAGTACGTCATGAAGCTGAAGTACTGCACCAGCTTGGTGGTGCCATGCACGCTGGCGTCCACGTACAGCTTGGCGCGTCCCAGCAGCCCCAGCAGCAGGTTGTAGACCTGGTGGAGGACGACGGTGGTGTCGGGCGACAGCGGCAGCTCGCGAGTCGGCAGGTGGAGGGAGCGGGTGGAGCGGAACATCTGGCGGAAGGAGTTGCTGGGGATGAGGGAGACGAGCAGGTACGCCGCCGCTGGAGGAGGAAGGAGCAGAGTGAGTCACCTCGTTTAACTGTGACTGTACAGTTTGTTCGTTCGTCTGTCTTCGCTCTTACATGTGCGGACTCGGGGGTAGTTGTGCGCCAGTAGAAAGCGCTCCACCCAGTTCTCCATGTTCTGCAGCACCCAGCTGTGAGCCAGCTTGTTCCTGGGCGTCTGGACAGCCAGCCAGTCCAGACACTGGGACGGGTTGTACTCGATCACCTGGTGGGCGGAGTTCAAACATGTTCAACATCTGGAACATCTGGCGAGGGACACCATCTGACTTCACTCACCTCCCAGATTCTCTGCAGGATGTAGGAGGCGAAGGACGGCATCCCCGGAGGTCCACCAGCAAACTCCATCAACATGGTGAGCAGCTTGAAGAAAGGGTTAGCAGCCTAACGGACAGAGAACACACAGCGTGTGGGTCACACCGAGTCCAACGACCTTTTACTGAGTAAGATGTCCGTTTAATTTAACGTGGTCTGGATCAATATATCTAGAAAACGGCGTCTCACTGAAAACTTTTCTCTCTTCACTAAACTCTGGATTTCTGGAAAATGTGACGACTGAGATTTCTAAAGGTCAAACAGCGTGATATCATCCGCTTTGGCTGTTTGGATTCTGAATTGGGTTTTTTCTTCCTAAACCTAGAGAGAAAAGCGCCCGTGGACTCGGCAGCAGGTCTGTTTGTGCTAAAGATGAGTTTTGTGTGTGTGCTGCTTACTTCTGGAGTGAGTTTTGCGATGGAGGTGAAGAGCATTGACACGATCTGCAGAGAGAAAGCACACGTTAAAAGCTGCCGCTGTTAAACGTCGTCCGTGTGCGAGAGATGAACCTACGTGCTCGGCCAGACGGTTGTTATAGCGACACAGGCTGAAGATGAGGTTGCAAGTCTGTCTGATGTTGATGCCGTCTCTGATGTGCTGGAAGAGGAAGGGGAAACCCTTCCCCCCCGTCAGCGCCGCCATGTCGCTCTGAGACAGGGTCAGATGTCTGAACAGAGCAGAGACGCATCAACGCCGCGGTCACTTCACAGAACTCAGAACGTGTGAGTGGAGGATGTGAAGAGTTCTCACCTCTCCGAGCGAGACTGCTCCACCAGCAGAGCAATGAGGGCGATCATCTTCTCCAGGGCTGCGGGACGATACTTCTCCTCCGCCAGAGACAAGATGTCCTCCTCCTCGTCCTCTTCTTCTCCCTCCTCCTCCGACAGCACCTCCACCTGAGGCTGAGGAGAAAAAGCTTAGGTTCATCTACAGCGACTCCGGAGACAGAGCAGCGACTCCGGTACCGTGAGTAAACTCACATTCTCAGGTCCTTTGGTTCCCATATAGAAATGCACCATGATGGAGATGGCTTGTAGTGACAACAAGAACTGACTCTGTGGACAGAAAAACACAAGAACAAACGTGTTTGATTTAATCAGGTTTTCTGTTTGTATTTACAGTGAAGAACAGGGGCCATGTGGACGCTCACACCGACCTCCTCCTCCCCCATCTTGGCGAACTCGTAGAGAAAGGCGAAGTACTCCGTCAGGTGTTTGCTGTGCGGCTTGACGCCGTGCTCCATGATGGACAACAGGGTCTTAACGAAACGAGTGACGCAGGACCTGCTGCCGATGTCCTCCACCGGCCCGTCCATGTCGTCAGAGCTGAGCACACGGAAGAGAAGCAAAGAGGACACGTTCACGCCGGTCGCGACCAGATAAGTCTAGACGGAGGCTGTTGCTCATGTGGAGCCACGAATCTTTCTCAGAGTCCACAGTGAAAGACACTGAGTGACACCCAGCTCCGGTCCAGGTCTCTGTCGCCGCCTCGTTCACAGACACAACACTGTGTTTGTGCTGCACATCTGTAACGGCACCGTCACCCTGACGCTCGATGCTACTCAGCAGATGTAAACATCAAAGCAGCTTCACAGGAGGCGATGATGAGAGTTTAATAACCAACACACTGAACGTACCCGTCCTCCATCCCGGGCTGCAAGTAAAGGTGAGCATGAACCGGCCGCAGCCTCTGAATGACGTGGATACACAACCTCTGGAACATCTGGGGGAGTAAAGCAGAGTGGAGTCCGTTACATGTGTTTGTGTGGTGAAATCTGTCCGAGACCATGACGACAGCAGCAATGAATCGATACCTGTCGGACGATCTGATTGGGACACTTTATGAGGATCTGCATCGGCCACCAGTTGTCATCAGCCATCTGGTCCAAAAACCACTAAAGAGACAAAACACGTGTGTGTTCAAACCACCGACTCCGAGTTCAGGGACACAGACCAGAATACTGCAACGACACTCGGTGCTGCAGTAGTTCAGAGCAGAGCGTTAAAACGTCGGTCGCACCTCGCAGGCAGCCTGGCTGTTGTTGAACTGCTTGGTCAGGAGCTCGATCCACTGCAGCATGGTGGGCTGGAGGAGACACAAGGACACATCAGGCAGTCCACATCAGACAGGGTGGGAAAAAAGAGTGGCACAGCCAGATGAGGACGTTACCTTCTCCTTCGAGTGAATGAACGTCTCGAGGACGAACGATGTGCTGAGCTGCAGAGAGAGAGAGAGGGAAAACATTTACACACAATAAACAACAGACCAGTGAAGCTTCTGTTAACTTGACCCTCGACCGCTGGTTCCTTTCTAAATCATTTGACTTTGACTGAGATGGAGATTCCCTCTTCTGAAGCTGGAACCAGAGAAATAGATCAATAACACAGAGAGGAGCTCAGAGGCGGCGCCTCCTCGTGGGTCAACAGGTGGCGCCGGGATGAGACTTTACCAGCAGCTGCATTCATCATTCAACGAGGAAGAGAAGGACACGCTCTCTCTGGACAGTTCACAGCTGCTGCTGGTGGGATTTCCCTCTAAGAACGAGTGTCAGTAAGGTTTTCTCACCTTGGCCGTCATGAGGGACACGGCTTTGGGGTCGGGCAGAGTGCTGGGGATGCTGCTGCAGAGCTGCCACATGAACCTGAAACAAGCAACACGTGAGATGAAACTGTGGCGTTCATCCCTTTCTAAACCCGTGGAGGGGGTTACTCACCCAAAGTAGGTGTGTTCAAATATGTTCTTATCCTGGAGGAACTGCATGTTGTCGTGCCAGATCCACTGAAACAGACAGACGAGTCGGTTAAGTCCAAGAAGACCTGGCTGCTCTGTTCAGAAGGAGACGCAGCGGAAGCAAACGTACCTCGAGCAGGTCAGGAGAGACGTCGAAGCTGAACTCCTTCCCGTTCTCCTCCTCCAGCTCCACCCTCTTATAGAACAGCATGTAGGCGCTGTGCGTCTGAAAGGACAGGCCTCGCTTCGTTAGTACTCGCACGCCACCAAAAAGAAAAACGGAACTTAAGGAGAACCCTCAAACCTTTTCGAAGGAGAAGTCCATGAACTTGTCCGTGACCGAGTCGTAGGTTTTAGTCTGAAAGAGAAAAGAGAGTCAGCGACATCAGCGGCAGCAGGTGACTCAAGGTGAAGGAGGCTGCTCTTCCTCGTACCGTCATCTCTCCTCCAAAGCACTCGGAGGCCAGCTGGGCCGAGTCGAAGGGCTTCACCTCCGCGTCGTTGAACAGGTACCTGTGACATGTGTAACACGTAGGCGTGAGAGCAGCTGACCGCGCGCGCACACACACACACACACACACACACACACACACACACACACAACTCTAGTTCATCATCACCGCGGCAACGCGCCGCTTTCTCTCACCACTTGTTGTTCTTGTAGGCGTGCGGGTTGACGATGTCTCTGATGAAGCTGTAGTAATGGCCGCCGTCTGCCGTGCCCGTGTGCACCGTGACGCCGATGAGGTCGTACTCATAGCTCTCTGCGACCTTTGACTCGCCCTCCTCTCGAAAGCCTAAAAGTTTAGAGACAAGACTGACTTTAAGAGAAAGAAAACCTGCTGCTAACTCAACTATACTTTTGACAACACGAGTCTCCTCAGGGAGGAGAAAAGCGTCGCAGCAGCACCAGGACAAACTCTCCTCCCTTCCTTCTTTGACATTTAAGAACAGTCACTGACCCTCTTTCCGCTCTCCTTTGCCCATGAGGAAGTCCTCGGTGTAGGACGTCATGTCGAGCCGCAGCGGGAAGGAGAAGTGGGTGTTGACCTTCTCCTTCATCATGGTCACCATGTTGAAGGTGTACCTCATGGTGTTGAAGCTCAGAATGCGAGGCAGCTTCTTGAAGCAGGCTCTGCAGGAGCAGGAGCACATTTAACAGAGCACATGGAAGCGTTTTTATCAGCCTGCCGAACGATGCCGGGATCGTTCTCACCTCTTCTCTGCGCGGACCTTCTTGCCACACTGGGAACAGGTGTACATGTTGTCGCCCTCCAGCGTGTCTTTGATGGTCACCTCATCCAGAGATTCCTGAACAGCAAATAAAAAAAGCATCAGACTCTCTGCAGAGAGCGGCGTGAAAAGGGTTTCCTGGTGCCGGAGTGTCGTCTATACTCACGTAGATGTTCTTCATATCTGCTACCTGACATCTCACGGTGTAAAACTCCTCTGCAGTCTGACTGACGTGGTCACAGTCCTGCAGCACGGGCGACACGAGCGTTCACAGCGAGCAACCACGTGACAAAATGTGTCACTTAGATCATTAAAGGAGACAAACATCAGACTATGAAACTCACCAGAGACACCACGTTGTTGGTGATGACGCCTCCAAACAGCGTCTTCACCGTGTTTTTCTGACAGGAGAGGAAACGCGTTACAGTGAATTCTACATGTTGCTGCTTCTTTAACATGACCAGACGTTAAGGACAGAGACGAGCGCTCACCAGCTCCTGGGACATCTCCTCTATCTTAGTGATGAGGTCGGTGAAAAACTCCGTCATGTCTTTCTGCTCCCCGGTGTTGAGCGGCTGTTTGTCCATGGTGTAGGTTTTACAGAAGGGGCGGGGGTTGTAGGCCTTCCTCTCGCTCTCCTGAGCAGACAAAGCGTCGTTCTGACCGTTTCTAGTGTAACGTCATTCTACAGCTTTCTATTTTTCTAACCCCAAAATGTGTCAACGTTACTAAACACAAGAGGTCAGAGGTCAAGCTTTGGTGGACCGTTACCTAGCAACACTGGTTTGTAGTCGTTTACACTTCAGCAAATCTAAAATCTATCTTTGTCTCTGAGGGTTCGAGTCTGTTTTATGTTCTCAACACAGCGGTAACAGATGATCGGCAGACAGCTGATGCTGCGAGGGAGAGAATCAGGTAAACTCACCATGAGATATGTGAACATCTTCTGCAGCTCCAGCAGCGTGGTCTTGTGTTTGATGTCCTCAGCGTACTGCGCGCACACACACACACACGCACACACACACACACGCACACACACACACACACACACACACGCACACACACACACACACACACGCACACGCACACACACACACACACACCTAAAGTCAGAATCTTTCGTGCTGGATTTGAGCGACGCTCCACTGACGCGCTCAGGCTGCTCTCTCTCTCTCTCTCTCCCTCTTTCTGCTGCAGACACTGACCTTGGCGGTGAACACGGCCTGCCGGGCCTCGGGGATCATGTAGAGCTGCTGGATGGTGGAGGCCAGGTAACAGGTGGCTCCCAGGTTGGTCAGACCCACGAAGCGGCACTCGGCACGAACGTCATCGTGAGGCCAGTAGTCCCATTTGTACGGCGCGTGAGAAGCTGGAGAAGCAAGTGTCGGGTGTTAATGGTTGGATGTAACGTGACACCTTCACTGTACAAATCTGTTCCAGTGTTTCCAGCTTTAACAGACTGGATTCACTGTCACAGCATCGACCCAGAGGACGACTCGCAGACCAGCGTCTGAGCAAGACCACCAGAAAGACGTCTACAGATACATTTAACACCGTTCCCTCTCTGGGTCGTGTGCTAGCAGGCTCCTAAGATGCTGGCTGATGGCCATTCGTCATTCTTCACCTTGCATGTGCTGCGACATGACCCAGTTGTGGAGGAGTCTGTAGTTCTCCACCGAGCCCTTCACCGTCTCCACCAGCAGGTCGTAGGCGGCGGCCCTGGCTGCGTGGGACTTGCACTTGGGTTGAGCGCGGTCTGCGAGGCTGGGCAGGAGGAAGAGGAGGTTGTGGACGTCGCGCAGAAACTCCTGCCCCTCGCGGGAGAACTTGAAGGGAGGTTTGTGTTTGAGGACGCTGGTGGCGAGACGGAGGAGGCCGGTGAGTCCGTCGTCCTCAATCGTCCCGTCCTGTTGGTCCAGGATCTCCCGGCTAGAGGAGAAAGGAACATGTCAGCAGCTGCCGTGGCTCCATGTAACCTGCGGTATGGTTTCATTAATCAAAGAATCTCAGTCTGCTCGGCTGCATCTTCCTACAAAGGAAGAATCTATAACACCGACATGTGTTCACTTTGTCTGACCTCCTGATGCAGTCGGCGAGGTGCCGGGCGAGAGCGTCCAGGTCCAGCAGGGTGGTCTGCATCGAGCCGGCCAGCGACAGAGAGGGAGAGACCTTCTGTGAGTTCAAACAGACGATGCTAGCAACAGCTCAGGAGCAGCGACAGCAGCAGCCTTAAACTACCAGGTGAGTGTGTGTGTGTGTGTGTGTGAGAGCATCTCCCACCTGGCTCGCGTCCTTGACGTGGATGTTGTCGATGAGTTTACACAGCAGCCAGAAATACTCCTTACAGCCCGTCCTTAGCAGTGGCTCCTCCTCATAGTCCTCCACCTGCAGACACAAGCAGCACCGTCTTTAAATCAAAGGACAGGTTTGACGTGAGCAGTCAGACGGAGGAGGTGGTGAACGTGTCCCAGTGTTTCCAGCATTAGTCCCACAGAGGGACAATGTCCAGAGACAGACTGGATTTACTGTAGCAAAGCTCAAATTGAGTCAAATCATGGTCCCAGAGGACTTTTGACACAGAGTGTAGCCTGCAGTCGGGGGGGCTGGGGGGGGGGGGGGGCTGTTACCCACCCTTAGGGGTTTGAGGGCCTGTGCATCTGGCAGGAACTTGAGCAGCGTGGAGGCAGCGAGCAGCAGGAAGGATCTGTTGATGGACTCTCCTCCCTCCAAACCCGACAGAGAGAGCTTGTAGAGGCCGTTGCACGCCTCATGTCGCACCGCCGGCTGATGGTGAACACACACACGCACAGCAGAGATTATGCGCTTTTACTTCTCTATATTCACTACACAGCTGTTTTTACCTTCCTATTCATACTTACATATAATTAATAACAAATCAACATTATCTCAGACAGTGAAACTGATTTTAAACATCATCTCATTGTTGTGAAGCCGCGTCGTGCATCGTCACAGCCGTAGATCAGATGTGTCACAAAACGCTCGCGACTCACCTCGGGCACGAGCAGCGTGAGTTTCTTCAGCCAGTCGTGCAGGTGGTCGCTGTCGGCGAGGCTGGACTTCACCGTGGAGGAGCAGTGAGCCCAGCTCACCAGCAGCCACATGGAGTAGTGAGTCACTGGAAGGAAACAAGCAGCAGCAGCTGTTGTCATGCTGCAGCTAAACGGGACGGTGTGCTGTGTGTCGTTTGTGTCTGATGCGCGCTCACCTTCGTGACGCGAGCGGTGGTCCGACTGAGCTCTGAGAACTCTGAACACACAGAGAACATCACACGTCAGACGCGCGGTTTAGTAAATCAATGGGACATGTTGTGTAGCGTGTCGTCACCTGTGTGCGAGGTTGTCGTAGGTGTAGGCCACGTTGATGAGACGCTGGATGAGGTTGGTACCCTGGACGAGGCTGAGGAACACCTGCAGACAGCAGACACGTCAGACACACAGCTCTCTCTCACTCGGACGTTCGTGACTCATCTCACGGCGCCGTTACCTCGGTGAGGCGGGGGATGTGCAGCCCCTTCCCGTGATCCACGGTCGACTTGCGGGACTTGCCCGGCCACGCTCGTTTCCGCTGGCTGTCGGCGAGCCCGGACCAGGAGAAGACGTCGTGGTAGGCCAGGTCCAGGTCTGCAGGGTCTACGGCGAACTGGCAGATGAGCTTGAGCAGGCAGGCCAGACAGTCGAGCAGCCACTGGAGTGGAGACAAGCAGACGGTGAGATAAAACCCACGCAGACAAGCATCTGCTACAGAGGGAGAGGAGCCGCGCCGAGCCTCACCACAGTCCAGGACTCCTGGTCTTTGGGCTCCAGGATTCCTGAGTTAAAGATCTCTAGGAGCAGCTGGAGGCCTCCAGACGACACGAACTGAAGGAGAGGAGCAGAGAGAAAACTTTCAGGGTTAAATAATAGGATCTGAATCTGATTTCTTGCTCTTTTTGTCCATGTTTGTGTTGAACAGACCTTGCAGCTCCAGGTGTTCTTGCTGTTTTCTATCTGATCCTCACTGGAGTCGTCCGAGTCTGGATACAAGTCACTGTAGCTGCCCTGAAACAGAAACATGTGGAGGCTGATTCATGCACTGTGACTAGTTCACGTCTCCTAAAGGTTTGAATTTCAGCCACAGCTGATGAAAAGCGAAACATAAAATGAGATATTACAGCTCTGAGTCACTGACTAACTTGTAACACTGCAGATTCTATTTTGTGTGCGTCTCTTACAGTGGACTCTCTGTGGATGCGTCTGTTGGGTTTGCCCAGAGCCTCAATGATCTCCAGGGCGTAGAGAAGCTTGTGAGGACTTTTAATCTTCAGCAGCTCCTTCCAGCACAGATCCTCCCCGTTCTACACACACGCACACACACGTTAAAACAGCTCAGCTCAACAGGAAGGTAGGACACACACGTGCGTGCTGCGAGCGTGAGGTCTGACCGTGTCGTCGGAGATGTTCTGGAAGGCCTGCAGCATCTTGGGGCACGTAGGAAGAAGCATCAGCAGCTCCCACACTCGGCGAGACAGGTTCTCTGCGTGGAGGTGAAGCTCCTCACACCTCACACTCTGAGAGACAGGCTCAAATTATGAACCATCAAGTAAGAGTTATGCTGCATTTTAAAGGGTACGTTGACAACGCTCACCTCTGGGCTCTCGTGGACCTTCTCCGTGCTGGGGCTGGGCGGTTTGAAGCAGGCCAGCATCTCCAGCAGGTCGAACAGTGTAGTGAGGTGGGGCTCCTGGAGGAGCAGCAGCATGGGGATGTGCTCCTTCTGGGGAGGAGGCAGACAGGAGGCCGGCAGCTGGACGCCCTCCCCCTTCCTTTCTCTCCGCGGAGCTCCGAGCGACACAAACACCATCTGGGATCAAACAGACAAACGTGACACGGCGGCGACGTTTCTACGGCACACGCCGCCTGATCTGTGGATTAAAGGTCAAGTTTATCAGAAACCGGAGGCACCTGCATGTCTTTGAAACCCAGCTCATGCAGAGTCTTCTCATCGTAGTCAGTGGTCAGCTCGTGGCCCGAGGAGATCATCCGCACGGGTCCCATCAAACCTCCTGCACAACACAACAGAGCTCAGCATCCAACACGTGTCCAGTCAGTAACAGCGCGACATGTGGTCTGGAGTTCTGACCTGGGAAGTCTCCCGGCTGCCGACTGCTCTGCCCAAACTCCTGCAGCTGAGCCTGTTGGTTCATCTGCTCCTTCTGCAGGTTCTCGTACCAGTGGGTCACCTCCGCTCGCAGGTCGGCTACCTGGTCACTGGGATACATCTCAATGGTCATCTGAAAAAGAAAAACAACAGCTCTGACGACGACGCCTTCCAAGTCTTCAGATTTAGTTAAACTACACCAACTCAAACTGATGAAGGAATAATTCTTCATCTTTTTATATGAACGAGGAAACAGAAACGACACAAGTTTAACAGAAGCAGTTCCAGCAGAGCAGAGTGTGTTTGGTCCATTCATCAGTTACAACAACACACAACAGCCACTGTGTGTTGTCACCTTGTCCGGCAGGCCGGCGGGCTGGCACACGATCCTGAGCGGCAGAGACTGTTTGTCACTCAGAGCCTTTAGGTGGCTGCTGATTCCCGTCCCCTCAATCTGCCACTGCCGCAGATGGTACGCAAACCTGGCAGAGACGGAGGGTAAACATCAGCGAGGCGTCTGTCTAACAGCGTGCAGGCCGTGTGAACATCTGTGGCGTGTGTACCTGCGGCGAAACGCCTCCAGGTGTGTTTTGAGCATGAGCAGGCCTCTCTCGATGCTGGTCAGGCTGGAGTGAGCGTCCTTCTCCAGGTTGGCTGAAGCCATGAGCAAACTCTCCATGCACTTCCTGATGAACTCCTGCTCCTTCTCCAGGCCCGTCTTACCAGCTGGAGAACACACACACACACACACGCGTGTCACATGGCTTGTCCACGTGGTTGTAACCTGCTGGGTAGTTTTACAGTGCACTGACCATTGATGTAGTAGGAGTTGATGTACTGGATGGCCGCGCGGCTGATATCTGCGGACTGGGCTCTGAGTGCGATCCCCCACAGCTGGTCCATCCCGCACAGCTGGAGGGAGACACAGGACTGTGGGTAAACTGATAAGCGTTGCAGCAGTGTGTGTGTGTGTGTGTGTGTGTCTGAGCTGGGTGTACCTCACAGCTGGAGGCGTTGTCCAGTGCGCTGGTGGCGAGGCGAGCCAGGTTACACAGGTGTTGAAAGAGGTTGAGTCCCGTCATGCTGATGGTCTCTGGCTTCAGCTGCGGCATCTGAAAACACACACACACACACACACAAACGCCAGTTACACACTGATTTGTACGTTTTGTTGGGGCCAGATTTGACGAAACTCCTCCCACGTGTTCCTTAGGGATCGGGGGGGCAGCGCGTTCCCGCGTTCCTGTCCTCGGCTCACCTTCTCCAGGAAGAGGTGTTTATAGGTCTCCATGCCCATTGCGTGCTGGTCCTTGCTGCGAACCTGATTGAGGAACCAGTGCAGAGCATCGTCGTAGCACTCGGCGTCTTCCACCAGACAGTGCCACAGGATGTCCACCTGCTCCAGGCTCAGTCCTGAGGGACAGGAAGACACTCAAACCACTGCAAGCGTCACAACACAGTTAAAATCTCTCTGAGCTCTGCAGCTTGAATCATCCAGCGGCTCTAAGCACAGAGAGAGCTATCAATAGTCTCCAGTCTGGGTCCGGACCTCGAGAGCTTCATCGTCTAGCTGTGTTAGATCCATGACTTATGGCGGCAAAGAGTCAGATGAAGAAGACGAGAAAAGTACATCTACAGGAAAACAGTTCATCACAAAGTGCTAAAGCCCAGCGTACAGCTGATCAAACACGACACTGGCTCTTACTGAAGTGGTCTGGAGATCCCAGCGTGGAGAAAACACAGGTGAGGAACTGCAGACGGACCTGGACCTCTGCACTGTGGCTGTACCTGCAACGCAGACGAGGCACCGGAGGATTTATCTCGAGCGTTCGCGCTCCTCTCTTGGGTGTGTGTGTGTGTGTGTGTGTTTATGCGGGGCAACACGTGACACACTCACAGTGCAAACTTGTGCCGATGATCTCGGACTTCCTGGATGTAGTGCTGCAGATCGTCAAAGAACAGCTTCATCATGTGCAGCTCCTTCTCGGCCCACCTGACACAACGACACCTGCATCAGTACCACACTGACACTTTCATACGTCTGAATGTTCGCTAACAGTCTGAGCGGGTTCAGGACTCACATAGTGATCCAGTGGGTGTCATAGCTGGAGCCAAACTGCTGAAAAGTGCCAAAAAGTTTGGGTAGTAGACGCAAGGAGACCACGACGGACCTGAGAGAAGGAAAGAGCGAGTTCAAAGGACAGTCCCAGTCCTGCACATGCTCAGAACAGACGTGTCCTGAGAAGAGAAAACTCTCCAAACGATCCACGTTAATTACACTGAACCATCATTTCAGCGCGGGCAAACACTGGTTTCCAGTACTATGCACATCACTGAAGGAGCTGCAGATCTACTGGCTTATAGTGGAATAATGAAAGATACGGTGCTGCCACGGTTTCAGACTGACTCTCAGGCCATGGAAGAAGAACATGCTGAAAAGCTCTGTAAGCATGTTTTATATGTCCTATCATCGTACCTGTGGTGGGCCAAGTTGTCGAGGCAACCCTCGATGAAGCGCATTCGGATCTGTCTGTCTGTGAACCAGCAGACCAGCGAACACAGCAGCTTCTCCGCTTCGTTGATCAGGCCCTCGGACAGGTGAATCTAAAAACACACGGACACACATGAAACACTCGCGACAGCAGCTCTGCGAGTGAAACTCCTGGGAGGTTGCTGCTCCCCGTCTCTCACCGCGTCCTCGTCCTGCACCAGGTCCCACAGCAGAGTGTTGCCCTTTTTACAGACGTTGTCCAGGTTGATGTCCGTCACAGCGTGGCTGCTGGAGTACTGGTGCTTGTGAACGGCTGGACCTGCAGAGACGCGGAGCGCTAACAGCATTAGCTTCCACAGTTCTTCATCTGTTCGGAGTTTACGCGCGACGCGAGACTCACCTTGCACAAGGTGCTCATGGTAGATGGAGGCCAGGTTTGGGAGGTGCTGCTGGAGGTGGGAGCTGAGCTCGGCGTGGGAATTGATTTGGACTAGCTCCTCCTCGCAGCCCGACTCCTCGCCGTCAAAATCTGCCATGTTCTTCTCCGACTTGGCGCTGACCTGGGAGCTGCTGCAGCTCACGTCGTCGGCGCTCAGCATGTCCTCCACCATGGGACTGAGGAAGATCAGGGGTTAAAACCGAACCGGTTCGGCAGAGCTAGCCACTGCAATCATCCAACTTACCCTTCTTGGTGGTGGTGGTGGTGGTGGTGGTGATGATGGTGGTGGTGGTGATGGTGGTGCTGCTGTGGGCCGATGAAGCGTCGGCAGTTAAAAAGATCACCGCCCATGGCTTCTCCGAGGAAGTCCCCAGGTCGCGGCAAACACGCAGGCTCCTGAGGCCCCTGGACCATCTGCGAGGGCCCCATGTCTGACGGCTGCTGTTGAGGCTCCGCCCCCTCGGGTCGAGCAGACGATGAGGCAGAGCAAGCGTCCAGCATCCTCATCCGTCCTTCCAAAGACGTCGACGCGACTGAGACCATGACACCAGCGGTGTCTGGGCTGAAGGGGAGTACTTTGGGTTTGGTTCCGCTCCCTGGACCGCTGGGCCCCGACCCCTGGGTCGACCCCTCACCCAGCGCCTCCCCCGCTTTCCGCTTCCTCGACTCTGTCAGCTCTCGCACCTCCTTCTGCTGACCGCCTTCAGCAGCAGACCGGTTTCCCTCGTCGTCATCTTCGTCCTCGTCTTCGTCCTCGTCCTCTTCGTCTTCCTCCTCGTCGTCGTCCTCCTCCTCCTCCTTTAAGGCCTCGCTGTCCACCATGTCGTCAGAGTGCATCTCGCTGCCAGGGCTCCCGGCTGATTGGCTGGCTCGGCTGGAGGCGGCTTCGTTGCTGGAGGCTTCGCTGCGGCCGCTGCTGCTTCCCGGCCCGCTGCTGCCTTCCTCCACGCTGTTGGCCGTCTCGTCCGAGCTGCCCTGCATCGACTCCTGCGGAGGCGACAGAACAGTTATTACTGGAGCTTCTAAGTTTTCTTCTCCCGTGTGAAACGTCACTTCGCCGTCGCTGCGAACCTCTGTGTCGGACAGTCTCTGCTGGCTCCTCTTGCTGCCCGTCATCATCTGATCGTCCATCTCCATGTCACTGCCTCCACTGTGCTGAGTGTCGCTGTTGTCGCTGCTGTCTGGACTGGCAGCTGGAGAACCTGAACACACCACACACACGTCTCACATTTAATCCAGGACTGACGTGATTGATTTTTATCTTCTTTCACTGGCTCAGCACCAACTTTAACTCTGACAAAAACGGATTCGATAAAAACTCCAGTGACCAGTTAAGCTACAGGGAAAGTGATTTTACAAGAGCTGAAAGTGAAAGAGGGAGATGAAAACATGTGTTAAGGCCCGTCTAAAATAGGTTACCATGAAAAAAACACATCACAAAACATCTGGCCAGCAGAAGCAGACAGTGTAAATTAGTGCGTTTCCTCCATCT
>JAUMHF010000001.1:1082935-1123436 GCA_032359275.1 Microctenopoma steveboyesi
ACACACTCACACACACACACACACACACTCACACACACACACACACACACACGTGCACACACACACCCACACACACACACACACACACACACACACACACACACGCACACACACACGCACACACACACACACCATGTTTCAACTGTTCAGAAAACGACCGACCAACCATCCTTTCTAGAACTTCAGTGTTTCTAGCATTAATTAACATATTTCTACAGCTTCCAGCTGTGTGTCTGCTGTGTTTGGAGACATCGCATAAGAGGATCCGTATGAACATTTCTGTAGGCGTTACAGGCGCTAACAGTATTCATTATACCTCTAATTATTATTTGCCGCCGACGCAGATTCATGATCGGTCAGAGGGTGACAGGAAGTCAGGGAGAGATAATAAGAGTGAGTCATGTTGAAAACAGCAGCTGAGAAACTTATTCATTTGTATTTGATTTAAAAACACAACCAAAACATAAATGACCTACACTCTGGTCACCCTCTGAATGCCTCATTCACACAACGTCCATGTATAACACGAGTAGAGGACAGAACCTCGACTACCTGCCTTAAATGGTAAATGTTCTGCACTTATATAGAGCTTTCCTACCTAGACTGGTCCTCTCACACTCACGCACTCACACATGCACTCACGCGCACTCACTCACACACGCGCTCACACACACGCTCACACACACGCTCACACACACGCGCACACACACACACGCTCACACACACGCTCACACACACGCTCACACACACGCTCACACACACGCGCGCTCACACACACGCTCACACACACGCTCACACACACGCACACACACACACACACACACACACACACACACACACACACACACACCGGGGGCAACTTGGGGTTCAGTGCCTCGACATATGACTGACGGAGGCGGGGAATCGAACCAGTTAACTTCAAAGCGACACTGGTGACTCTCATCAGAACGAGCTCAGCTCATAACTCGTGGCTCTAATTTGTTTTCTTTTATTCAAAAATACCACAAAACTGAAGAAACAGTTTGCTAAAGATTTCTGGCCGTGTATTTCAAAGTATCCATTTTATATTGAGGCCAGATATGTAAAGTTTGAAGTGAAGGGGAAGCAGCACTGACCTCTGTGTCCAGGAGCTGATGTAGCCCAGCACGCGCAGGGCATGTTCCTTCTTCAGCTGGAAGGTGCCTTCACTGCCATCTGCATCCGATACTGAGGAGAAACCAGACATGATGCGTGTTAGACAACAGCAGAACATCTCCCAGAGGTCTGACTGAAAAAACATGTTACTCTTAAAGAAAAGCTGATTCTGCGCCTCAGAGAAACGCTGGTTGGTTTTACGGTTGTCCAGCCTGTATATTCACACTCATATGTAACTCAGCTGTTACAGGCTGGATTTCTTTGGGCAAAACAAAGGTTTCTAGATGAAATATTTTTCCACACAGGCCCAGTCACGTGTAGACAATGTTTTAGTCTCTAATTCATTAAATCACCATTTAAAAACTGCATTTTGATTTGATTATCTGATTCATTTAAATGTCCTAAATGTGGGAGAAAAACGTCACAGTGCTGTGGTTACATCATGCTCATAAAGAATTAAATAACCTGAGAAAATCCTCTCATTCATGCTTCAGTCAGCTCATCCTGCCGCCCTGAGTTTGAACTTTGTGCACACTTCCTTCTGCACGCTGCAGTTTCACTCAGCTCTGGGTCAACGGTTACTCAACACGAACAAGCCTGCTTTTTACTGTGGCCAGTCATCCATTCGACGTGAATATATCAGTGTTATTACCCAGCACCGGGTCAGACATTAGAGCTTGTCTCAGTACGAAGGGTTGGTAATAACTAACGACGACTGTGGAGCGTTCTCTCTCGTTTCCCATCCCTCTGATTCACTCAAAGAAAAGTCATTTTGTTGAGTGCTGCTGCGGCTCATCCAGTTCGTTTGTTTTTTCTATTGTTTAAGAGGTGACGGCCGCCTGCATCAACTTCCTGTAGCTTGTCAAACTTTGATTGATCCAGACTCATCTCTGGTTGTTTTGTTCTGTAAACAGTTACCTGTTCCAGGAGTCGAGAACCATGTGAAGAATGAGCAGTGTTTACACGATGCCCCTGGGACCATTTTAACATGCTCACATGGCATAAAACCTGCTAAATAACCAGCACTGTAAACCCCTATATAATATGTCCAACACAAAATTAGCGTTAAATGTTTAACTCCGGCAGCACCAGAAGTAACCGCATGGAGTAGCACCAAGTTGAGCCACCGGTTGAACACAGCTCCCTGCTGTAAAAAGGGGAATCTGCTGCTCACACGAACACATGCTGCCGCAGCAAATCTGAGGTCACAGGTCACCTACACACACAGCACATGGACCTGCCAGTCTTGTAGACAGAGCTGTCACAGCTGACAGTGCCCCACTGTGGGACCCCCATCCAGCCTCTCCACAATACTGGTTCGGATAATCGACATTGTGAAGGGCCAACAGGCCTTATCCTGTCCCTGTCAAAAAAAAAACACAGGTTTCCACCTGCTGCACAGCTGGACTGGTGAAATTTCACATCAGCAGCAGATATTTTGTCTTGTAATCCGAGTCAGAATGAAGCCACAGCACCACACAGTGACCGTGTGTGTGTGCAGTGTCAGCACTGAACTTTAACCCAAGAACACTACAAACCTGAAACCCTTATTTACGCAGGTCTAGCTACACACGTGCATTAGTCTGAGTTGTACAAAATTTACAACCCATTCCTACACAAAGCCAGTCTGAATCTGTGAGGTCACACAAGCTGAAGTTCTACTTATTTTCAGAGTCCTACTGTGTGATACTTTAAAGAACAATCAAACAGACCAACACATGCACAGATCCTTTAGGTTCAATTCAGGGAATCTTACTTCATACAATGATATTCTAACAAGACATTAGGGTGCTGTGTTTGTCCCGTTCCTGTTTCAACGTCCCCATGGACAAAGCTGGCTACTGACCTCAACCCTGTCCAACACCTCTGTGTCCAACATCACTAATAACCTCTTCCAACTGAGACAACACAGGAGTAAATCCTACTTTAACCAAACTCCCCACCAACAAGAGGAGAAACACAGTGTTTCTATGGTTTGGACACTGGAGTGTGTGGAGAAAAGGTCCAGCACAGACTAAAAGCACATCAGTAGGATGTGGCAGGAGTAGAGCCTGTTGAAGAAGGTCACCTCTGATATCTCTGGTCATACATTGATCCATTGACGTTCATTTACCAGTAGTGCTTTGTTGTTTTATTTTATTTTCTTTACCTGTCACTGTGCTGCTTTAATTTGCAAACGCCCCCATAAGGATCAGATTAATTTATCTTACTGAACTCACTTTCAAACTTTGACTTTTGAATTAACACAAATTTTAATTTGCAAAAGTAATCAGTTTGAATCATTGAGTCCAGACTCTGTTCAGATGAACACCTGCAGAACCTCTAGGAGGAGCTTTCACCTATCTCTCTCTCTCACACACACACACTCACACAATAAACTGGACAGACACACGGAGACATGATAAATACCCCGACGATCAGCGCACAGTAACATAATAAAAATCTGTGTAATATGATGTGCAGGCTGTGTGTGGGGTAAATCCCTCTTAGGTGCACCGAGGCCTGGTTAGCTCGCCTGGATTAACGGCTACGTCCTAGCATTAACCGACTATTTACATTTGCTGGCTCAGGTTGGCGTTAGCACTGGGTGGGGAACGGCGCGAGAATACGACTGTTTTTATCACCAGAGAGAACTTGAAGTGAAGCTCGTCTACTGACGAAATCGCCAAAGAAATACACACAAGCTGCGGGGGATTAACGATGTGGCAACATATGCGCCTCGTTGCAGCCATTAATGTTATCATCTAGCTCCAGTTACCGACCAACATTCACCAGACTCGCTAACAACACACCACTAAATGCACAGGAGAAAGCCCCCGCGTCAGCAGTGCTAGCAGGGAGCGAGCTGTTTTTAGTTAGCCGCCCGTTTTAGAGCTACGCCGGGGACCGTCCGTAAAACAATGGGTGGCAGCGCAGTGGACAGCTAGCAGACTGACCTGACAAACACATCAAACAAAGTCGGGCTGCTCGCTAGCTAAACCAGCTAACTTAGCTAACTTCCAAATCCCTGAAAACCGCGTTGCACCAACGGCGGCATCCTCCAAAATAGACCCGACACACCGCGTTCACCTGGTTGAACCCATGCCTATAATGTCACACATAAAGCTAATGGACAAAATGTGATTTAGAGTCGATTTAGGGAGCTAGCTTGTTTGACTTCTGTGGGGGGTGTTTGACAGACAGGGCCCAAACTGGTTGCCAGTTTGGATGGGAAAATGGCATTTGCATTCATATCAAAGCGACACTGTCTGACACGAAGACAAATCTGTCTGCAGCTATACAATATACAGACATACGTGACATTACTCCTGCTGTGTTGAGACTGGGAAGTGTGCACAAAAGGGTAACCTAGGCAAGAATAAACACAAAGTTATATTTAGCTAGCCGCCTAGCTAACATGGTCCTATCAAGCTTCAGTGGACAGCGATGCTAACAGCGGGCAGCTAGTCCAGCAACGCCCGATGTAAATACAACGATTTGTTCACTTACTTTCATTTAAAACCTCCACCAGCTCGGCGCAGTTTTCACACATTGTTCATGAAGAGGAAAACTGACTGCACCAACTCAAACCATTGCACTGGAAACTGTTGTTGGCTGGCAGTTGGTTGTTTGGGGGTAAAGAGAAAAAAAGGCCCAGAGGAGGGAGTGATTGGTGAAGGTTATTCCATTAAATGCAACCAGGGGAGACAACAAGGTGTAGAACGTGATTTTCATCCAAGCTTAGTTGATGTGCAGCAAAAGTTACGAGGCACTGGACGGTAGAAATCGAGTCAGTCTCCAATCTGAGCGTTACTTGAGAGAGTAGACACAGCAGCCATGTTGAAAAAGGAGGAGGGGGACCATACAGCGTGTAGAGCGTTCGGGATGTTCCGTAACGTCTCCTTTTCCCGTTCGGCTTTATTCGGTAATCTCGCGATAACTTTTAATTATGGTTTCAAGGGCGACGAAAACAATAAACAACTTTACTGTAAAGAAAAATACGAATATGACTGTAAAGACAGTATGAAAAATGTCTTTCTATTGAAGTAGTAATTCTAGCAAATATTTCAAACTGTTAATAGTTATTATTATTATGTAATAGACGTATTGTATGTGAAAAGGTGTTTGCCCCCTTCAGGATGAGTCACACTTAAAATGTTCATATCATCAAACAAACGTACAATTGTACAAAGATAACCCAAGTGAAAACAAAGTCATTTCTGTAGCTCGGATACTGTTTCAAGTTTTCTCAAGATAATGGCTCAACCGGTCTGGCAGTAATCAGGTCTATTTCTAATGGTTTGGTTAGAGTTGTTCACACCAGTGGTCCACTGGAAGTCGCCCTGTAGGCTCTGACAGGACTCTTCCTGGTCCTCCTTGCACAAAGACGCAAATACTGCAGAAGGACCATTGACGGCCTTGTCCAGCCCCAAGAGTAACTGTCTGTCTCTTGAAATCTCGTCCATGCTCTTAAGACTGTGGTGTGAGACACAACAAACCTTCTGGTATTGATGTACCATCTTGGTGGAGTTGGACTGTCTGTGAACCTCTGTAGAGTCCAGGTATCACCTCGTGCGACCTGTAGAGAAACTGACTCTAGTCAAAGATCTCAAACAAAGAGAGAGTGCGTCCTCCAGCTGTTAAACCATTCCCGTTTACTTTACTTCACTCTTTCCTGTCACTCCACACTTAACCTCAGTGAAACCAGAATAAGAATCATCTTTGTTACAGTGAAATGTATTCTCTGCCTTTAACCCCTCCCACCTTGGGGGGGAGGGGTTAAAGGGGGGATGGGGGATGGGCTGGGTGCAACAGCTGGGAATTGATCCTGCTATCTCTGCATCCCAGCCCTCTGTCGTAACCGCTGAGCTACCAGGCGGCCAGCGTGCATGATTATGTCATTTTAGGGTATTTTTACACCACTACAATTCAAAGGTAAATATATATATATAATGTGGATACCTTATAGACATGATTATTGTATATATTGATTATATGGGCTCAGCTGCACATGCTTTTATTTTTTTATGTTTTAAGTTTACAGCACTGATTTTGGGGGCAGCAGTTGCTCAGTGTGTAGAGTCTCTGAACCAGAGTCAGTACCAACTCTTGGTTCCTCTCAGCACTGTTGAAGGGTCCTTGGCAGAAGGCCAAAACCTTCAGTTAGCGAATAGTAATAGCTCGTGTCTTCGCTTGAATAAAGGCATCTGCCAAGTAAAGTAAAGTTCTTTGTGCACTAATGTATTTGATTGCGCGTACCGAGTACTTTCACTTGAGTAAAGAATTTGAAGTGGCACTTTTTACTCCTGCCATGAAAACTTCCCTGAAACCTTGCAGAACGTTTCCCAGTAATCGTCTGCCCACAGTGACAGGTTCTTTGTGGAGTTCTTGGCTCCACGTAAGAAGCAGAATGACACAGGAAGGGTTTGTAAAAATAGCCAACTTTATATTGTCAGAGTACTAAGACAGCTTTACAAACAGGATGATATGCACACAGCCTCCTTCTCATCCGAACGCGGAGCGGTCCAACTGAAGCACTGACTCAGCCGCAGTAAAAGAAAAAAGAAAAAAAGACACAACAAATCAAAACAAGACGACAAAGGACGAGGACGTACTCGTCTACACCCTGAACATCACGTCCGTTCTGCACAGTGCACGTGGCACTGTCCACTAACCACTCCAAGTGTTACAATCCTGTATATTACATATTAACAAGGAGGAGGGGGGAGGGGGTGGGGAGGGAATAAAAAAAGGAACTACTTACTTACAATCCGCTTCATGCAGGTGTAAAGGAAACGTGTTGCTGAACAAAGCTTTAATAAGTAAACAAAAGATGGCGTTCTACACAAAACAACCTCCGTATAAAATAAGTTTGTAGGAAAAACCAAAGAACTTGCATCGGGCGGGGGGAGGGGGTGGGCGGGGGAGTCTCATTTACATATTGACATTGATTTGGTCGACGTACAACCGAGTGCTGGGGTCCGTCCTCTGGCCCCTCATTCTCTTTTCAAACACACACGCTCTCACACAGACACACTTGAAAAGAAAACTATTTATCGACAGGAAGCATCGTCACTCCGCCTCCACAGTTGTTCTGTACACGGGTGCCGCGCCGCGCCGCGCCTTCAGTCGCACATCTCCTCCGGCAGCTCGTGGGGGTTCAGGATGCCGGGCACAGACATCTGGATCTTGTGTTTCTCCTCCTGGGCTTGGCGAAGAGCCGTCTCCCTCTCCTCCAGGAACAGGTCCGTCGTGTCCTCGCCGGCGAACTCCTGTGGGAGCAGATTCAAACTAATATCAACACGCAGGGGTAAAACTCTCAGGTGTTCCCAGATAGTGCTTTGCTCCTGCAGGTGTTCGTTGTTCTCGCTGGACACTCACCTTGATCTGCACCAGGAAGTCTCTCAGGTGCTCTTTAAAAGCAGGGATGTCCTGATTCAGGCTGAACAGACCCGTTACAAACACCTTCACCTGAGCACTGGAGACGACACATTCAGTCAGAGGAAAGGAAACATCAAAAAACAGCATCATGGCTCCAGGAGCAGAAACACACAGCTGCGGCCGTCGTGCGTTTCTGGGCTGCAGTCAGCTTGTTCCAGTAAAACTTACCCTGCCAACCGCCACATTCACTGAACACACTTACTCTTGCAGATGGGGGAAAGCCGTCTTCAGCAGGTTGGCGATGTATTCCTGCACATGGGCCTGGTTGTTGGACGGGCTGGCTGCGCTCAGGGCCACGCTGACCTTCCCCTCCTCCACCAGGTTGAACATGTAGGCCAAGATGGTGGCGTGCATGGTCAGACCTGCAAACGGGCAGTAGGTGAGTAAACAATTCACGCGTGTCACGTTGGATTTAATGGACTCGCTCCGTGGACGCGGGGTCAGCGCGTTTACCTGCAGTGTGAGAGGTGTCCGTGACCACGGAGAAGATGTGCTGCAGGACATCACAGAAATACGTCTGGTAGAAGCTCTGTGCGGCCGCTTCCTCTGCCGACACATTCTGCAGCAGCGTGTAGAGAATCTGCAGACCTGCAGGAGACCAGGAGAGATGAGACAGTGTTTCTAATGATGAGCTGAAAAGACTCTTTGCTGCAGCTCAACATTTAAAATCATCACAGTTTTATTTCCCACAGTGGAACGAATCGTTTAAACTACAGCTGATCGTACCCGTGTCAGCCACGTTCCTCATCGTGTGCTTAAACGCCCAGATGATAGAGTCCAGGATGAGTTTGAACTGGGCCGGGGCGATGGCCAGGAAAGCTGGGAAGCACTGGGAGGTCGCGGCTTGGAGGAGGTAGAAGAAATGGGTTCTGTGTTCTGGGAATTCTTCAAAGTCCTGAAGGGAAAAAAAGGCACAGGGTAATCAAAGTGTGTGTTTGACATGTTCAACATGTCCAGACACGAGCAAACGACTCAAACCAACCTTGTTGATCATGTTCAAAGTGCACTCGAACACCGCGTCAAAGATCTTGGGGATCTCTCCGGTGATGTGGACTCCCAGCTTATTGACAATGGTTGCCATGGTGCTGAGGACCTCGGGCTCTCTGGCTGCGGGGACGTTCCTCTGGTAGTCGATAAGCACCGCCTCCAGCAAGGGGGGCACAAAGTTCTCAGCGACCTGGAATCAGAGCAACACGCGACGGCGTTTTTGATGTTCAGATCATATCAGTAGTTGTTCGTCGCAGCGTTTGACACGTCGGTTATAGTTTTCCATTTGCTGTAGCAGCGCTGCTCGTCCACCACAATAACAAAGGAGCAGCGCCAGACTCACCATCTGAGGGTCGTTGGAGCGACTGACCCAGCCCGAGATCAGCTTCAGCGTCTCCCTCTTCACCGTCCTCATGCTTCTGATCAGAGGCTGCTTCGTCACCATCTCGCCTACGGAAACAACACGTTTATTTAGAAAAAGAAAAGATAGAAACGCACAGAAAAGACGACATTTACTCCTCATTTAAAATCTTTGCCTCATGAGAAATCAAATAAAAACCAGCTCTCGCTTTCACATGCTGTTACAGACACAACATAACGAGTGACCATTGAATGACGACGCTCTGATTCTTTGTCCATCCCAGAGGTCCTGCTGACACGGCCAGCATTAGAGGGGACTAACCGTTGGTCTGCACAGCTGAGGAGATGTTCTCACTCAGACATTTGTAGACATTGAGCATGTCCAGGTAGATTCGTCCCAGCTGGACAACGAAGGGATGTCCAACAGCTTTGCAGGCTCTGACGTTTGTTTTCAGGATGCTGCCGAGCTGACGCACCGTCTCCGCGTCCTTCAGTATGTCCACGTTCTGCAGCAGAGAGTCCACAACTCAGCAAACGCAGGCTGCATGCAGCTTTGAATGAGAATGCTGGGACTCACCTTGGTGGCCTGCTGGATGATGCTGTCCCACACCTGGTTCGGTAGCAGCATGTACTTCTCTATCAGGAGCTCCTGAACGGCCTGGTCCGTCTGGGCCCCGATCATGTAGCCCACGGCCTCGTAAAAAGTGTGCACCTGCAGAGAGACAGAAGTTCAACGCTGTGCCCGAACGAGAGGACCGGACGAATCCAGCGCGAGGACTGACCTGCTGCGGCTGAAGGTCACAGATGATGGTGTTGATGTTGTTGAGGATCTCATCGATGAAGGGCATCACCTCGCCCACCTGGACCTGGACAAAGTGACGCCGGCACTTCTGGGCGATCTTGATGAAGGTGTCACACGCCATGTCCTGAACGCCGTCGTGGGTTTCTGTGCCGGGAGGAACAGGGACAACACGTCACGTCACACGCAGCCAGTAAAAACACAGTCAGGAGAATCCCGTCTTTCTCACCGTGCATGAACTCAAACAGCTTGTTGACGACCGTCTTGAGGAACTTCCAGTGGGCTCGGAGGAATCGAGGATACTGACCGACAATGTACATGATGTTGGAGGCTATGATGGCCTTGTTATCCTTTCCCCTCTTCTGCTCACATAAGCCAAGCAGGTCCTGAGTGCAAAGCATGTGCATCGGTTCATGAGGGCTGCACCAACGAGCTGAGCTGCTGGACGTGGACGACCCGCTCCAACGAACAAACACAGCCCATTAGAAGCGTTCAAAGAATTCTCACCTTGATGACGGTTACCAGGAACCTCTTCTCGTCCTCCTCGTGCATCGCCCCGCTGATGGAGCCGATGGCCCAGCAGAGCATGTTCAGGTTCCTCCACGACCACTCGGTGCCGTTCACCTGGTTGTGGAGCTTCTCCGTCATGATGCGTTCAGTGTCGGCGTAGTCCAAATGGGTCAGATATACTGCAGATGAAAACAATAAGAAGAAGATAAACGGGACTCAGACGATACAACAGGACTAAACCACAGCATGTATGAGCACAGACACCAACCCAGAGTCTCCCTCATGTTCTTGTAGAGGTTGATGGCGTCTGTGTCTTTCATGAACTCCCTGACCACCTCGCCCTGGTCGTTCTCCACCACCAGCACCTCCTCCGGTTTGGCCATGCGGCTCACCATCAGCAAACGCACCTGCAGGAAGAGGAGGCAGAGGAAGGTTTCAGTAAAGCTAAATTCCTACTCTTAGAATGGGTACATCTTCTGCCAGCCCTACCTGGGAGAGAACGGGCAGGTAGAGGTGTCTGCGTGGCGGGACGTCGGACAGCAGCGGCGTGCTGGAGGTGGAGAAGGGACTCTCTCTGTAGAGCTCCGCTGCCAGGTGGTTCCAGTACTCCAGACAGATCTTAAAGATCTCCGTCTCCTCCACCTCCGACACCAGCAGCATGAAGTGCAGGGCCTGGGGACAGGTGAAGCGCGTCGACATTAAGTCGGGTGAACAGAGAAATGCACTTAAACTGCAAACCAGAGTCTGCTTTAGTGTGTAGACGGAGCTGGTTGTTATATCAGAACAGAACAGGTGGTGGCAGCACAGCTCAGCTGAGGACAGAGTCAAATATTATTAATGGAGACGTAACGTAGATTCAGCAGACGCATTAATCTGAAGGAGTTTTAAGGTGAGGGACGTGTACAGGCTGCGTTTAGCAGGAGAGAACAGGGGCGGCGCAGAGAGGTTTGTCCAGCGAGAACGTCCTTACCTCCATGAGCGTCTCCCTCAGGTTTGGTCTCTTCTCCACCAGCTGGCCGTGTTCTTTGAGGAAGGTGCAGAGGAACAAGCTGAGGTTCTGGATGAAGTTCTGTTCGTCATCCTTCCCGTTGGCGTAGGCCACTCTGATGTTTGTGTTCAAAGGCAGCATCTAACCCAACGACAACATTAAAAACCTCATCTTCATTTATTTATGCTCCGGCTCTGTTCTGCTGGAATCTCAGCCTCAGAATGTTTGGTTTGGGGACAGCAAATTTACAGGAAATGGGTTTAGTCTTTGACCACCGAGCTACGAGACCACCTCGGAAAATTCACCGGATCAAAAACAAACCACGATTTCAACAGAAACGGTCCAAATTAAAAACGGACGTTTTGCTTTAAGGAGATGCTCACGAGTAGATTTTATTAACACAACTCATCTTGTGAGATACTAAAATTATTCAGTCATCTATAAAAGAAGGAAAAACAGTCCTAGATGTTTGGTTAGATACAGACACGCAACGTTCCATGAGTAGCCACACACTATAAATCATATTCTTATTTGGCATCAGTTAGACTTTGATAAACACTGAGCCACTGGAGCACAGGATTAGGATCAATTTAAGCACAAACATCTTTTACACAGGTATTTAAATAAAGTACTAAGAGTGTGACTCAATCTGTCTGTCAGCTGTATTGTTCAGACATAAATCACAGCTGTGAACTAAAGAAAGCTGCTTAGTCACACGCTGTAGTGAAGTGTGTGTGGCTGCAGACCTGTGTGGGGATGATGCAGGACGTGTGTGTGTGTGTGTGTGTAATCGTGCTGAGTGCCATTAAGTTAAGCACCACTCTGAATGATGGCGTACCTGTTTGAGCTGGCACATGGTGAGGGTAAACAGGTTGACGAACTGCTCCTCGTACTGGTTGACGCTCACGCCGGCGATCTCCGTCAGACATTTCAGCGTCACGTTGCGAAACATGGGCACGTTCAAGAACTGAAACACAGAACCACAGTGAGCCAAAAGGTTTATTAAACATCTCCTGCAAAAGGAACAGCTCAGAATTCTGTGTTCACTTCAAAAATGTCGAAGCTGCGACAGACGCTGTGCACGTGGTGTGTGAAGTATGTAAACGTTTTTCCTCACAGAAACAAACTGCTGTCTTGTCAGGAGAGGATGATCAGGACTAAAGCGAATGTGCACAGGCTCTGTCTCAAGCTGAACGATTAGCATTCGGTTACCTTGTAGACCAGAGTGCTGATGAGTTTGGTCTCAAAGATATAACCTAAAGGAATCCAGTTCAGAAAGCGGAGGAGAGTCTCCAGTGTGGCATGGACCAGCGGGGCATTCTGGGAATTCTCCTACACCAAAGAACAAAGTACAAATGATTAGGTCCAGAAATATTCATTCTTCAGATTCAGTAGGCCAATGAACTGCCTGCATTACAGTCACAGGCTCTTATTGTGATAGGACGTGAAAAGGAGTCTGGTCTGGTGTCCGCTCAGTCTCACCATCACAAACTGGCACAGCTGGAATATCTGTGAGAACTCGTTGCACATGCTGAAAAACAGAAACCAACAGGATAGTCGTGAGTCGGGTGTTATTGTGTTACCAGCCACAGAAAGGATGAGATCTGCCTCTCTCCCATCACAACACTGCATCACTCATGTTGAGTTAGTTACCTGTCTTTCAGGTGCTTGGCCTTCACCTGGGTCATCTGGCCACTGGAGAAGTCGAATACTTCCTCGCTGAGCAGTTTAAGGATGATCATGTTGTTCTGACAGAGGCTCTCGCTGGTCCGACTCGCGCCGACGATATCGCTGATGAACGTGGGCCAGTGTTTGGGCCACTCCTGCTTCAGGATCTAAACGGGTCCAGACAGGAGCAGCTGTGTGTTACGGGCCTGATCCCTCTGCGTTAGCTGCTGTACGTGTATTAAACCTGAACGTTTACCTGTACAAGGATCATGTTGAGCTTTGAAATGTACACTCCCTCCTTCTGTAAAGAAACACACACACAGCGACATCAGCGTCGAGCAGCACAACACATCACACGAGCAGCAGTGTGCATAAAGACGCCTCACCTCCAGATTAGCAGGATCAGAAGAAGTCTTGATAATCAACCCCACAACATATTTCTTGATCCCTGAAAACAAACCCACATGTTGTTATTGGAAAACCTGATTAACATCTCGTTGAGAACACACACACACACACACGTTCGTCATGTTGAGAGACAGGTGTTACCTTCACACTGGTGTCTGGGGAGAATCTTCCATCGTGTCTTTATGACTGTTTCCAGAATCTGCAGAGCATAATACTGAGAGGAGGAAAGTGAGGATGTATCAGAGTTTGTCAACAACAAACAAAACGGTACAAACTAATAAACATCAGCTGATATTATTGCACTGGCTCTGAGAGACCATCAACAAGCAGTTGATGGCTTCTCCTCTGTTAAAGAGTCAGCTCCCTACTTTAGTTTTCATGTTCTGGGAGAACTCCAGGATGGTGTCGACTCTCGTCCAGGCATCGGGATGGTCCTTCAGGTTGGTGAGCACCTCCTGAGCGACTCGTTGCTGGAAGAGGTGAACAGAAAGTTGAGTTTGAATGTTGTGCCCCATTAGCACAATGTGGTGCATGGTGCTTTTAAAAAAAGTTCTGGACTGAACCACTGGTCACAAAGAAGACATCGCACTGGACTAGACCTAAATCCTTATGCTACCAGAGTACAAATACTCACCTGAGATCCGATGTCGTGGTACATGGAGTTGACGACATTGTCCAGCAGGTTAATGTCCAGTTTCTGACTGAAGTCCAGCAGCTGTCTGGCTGGATGATCCGACAACATCGTCATTTCTGCTGGCATAGAGCTTCTAAAGGGACGGAGGCGAGAAACATTTGAACTCACGACTGAAACATCTACAGGTAGGTGTTCATGTATTTGTATATTTTATACACGTGTAAGTCGTTTACTCGGAGGAAACTAGTTAGTTTACATAAAAACCTGTTTCTTTAATCACGTTGGGACTTTAAAATGAGAGCTCTGACATAACTAAAAAATATACAATATTGTGTCTTGTTCCACTGTGAAAACTCAATTAACATTAGTGGGACTGACACAAACGTTTATCTTCTGTTGTATCCATCCCACTGAAGCACACATTCAAATGACTCTCAGCTGGATTAGAGGCTCCTTTAACTAATCCGCAGCCACTGTTCATCTGGTTCCTGGCACATTATTATAATAATGGTGTGAAACACTGCCTTGGAACTAAGTGGCGAGACTGTCGTTCTACTCAAAGCAGGTTTCCTCAGTGTCAGATCATGGCTATGGTGGAGGGTTTCCAACGTGGTACTTTCAGCAGACTGATTGAGCTGAATCTAAAGCACAACCAGATCCCAGAGGCAAGCACACCACCAGAAGATCAATATATCAAGCTTTGCTCACAAAGCAGCCGCTGCAACAAAGAATCTGTATTTACTATATAAAGAGCAGGACTCTGGTCAGCGAATGTGCTTTAACAACACTATTTTTGTGGTTGTTTCGTTGTTTAAGTGTGTGCACCACGCTGAGGTTTCACATGTTCCATCAGATATGAGGAAAGGTCCTTATACGTTTTTGCATCTTACTAGGTCAATATCCAGGATCTGTAAAACGTATTATAACAAATAGTTCAGGCCATAAACGTGACGTTTCCACACACTGATAACGGTTAGTCAGGAACAAGTTATTCTTGTTCAGTCAAAGAATGTCGCGGAAGCCGTCTTGAAACCTCGTGGTCCAGATGTGACACTGAGAAACAACACAGCGGTGAAACGACGCCCCCTCCCGGCGAACAGGGTGCGTGGAGCTGCAGTCACCACAGACCGAGTCATAGACCAGTTTTACGACTATTGATAACAATTAAAATACGTTCGCGGTGGTGGAAACAAACTATGGATGTGCTAGTTCCCATGTTACACAACGCTAAATGAGCAGTTTTTTCTGCCTGACGGCTAATGTTAGCTAAGAAACTCCACTTAAGAAACTGACGGGTGCTAACGTTAGCCCACGCAGGGTAAGTTAACGTTGATCGGACTTAACTTACCTGATGTGTCCTGTCCCGCTTGTGGAAAACAAGTACTGGTTAACAGACGTGACTTGCAGTTGAAGACCAAAATATCAATCCTTCCAATGCGCTGAGAAGTGTGCAACGTTATCTCATGGCACACGTTTACACGGGTGCTAACCTCCGTTAGCCTGGGTGTCGCTAGCAGTTAGCGCTAACTTACAAAATACCGTTAAATGCGTTCTGGTGCTGTATTATAAGCTTTCAGCAGGTCACGCCAGGTTATTCTCTGTTGTCTCCAGTCAGTCTGAAATATCTAACTTTAGCTATCAGTCACCACCGAGTCCCATCGGGCTATTAGCAACTTAGCCTGCTATTGGAAAAGTCAATGATGATTCAGGTCTGCTGGCTAATGTAACGTTGAGCTAAGCTAACAACACAGATTCACGGAGTCACACTTGGAGCCGTATTCCGGGTCATAATCACGAACTGAAAAGTCTTGGTTTTTATTTCTGTTTCTATTCGCACACACTGTTGGAGAGCAGAGATGTTTTAATGCGTGCAAGGGTGCTCTTCCTCTAAGCTCATGCTTCCAACCACGGACCGGTTGAAACCGGTTGAGACCGGGATATTCATTCTCGGTGTTTCGGCCCGTCGCACGCCGCGTAAAATTTGGACCATGTACACGCCCACTCCGCACCCGATTGGCTCTGCCAGCGCCCGCGTCAACCTCTGTCATGGGCTCAGCGGAGCTGTCAATCTAAGTCAACCTGCCTCCCTCGGTGTTTGACCTCTAAACAGGCAACATGAACATGAGCACAGGCCCGCGCGGCTGAATGCTGCACAGCGGGTTCAACAATTGCTGAAGACCAAAATGCGTTTGATGTATTTACTAGAATTCACTTTCTCCACCGCACTGCATTTATTCACCTACTTTCAGAGCGGCCTGGTAGCTCAATGGATTAAGCGTCAGACTGGGATGCAGAAGGTTGTGGGTTCGAACCCCGTCTGACTCCTGACATCCCCTACCAGGTGTGTCTCTGAGCCAGACACCCAGCACTAGCTCCCTGTAAGTCCCTGTAAGCTTTTGATAAAAGCGTCTGCCAAGCAAAGTAAAGTAAAGTACTTTCACTACCCTATTACTCTGTAGATATGGAATATAATAAATCAAAATGTACTAAAAGAATGTAACAAAATAAAACTTGTCACTTTGTACTGTGGTTTTATTGTAGATCAATCCCCAGCTATTTGTGACATAAACATATTGACAAAAAAAGAACGGTGAAGTAATATTTTACATAACAATAAATATTAGTCTGTAAAGTCTTATAAAGTACATATGTTTGAAGCAAGTAAAGTTCAGAAATAAAAACATGAATAGTTTCTATTTATCACGGGAAGCAGTTTTTCTCACTGGTACATCTGGACACCGTTCTCTAACGTACCTGACACGTAGGTTTTTCCAGCAACTTGCTGCAGCTGCTCTGTGGATATTTCCAGACACAGTCGGTGCCTCCTGCTGCAGGACTTTGTACCTGTTGCAACTAAAGACTGTGGCAGAATGTTTGGACTCATCATGATGCAGAATAAGTTTTGGACCAATCACACGGTTCATGGTTTTATAACAACCTAAGCATCTAAAGTGGTAAAAACATCTGACTGAAGTATAGATATAGCAAAGAGCAGAGATCATCTTTCTTCAGTGAACTCACTGATAAACATGTTAAATAAGAGCAAACAAAATAATGATGGAAGTCAAATCAAACCACATAAAAGGGACAAATACAGTGTTTAGGAAACAGAATAGCATACATGCTAACATAGGTAGTGTGCTGTTAATGTCCAGTGTTCTACAGTTCGCTCACATCACGACGTCTGATGCTGTTCAGTGTCAGCATCAGGCTCGCTGTCATCTGAATAGTTCTCATGATCATCGGAGTAGTGATAACTCTCGTCAGAATCGTAGCGTTCGTCACCGTGATAATCCTCATCTTCTCTCCCTCCTTCATCAGATAGCTCATCATCATCAAGGAAAACCTTTCTGTAGTGAATGGGTTCACATCCCAGGTCTCCCTCCAACTGCTCACTAATCCACAAAAGAACACAATCAGCAAAATACTAAAAACTAACCAAAACAAAAAGCAAACCAAGAAACTAAAATAGTTAATTTTCTTTTCTGCCACCAATCAGCACAATCAATAAAAACCAAATATCTACCCTCTAGTTTGCTATTTCATACATGGTAAAGGTTTTAGTTAACAATAGCATTATCATGTCCAGTTGGTGAGTTTTACATTTATTTGATTTTAAAGGGAGCTCAGCTAGCCAGCTCCAGACCTTTGTAAAATGAACATGCTTGTGCCCCATAAACATAATGTACTGGCAAGAGTCCATGAGATTAAAGTGAGCATTTAACTTTCCCTGCCTATTTGCAATAAGGTTCTCAGTCGCATGACAAAGTTCCACAAAGTGTTTTTTTTTGTTGTCTCAGCAACTTTCAGTTTTGTTCGTAGTAAATCAGCAAAATGTCGTGTACTTGTGTTTATGCAACAAACGTCACCTCTGTTTGCTGCCACTAGGCGAGCAGGCGTCGCATGCAGATACTGATTTGGCCGCCTTGCTGCTGATGAACTCTTCAGTCACACTGCATCCGTGCAGGGCGTCTGTGTAGCGCTTCTCCGCTGCTTGTTTGGCATTTCTCTGCTTTCAGAAAGCCGGTGTAAGTAAAGGTACAGTAATAAAAGCCTGTCTGTCACATATTTCAGGATTTATTTTCGCTTGTTTCTGACATTAACCACATAAACTAAACTATGACTGCACAGCACCATGAGGTCTTTACTGCACCTGGGGCTCTGAGCCCAGAATAAGTAATTCAGCAGTAGGTTTTACACTGCATTTTTTTTATTACATAATTTTAGATATAAAACAGTTATTGAATCATTACAGTGTGGATTACAGTGTGTCTGCATCTTAATGTCATAATCTGGTTGCTCATTGATTTACAGCAGAGCTCCGTGTTCACCTGAGCAACCTGCTCCAGTAGTAGTGGTCTCCTCTTCACTCTCTGCTGCATGTCTTTAATCTCCTGCTGGTACTCCTTTCTGCGCTGGAGCTCTTGTTTCCTGCAGATAACACAGAATTACAGACTGTCCCTTTCAGCAGCATTTCAGCTCATTTGTGCAGTTTTCAAGGCACCTGAATTCTTTGAGTTTGGTCTGCTGGGTCTGTGAAAGAGCCAGGTGGGGGTCATTGGCCTGGGCACGTTTCAACACCACCCTCTGCAGCTTTTTTTCCCTTTGTTTCTGTCTCTCCTTCCAGTGCTCCTCCCTCTCCTCCTCCTTCTTCCTCTGCTCGAGCGCCCTTCTACTCAGAGAGACAATCTGGTCAAAGATGGAAGAAGGTTTCAAAGGATTTGAGAGGACGTTGGCAGGGTGGGGCAGGAAGCTTAGAACACGGCTGCAACAATCAGCTACAGAGTGGGTGCAGGGAGGAGGTGGGGAGTTTCACAAAACTTCAGCCTCTGGGGGCAGAAGTCAGCCGGGGTCACTATGTCTACGCAGGACATTTATGCTTAAAGACCTTTTCTACTTCAACTAAAAGCGTGGACGCTTCTGGAGTCCTGAAACGATACCTCACAGCTTCATGGCGCTTTTTGGTTGCATCTGTGACTTTAGCAGGCAGGATCTCCAGGCTTCCGGAGAGGGAGGAACACAGGCTTGAGTTTGGGGTCTGAGTCGGCCTAGGGCTGACGTATGGCCAGCGCTGCATTCGAGGACTGCTCTGCTCTTTTTCGATATCAGCCAGGATGCGCTCACGATGTGAGGATATCTGTGACGTCTTAAGCTCAAAGGGCTCACATGTGGTTGTGGGCTTCACTTCTTTCCTTTTCTCTAAGTGTTTCTGGAAGCGTCTGAAACTGGCGTTGAAGTCAGGAACCTCTTTGCTAATCTGGGGCCTGTGTGAGACATGTTCATCGCCTGTAGTGATGTCGCCTTTGGTTTTCTTGCGCTCATTGATCCGTCGTGCAAGCATGCTGGGAGGCACTGAAGCACTGTGGAGCAAATCCTGAGCTCTCATCTTTATCTTGATGGACCGATACAGCTGCTCCTCCTTCATCTGCTCCCCGGATGCTGCTGCGTACACAGACTTGGGCACAGGCTTGGCCTTGAAAGGTTTGACTTTCTCCTGATTGGACAGTTGTTGGTGACGCAGCTGCTTCTGCTCCTTCTTTAGCCGTTCCCTCTCCAGGAAGCTGAAGGGTTTCTGGCTGCTTCGAAGCTGCTCTTCTTTGTCTCGTGTGCTTCGGCGTCGCTCCTCTTTCTGCTCTTTGAGCTCTTCATAAAGTGGGAGGTGAATGTGAGCTGGTACAGGGCTGGCGCGGAACTTCCTCTGGCACTCCGTTAGGTCTTCTAGCTGCCGGCGCAGCTCTGCGTTCTCCAACTCAATCTCAGAACGCGTCTTTATACCACGCTTCCTCCTCTCAGCCTCACGCAGCATCATCTGGAAAGGTTTTGGCACAGTGACTCTGTGTTTCCAGTGGTCCTGCTCTTCATCTTTATGCCCCTGTCTCTTCTTTCCTTGTCCCCGTCGCTGTCCCTTCTGGTTTCCTGGTAGGCTGTACAGTGAAGAAGATGACAGGTGACGATGAGGAGACAGCTTGAAGTCCTGCCACATGTTCTTAATATGTTCTTTGGGAGAGAAAAGCAGGCCTTTCTCAACACTGTTACTGGCAGCTTCATCCTCATCTGATGAGTCCGACTGTCCAGAGTTCCTCCTGAGCTCAAGAGCAGAGTGACACTTTCTCAAACGGTTTGAGGCTGCTGGGCTGCTGTTTGGCCATGGCAGCCTAATGGAAGAATATATTGTTAATTGTTAGTACCATTACTTCAGAATCATCATATGTCAGTCAAGTAATATATTTATTATATTATATTAAAGGCGGCCAGCTGAGTCGCCAACCCCCATACCAGGCGTGTCCCTGAGCGAGACACCCAGCGCCAGCTCCCCGAGCGCCGTCTGTGGCTGCTCACTGCTCCCCCCAAGGGGGGATGGGTTAAATGCAGAAGAACACATTTCACTGCAGGTTGTACACTGTATAAGATTGTATGTGACAAATAAAATTTGTATTTATTTATTATAAAAAAGAGACATTATCTGTACTAAGATACATTGAATGAATGAATATGCAGTGACATTTAGTTTAGAGTGATATAAAAGTAGTTAAACATTTGCATTGCACCATCAATCTTCTCAAACAGTTTGTTAATATGAGTAATTAACCTAAATATTTAACAATATTCTAGGTTTTTATTTGTTGTCTTTGTTAGCTCAGGGCTCTGACATGTGAGAGTCCCGGGTTCATGACCCGGCTTGGTCATAACATGATGTTAGGGCAGCATGACAGCTCAGTGTATAGCGCAGTCGTCTTCAAACCCGAGGGTGAGATTTAATTCTCAGTTCCTGCAGGCTACATGTGTCCTTGGACAAAACACTAATACTCGGATGCCTGGGGTAGGGGAAGCCAGTTTAGTTTTTATTATTGTTAGCTGAGATTAAATTAAAATTGCACAAACTGTTCTGTTTTACTCCACAATGTCTATAGAGAAACAGTCCCGCTGCTCAGCATATCTAACAATTTAACTATAGCTTAGTCTTAGTTCAGACTTTCTGTGTGCAGTTTACAGGTTCTCCCTGTTTCTGTTTGGGTTTTCAAAGAGTCCAAAGACATGCAGTTTAGTTAATTGCTGAACCATGGTCGTGAATGTTTGTCTGTCTCTGTATGTCGGCTCTGTTCTGGTTGCACCCCGCCTCGCGTCTCATGACAGTTGGGATGGGTCTCAGCACAAAAGCAGTTAGGATAATGGATGGATGAATGGTTTAGTTCTCTCAAATTAAATAAAAAACTTAAAAACAGATAATGTAAAAATATGTTTTTCCATCCATATTCTAACATTTATGTGTTTGTCTGTGAAAACACACACAAATAATGTAAAATAAACAAATTCACATTTATTTTTGATGATCAAATTACTTTCTAGTTTAGATGCTCCCAGTTTGTGGAAAATCTGCAGTAATGAGTTACGTCAACACTTGCATCATTGCACTGTGCTTGTTCTGTTTTTCTCATTACTCATAAGTGTTCTGCATTAAAGTCTTACAATAACATTGAGATAAATATTCAGACATAGGAAACCCAACATAATTACCACTAAGTCTCCTTAATTATCCTGGCTAAAAGCTGCCCACCTGTGTCCTCTGTCTAGGGCTGTCACGTCTAGAGCCTCCAGAGACTTGAGCTGCAGCTTTCGTCGATACATGCGCTCCAGCTCAGCCATAGTGCAGAGATGGGCCTTCTTCAGCTCCTCCAGCTTGCTAAAGTACTCCTCGTTGGAGAAAAAGATTTCCCTGAGATCCAGGCGGTCCACTGCTGCTCCGTAGTCCTTAATTATGAGAGGAGCACTTTTCCCAAGACAGTGCTCATCACAGAAATCAGAGCCTGAGTCTTCATACTCCAGCTGAAAATGTCAACAGTGAACTTTTACCAAAGAATGACCTCAGTGGAAAACAAACAGCACTGTAAGACTGAACCCATGTGGTGTGTGTTAAGACAACAAGAGGAATATTTTACACTTGTATAAGGATGGTGCGTATCATCACCAGTTTTCCTGGCGAAGAGCATCCCTGCTAAGCTTATTATCCTGTTGTAGCAGTGACGTGGGCCATATGGCGGGGTACAAAGAGCAGCTGAAGGTGAAGGAGCTCAGCTGACACACACTACATCAGGTGTCTGGCTACATCACCTCTTCTTCTTATTATTATCCTGAGTCGAGACAACTTTGGACTGCTGAGTAAAGACGCAGTGATGTTCACAGGACACATAAGTGTTTGGGATTATAAAGTGAATGTGACGTATGGTAATCTAGTCAGGACGGAGTTAGGACAACACATAAGACAGGTCACACACAGACTGAGCTGAAACTGTCAACGGCCTATTTAATGTTTAATTCTTCATCCCAGTCCTATAATCAATCAATATAGGAACCTCTAAACTACTAGCGTCAAATTACACGCTTTTAACTTTCATTTTACATTTTAATACTGACATATCCTTTTTTAGTAGTTTAGCTACGTCAGTTAGCTAAATGTCGCCAAACAAAACAAAAACGCTACTTTATGTCAGGAATTTTAACGTGTTTAAAACTACAAAACCTCTGTAGATGATTTAATACCTAACTAAAGTGTGTTTACCTCCTTCTCGTAGTCCCGGTTGTCCATGTGACCTGTAGCCGTGTACGGCAGGACTCTCTCCCGCTCGTATGAAGCTAGTGGGGCTTTGGTGTGCGGGTCCACCGGGGTCTTCAGACATGAAGTGACCAGGACGTTTGTCCGGTGGGCATTTGCCATGGCTTCGTGGAGTTTGTAAATAACTTAATGTTGTAAAATCACTTATACGTTAATTCCATTGATGTATTAAGGTTAAATAGTAAGTCTCTTCCCGCGTGCTGACGAGTATCTGTCGGTAACCAGGCAGCAGGTGCGCTCCTTAGCAACGCAGTAGGGCTTGGTTGGTAGGGAAGTGACGTAGAACGACAGGAAATGGCGGTCGACATAAACAAACGAACTTTATATATATATATAAAAAAATATATATATATATATAAAACACGGAAACAAAACACTTATTATAAACTAGCAGTTACTCTTGTTATTCAATTAAGCATGAGGACCAAAGAAAGCCTTTACAAACCTATAAATCCCTGAACTGGCTAACTCTTAGTTCCAAATCCAAATCCAAATTTAATTTGTCACATACATCATTATAGAGTGTAAAATACGCAGTGAAATGTGTTCTCTGCATTTAACCCATTCCCCCCTTGGGGGAAGCAGTGAGAGCTAGCGCCGGGGAGCTGGGTGTAGGTGCTTAAGTAGGTCACTAAAATATTCCGTCTGGGTTTAAGGACACATCACAGTACAGAGTCCGCGTTACTTAGAGCCTCATATTACCGTAGATCAGCATTAGACCTAGGAAAGTGGGTTTTAGCATCTTTTTAGATTTGAGTGCTGCACCTGACACAGTGGATCACGCCTTTCTTTTAAATCGTTTGTAGCACCTGGTTGGCTTTAAAGTTAAGATATAGACCGTTCTCAGTCATCTCATCTAACTGTGGAGTTCCTCAAGGTTCAATGTTAGGCCCCATTTCATTCACCCTATGCATGCGCCCACATGGCTCCATTTACAGAAAACACACCGTCTCATTTCATGGTTATGCTGATGCTACACAACTGTATTAAAACCGGACAACGCTGATTATTTTAAGTCAATTAGTCTTCATGATGTTAAAAGCTGGATGGCAAATAATTTTCATCAGAATTGTCAGAGGACAAGTTACTATCATCACGTATCCTTTAAAACGCTGAAATCTTGGTCTTTTTAGATCCGTTTCGAATCCGTGTTTCGAAAATCGACTTTGGTTGTTTTTAAATGTGCTATATGAATATATATTTGATTTAACTAATTTGACTTTTAAAATATGTCAAATATCTTGACACCTTTACCGCCCAAACTTTACATTTCAAGTTACTGTTCAATTAAGAAAAAAGGACTAAGGTAGGTCTTTGGCCTAGGAATTAAAATCACCATCTGTGCATCTGAAAATGAAGGCAAACAGGCAACAGCAGCAGGGTCAACAAAAAAACAAGCCTTTTTATTAAATTATGCAACGTAACAACTACACTGGAAATCTGAACAGACTGATGTTGCCGGAGTCCTCTGATCCCTCGCAGTACGAGCAGGCTCACTAGAAAGAATCGCACCTCTTATCGGGTGTTCACCTGTAATAGAGAGATTCTCAGTTCACACTGAACATGAAACAACACTAAATCAAATCGGAGGATTAAGATGTGGAGTCTTACCACGTCATCAATTTTCAGGATGCTGCGAACCGTCTCTGTGGCCAGGGTCAGTGCACTGATAGAAACCAGTAACGGCTGCACCACCAGCTCCTCCAGGATGTTGGAGATACCACCCTGTGACACAGTAAACCAGTCAAACAGCGTACTATTCATCTTCACAACTGAATAAAATATGTGCAGCAGGATCACAAGATTAAATTGTTTATGACTAAAAGACATTCACTTCAGTCTGATTCAATATTTAACCTTTTCACTCAGAAAATAAAACATTAACATTGTTTTAGAACCAAAAACTATGATCCAGTGAGTCCAGCTGGAAAAACAGATGAATGCACTCAAATGGTTTTATCAGACACAGGTAAGATTGTTCTTTATTTTTAACTTTATGTATTATGCTTAGTCCTAGAAACTGGTCAGGAAGCGAATGGACGGGAGCGGACCAACCTTGCGGACGTTGATGCCCGCCATCTTATCCCCCTGGGCATGCCTGTTGCGGAGCTCTGTCACAGTGGAGATGGGGTTCAGGCCAGCGTTCTCGGCCAGCGTGGAGGGGATGACCTCCAGGGCGTCGCCGTACGCCCGCACGCAGTAGGCCTCCATGCCGGCCAGGGTGCGGGAATACTCAGCCAGACGCACGGCAAGCTCGATCTCTGGAGCGCCACCTCCGGCTATCAAGGCCCTGAGGAGAAAAAACTGATGAATGTGATTCTGTATAAGTATGATTATAATTCCTATACATCCTCTTATATTGCTGCTCAAACCAACATGTGGACAATGGGACAAAAACACAGAAAATCAGATGTGTCCTTCTAAGATTTGTTACTAATTTAATGTATGTGTGAATGCTCCCCGGCCAAGTTGTGGAAACAACCAGGAGTGAAGAAAAGAGGAGCTTTCCAGAGTACTGTTCCTCTGCTTGTTACGCTCCTGCAGGATGAGCCAACGCAGGAGCGCCTTTGTCAGAGGGTGAGTGCGTCAGTTCAGTGCAGAAATGACCGACCTCTTCTTGACCAGGCAGCGGATGACGCACAGAGCGTCGTGGATGGAGCGTTCGGCCTCTTCGATCACCAGCTTGTTGGAGCCTCGAACCACGATGCTCACAGTCTTCCCGGGGCTGGTGCAGCCGGTGATCTGCAACGAGCAGCAACAAAGGCTCAGTGGAAGCTCCAACGGTCTAATCTACCTGAAGCGTAGTGTTTCAGGACCTCGGAGCGAGGCTGATGCGCACCTTGGTCAGTTTGCCAGAGCCGTTGAGATTGACCTCCTCAGCCAGCTCGGCCGTACCCAGCATCTCTGGGGTGAAGTGGTCGATGTGGGCGATGGGTTTGGTGCCAATAGTCTGGAGAGAAGCAAAGAAAACCTTAATGTGCGTGTTCGTCTGCTCTGAGCTCAGATACGTTTATTGTGTCGATCTAACGGGGGAGACGAAAGAAAAGAGACCTTGCAGATGAACTCGATGTCCTCTCTCTCGATGTCTTTCACCACCATGATCTTCATCTTGTTGAGGAAGTGCAGGGCGAGGTCGCTCAGAGCGTCTCTATCACGGGACAGTTTGTCGTTAGAAGGAAACATTTCGACAGTTTCTCCAGACGTGAAAACCAGCATCTGGTCCTGTTTACCTGAGGATGGACTTCTGGATGAGCAGCACGTTGCAGCCCGCCTTCTTGATCTGCTTCACCAAGTTAAGGATGTAAGCGCGCTCCTCGCGCAGCACGCGATCCATCTGGGCGTAGTCCGACACCACGATCTGGTTGTCCATCTGAACGGCCAAACAACACACAGCGGGTCAGGAGATACGGACCATCACAAAACTGGATCATGAAGGGGGATGTTCTGAGGACTGATTATTCCAAACAGAAACTGGAAATATTTCAGCTGAAAAATCTTTTCTCTGACTGACTCACGTCTGTTTTGGGAGGGGACAGACAGAACTGGATGAGGCCGATCTTGGCCTTCTCAACGCGGGTCACGCCGCCACTGGCCACTTTCTGGGTCAGCACCAGGCCGTCCACCAGCTCACAGTCGTCGATGGTCCCTCTGAACACAAGACACAAACACTAACCCAGATTAATACATCAAACGCCCAAAGTCCAACCTGTATCAGGATATAGATAAACCCTAAAAACAGAGACGGCGCTACCACAACATGTCAGTTTAACAAGCATTTAAAAAAGGACAAAAATGATGAAAGAAAGAAATCCCACCCCAGCTTCTTGATGATCTTGATGTCCTGCAGGTCGACGCCGGTGGCGGTGGCCGGGTCAATGACTCTCATGACGGCGTCAACGCTCATTGGCGCCAGCAGGCTGGAGTACTGAGACACCACCTTGGAGCACAGCGACGTGGTGGCGCTGTTGAGCAACGTCTCGCGGTCGCTCAGCTGCACTGGCCGACTCATGGCCGTCAGAACCTCCACGCCCTTATCAACCGCCTTCTGGAACGACTCCGAGATAATGGTGGGGTGGATACCTGAGCGACGAGGCAAAGTGAAAACATCAACCTGTCATTTTAGAAAGGAAAACCAACAAAAAGGCTTCTGCTAGAAAATCAACACTGACACTTCCAGTGGTCTGTTTTCAGCGCTTACCTTTCTGCAGCAGTTTTGAGCAGGCGTCCAGCAGCGCTCCAGCAATCACCACGACAGAGGTGGTGCCGTCACCAGCCTCGATGTCCTGGGCTTTGGACAGTTCCACCAGCTGGAGCGAATGCATTTCAGTCCAGATCAGTTACTGTTACAAACCCACAATAACGCAGCGGTGGTCCATTTCTGTGTGTGTCTGATGTAACGTACCATCTTGGCTGCTGGGTGGAGCACCTGCATCTGCTTCAGGATGGTGGCTCCATCGTTGGTAATGGTCACGTCACCTTTCTCATCTTGGATCTGTAATAAAATGACACCTCCGCTTAGAAACATCGCATGAGCTGGGTAAAGCTCATCTACAGACCAAAATGTGTTCACTGACCATCTTGTCCATGCCTTTGGGTCCCAGGCTTGTTCTGATGGCATCAGCAACAGCTGTCAAACAACGGTGACAATGATTAACAAATGTTTAAGCACAAATCACCAGTTGCTGGCCTGATGCAGCACCCTACAGGGACAGAACAGCAAACCTGAAAGAACAGCAGCTAACAGGGACGCCGCAACGTTGTTCGAGCACAGGAAGCTGTCTGGTACATTCATATATGCAGAATAGAAAAGGGTTTACTGTGGATTCCAGAAATCTAGCTCAACCACTGCAGCCATTGCTGGACGCAGCCGAATCTGTGAATTTGAGACATTTCTGAGTCGGAGCTGATGAATAACACTACCCTGCACGTATATGAAACTACATTGGAAGGTTAGATTGTCTGATAGCGATGCTACCAAGTTGAATTTGGGCCGGAGGACCCATCAAACATTTTGGAGATTGCTGTCTCATGCTCCTCCCTTCTCAAGACGGATTTGAAGACATGATCATTTTTGTATCTAATTTCACACATTTCATTTTCTGCATACACAAACATATATGCCGAATAGAAAAGAACCTTCTTTTGGTTGAAGAAGCCCAGTTTGAGTCTTGTAGCCGCACATTTTGTACTGTAAAGGAGGTGCTCGGCTGTTGATTCGAGACGTTTATGAATGAGATTTGGGGCAGAGCTGACCCGCATGAATAACTGTGCCTTTCCCACACCAGATACATAAAAGTGAACTTGAGGGAAAGTTTGTCTTAACAGTTTATGATAGTTTACTAGTATTTAATCTCACCTTTGGCAGCAGAGATGTTACTGAAGCGAATCTGGGCCGGCTTGTCACGGTCCACATACGCCCCTCCTTTGTTTCTGCCTCCGTTTGAGGCTCTTGGTGCCGCCATCGGTTCGGGCATCGTAACTTTCAAAGTTATATGAAATGTTAAGACGAGTCTTTAGTACGGGACCAATAAGTCCCGGGGATGAAACACGGCGGATCGACTTTAGATGGAGTCAGATTCAAATCTCCCCACCCGGCCCCACTCAGAACCTTCCAGAGACACGGGCTGCTGCGGGAACAAGAAGGACCCGGCTGTCAAATGTGCGCGGCGCGTAGAGATGACGTATCAGACATTAGCTGTTGACAATTAGAGTGATAAACATCATTCAAACGTGTTTATTCATTTAAAGTGATCTTAATAAGTATTTTGATTGTGCAAAAATGTGTTCTAATATCACATCATAGGTTTTATTAGGGATTATATTCCCGTTAATACCCTACATTTAATATTGATGGAGGATTAGTCGATCTGGAGTGATTCGTTTTGTCTGTCACCGCAGAAAGTGTAAAAAAAGCGTTTGGTTCAACATGTTACCAAGTAACTGAACAGTGTTTTCCTCATTCTGTGTCCGAATTAAGCGCATCGGTGTCTGGTAGGTTTGTTTCCAGTGTTTAGCACCAGCTTCACGCTCTGTTTACATTCACGCTTTTAGAAGCGTAGTGTCAGCTAACTTAGCTTAGCAGCCCGGGAAGCGTTACATTAGACAGGTGTGTTTTACGTTGTGATTTAATTATAATAGTAGTTAAACATCTGTGCTGTTTGTAAATCCTGTTTAGCCCACAGGTAATAGCTTCCGTTCCGTTATGTCTGACCGGAAATCTAAGTTATTAAGCGCTCCATAGTTAAATAAATAAGCAAAAAATATATATTAAATTGGCAGGAAGTAGGTAAAAAAAACGTTCCTCACTTCCAGTAGTACTACAATTAATTTAGTCAGTACTGGTAAAATCTGAAAGTACTTACAGATTAGTATTTATACTAGTACACTAGTATTTGTATACTTAAGGTAATAATATCAATAATCTGTAAAGTGTACTGTAAGTATTTGAACTGCAACATTCACACTTTGCTTTTACTGTATCAATGCATTATTCATATTCACTTCACCCAGTGATGTCTGTGCTGCTGTTTACATTTTAGCTTGCACTTATAATTTCTTATTTCTCTTACACCTTCACTTACATTCTTAACTTTAATCTAATTGGAATTTGTATTTCTTTTCTTTAGAAACCAGCAGCTCAGGATACATTTAGCTGTGTGTTGTTCACTGTACAACTGTGTGTGTGTCAAAGAAAGAATGTTGAATCTTGTAAAACAGCCAGTTTGAAAATGCAGACCAGATGAAAGTGAAAGCATGTTCTCACTACTGAATGTCCTACAGCAATGCTGCCGCTGAAGGAGAAGGACAAACCCATCATCCAGAAGCTGCTGTCGGCGGGCTGCTGCGCTCGCTGTATCCTCAGATTCTGCTGCGTGAGTGTTCAGGCCGCCTACAGACAACCGCAGCAGGTGGGACATGCGGGAACTGGGAACGACATGCGTTCATATTTTTTCTCTGGGTCTTAGGCACAGCTGAAGTAAAGTCCAAATTATCCATCATTCATTGTGTAACATTTTTACAGAACACACTGAAGGAACTCGAAGCTTTCATCAGTGAGTCCACAGAGGAAAAAGACAGATCCCACGATGCAGCAGAGCCAGAACCACCTGAAGACCCACCCAGTAAACGAGCCAAACTGGAGCCCAGTGTGTCGGTCGCTGCATCAGAGGGAGGCGCTGCTGCAGCTGCCGTCAGACTGAAGGATGCAGAGCCGAGCGTGTGCGTGGTTTGTTTGGGGATCCTGCAGGAGCTCTGTGATCCCTCTCAGGCTGTGAAGGTGTGTGTGTGTGTGTGCGTGTGTGTGTGTGTGCGTGTGCGTGCGTGCGTGCGTGCGTGCGTGCGTGACGACCTCAATCTCCAGCTGTACCGTTGTCCTGTGTTCACAGATAACTGAAGCAGTGAAGGCAGAAAACTACGAGTTTGACACGCTGGTGCTGTCTGTGTCTCTGCCTGCTCAGCTGTGCGTCCGAGAGGTCAGTGTGACGTTCTAACAGATATTAATGAAGAGGATTTAATGGGCATTCAGTGTGTCTCTGGTGTCTCCTTACGCAGCACTCCTGTTGGCTCCACGTGAAGAAGGAAGTGAGGTAAAGAGAGTTGTCTCGTATACATGTCGAACATGGCTGCACGTACAGCGGTCAGATGTTTTTAACGTGATCGTTTGGCCTTCAGAGAGAAGGGCCTGGTCCTCGACAAGGACGACATCATCCAGGTGAAGGAGGCCTTTAAGTGGATCATGCAGGGCCAAGTGTCCCGGGAGCTGGGTGGTGTTGCTGTGTTTAGTAAGGTCGGTGCTTCATCTGTGCAGGCGACTTGTGAACCTCCACCTTTCACCTGTGCTCCTGCAGCTCTCAGCTTTGACACGGTTTCCATCCTGACACATTGGTATCTTTGTTTTGCCAGAGTGGGTTTGAGGTTGGCGTGGAGTTCACTCATCCGGAAACAGACGGCGACTGCCACTTCCTGTGAGTACCACACTCTGAGCGAAAGACAAAGATGCTTCTGAAAGTTTCATGTAATAAATTAACATTATTCAGCAGCTGATTAATCCAAAATCTGAAATATTTAGTCAGATTAATTTACATGGCAGCTTTAAGAGGTCCGGTGTATGACCGCTCAGTGAGAAGGGCAGTCGCCCTTAAACCCCCTCGAGGTGTCCTTGGACAAGACACCACTAGCCTGACCCTCGGCGCCTCACAGGGGCAGCCCGTCCTTGATATTAGAGGGACGAGAACAAAGAATCGGTGGGAGGACTTGAGGCGTTGAGGTCTGTTTTCTGTTCCTCCTGCAGGGCGTCAGTTTGTCCGGACTGCTTCAAACCCACCAAGAACAAACAGGTGAGGAAGCCAGATGTGGACATGTGTGAGTTTACTGTCCACTAGAGACACAGTTTCATATGTTCGTTTGATAATTTATGTGGAAAATGCCAGATGCACAGAGTCAGAACTAAAAGAGTCCTGCAAAAACCACGAAGGAAATAATGTTCGTGGAGCCGAACCAGTCAATAACATCCAGAAGTCTTGTTTCCCTGCTGCAGTCGGTGTTCACCAGGATGGCAGTCATCAAAGCTCTGGAGAAGATCCCCGATCCCAAGTTTCTGAAGTAAGCGTTGGAGCTTTATCTTAGTTCTTCATGTTCTTCAACTTGACACAGTTATTGCTGTTCTTTTTTTATCCTAGACACTACCCTTGTCCTCCAACGCAGCCGACCAGCAGTTGCAACCCTCCGGGTGTCCAGTGTCTCCATTTGTCTGTCTTTGTAGCAGGTAACGTCTACCACAGGATCAGACAATGTTCGGAGGATCGCACGTGTCCCTGACGGATTTCTTCTTGTGATGTTCAGGGAGATACAACAAGTTCTGTCGCAGTCTGCCTCAGACTCCCTGGGTGATCGATGGAGAGAGGAGGATGGAGTCGTCGGTGGAGGAGCTGATTGCAGCGCCCGTCCTGTCTGCCTTCAGGGCCAATGGTGAGAAGCCCCACCAGGTCACGGAAGCTGTACAGCGCGCGGTGCATCAACACTCTGCGTAGACACGGAGATGCTTTTACTGTCCCTATACAAGGACGGTGAGACGTGCAGCCAGAGCACCACGCGGTGAGAAAGCTGCGTGGTGCTCTGACTGAGTCACCAGCAGCTTCACATGATTAGTGCCGGCTCCTCGGCCCTGCTTCTTCTCCTGTCTCTGCTTCTGATCGAGACGGGCGCTGCTGCAGAGCTTCTCTGGGATGTTGTGGGTGGAGGTGGAAAAGATACTGTTAATCTCCCTTTTCTTTTGACTTCCAGGTTTTAATTTCTCCTCGTCAGGCAGGGAGGACGTGGACGTCCGGACTCTTGGAAACGGTGAGAGCGCCGTCGCTTTTTAAAGCTGCAGCATGTGTGAAGAATGACGCACTCTATTTTCCTTTTCTGGTTGGAGCAGGTCGCCCGTTTGCGATGGAGCTCCTGAATCCTCATAAATCCAGACTGAGCAGAGTGGACATGAAGCAGCTGCAGGAGGTGCTGGCTGTTCCCATCCACACACTAACACACTCCTCCATTGTCTTCATGTGCATAAAACCCCGTACAGTCAGGTCCTCGAGGATCGTCACATGATGATCTGTGATTTTGGTTCAGTATCAGCCGTAATGTTAAATGTTTTCTCAGAGGTCTTGGATGTTCTGTGGACAGGTGTGTGTCTTGTTTAAAGTCACTTTCATGTCGTCTTCGTTCGTTCGATAGAAGAAATGCAACAGTTGTGTGGTTAAAAAAAAAAGGATCTTTTATGGATACATTTGGATGTTTTCATTTGTTTTCAGACCATCAACAAGTCTTCAGACAAAATCAGAGTGAGGGACCTGCAGATCGTTACCAGGTGAGTAAATAAGCTGCACTTTTAAATCTCACTGTTTATTTCCTTCTAAATGTGAGTTTGTATGAAAGATGGATGTCAAGATGCGTACTTAATGCAGGGAGGCGATGAGTCGGATGAAGGAGGGCGAAGAGGAGAAAACCAAGTCGTACACGGCGCTCGTCTGGACCCAGAAACCCATTCAGAGAGAAGACATCGTCTTCATCGATGACATCAAGGTCTTTTCTTAAGGATAAACATTTGATAAGTTATCTGTCCTCCCTTTACTCCTGTATGAGATTCCCTATGACTCATTCATTTGAAGTGTTCGTGATAATAAACTTTTATAATTAATAATATTTTACAGCGTGAGGTAAAGTAAACGTAGACTCGCCTGGAGTCTGACGTGTGTTTGTCTCATCAGGATCTGACTCTGGATCAGAAGACTCCTCTGAGGGTTTTGCATCGTCGGGCGCTCGCCGTCCGACAGCGAGTCATCCACAGTATGAACACCCGCTTCCTGGACTCTCATCATTTCTACCTAGGACTGAAAACACAGGCCGGGACGTATCCTCACCAGGTTGAACCAAAAACTAGGCAACTGCTGTAATTAAATGCTGTGGCTACAAACTTGGGTCTAATCGTACGGAGACGACTCGCGAGTTGCAGCATTGGATATTTATTATGCAGGAACTCTACTGACTGGTTGATTTTGCTATATACATTTTTGTTATTTAAGCGTTATTAAAATATCAGCTCCCTAACGTCAGCCACCAGGTACATCAAAGAGTTCGTCCATGGAGATTTTGGTCGCACCAAACCCAACCTGTGCCAGCTGCTGAAAACGGACACGGACATCCTGGAGCTGGACGTGGAGGTTAGACCAACACAGAAGCACAAAGTGCCTCATGAAAGGCAGCGTACGAACGTCTGCAACTCACAGCATCCTCCCCGCATCTTTAGAGAACAGAGATCAGTTTACGACAGCAGTCTAACTTGTATGGTTTCCTCCCTCAGTCGGTGGACGTGGATTGGCCTCCTGCCATAGCGGAGTGACCTGGGCCTCGACCTGTACCGGAAATGTTCGACCTCAGCGACGAGCAAAGTGCTTTCATCTGTTCGTCCTGTGTGGACGTCAAACCATGGACTAAAAACTCAACAGTTCATGTTTTGCTTTATGGATCTGTGATTGTAGAAATTATTTAAACACATTATTGTGTCATTTTGCTTTTCTTTCTTTGCTCAGGTGAATGAAAATACAGAGCATTGGAACAAGTTGTTTCCTGAATCTTTAGTGTCTGTCTTTACACCATTCACCCTCATTGAGACTTAAGACCTTAAGTCCCTCATTGTACCGTATGAACCTCAGCAGACGTAGTGAGTTTAAGTGGAGGTTTGACATATGGAGAAATATGCGTTTGTTTATAATCATCTACAGAAGTCAGGAAATGTTAGCCTAGCTTAGCACAGAGACTGTTTTCTTGTGCAACGGTGTTCCATTCAGCTGGGAATGTTGTGTCTAAGTTGGCCGCGTTCCACTACAACAGCCTGGTCACTATAAACAAGCCAATAAGCCTAAAAGCTAGTTTAGCTGTTGATAGCAATAGTGGAAAAAATGCTATGCGGCGTTGCAGTTAAAATAACAACTTCCCTGTGTGAATGAAGCAGACGATGTACAAACTTATGGTAATGTGTTTTAGCTAGCAGCTAGCTAAGCCAAGCTAACTACATTCTGAGTCACATCCATCTGATCAATTAACAATTAGCAAGAAAGCATAGTAAATAATTTAAATTCCATTATCAACGTGCTTCTAATGTTAAAAGTTAGTCTGCATTCTACTATGCTAATTTAGATGTCTTATGCTAACATTAGCATGTGCTACAACAAACTGTTTACTGTTAATAGTGTTACTGTCTGCAAAATAATCGTTAGATTTGAAGATTAAATTACTGCCTAATTAGTAGATATTTATTAAATGCAAATAGATTATTTCACTAAGTAGGAGAAAAGGTTTGTAGAACAACATTTATTTAGTATATCGATTATATTACTAAGAAAAATTTTAAATATCCTTGGAACATCTGACCAGACTTTGTCCACTGAAAAATAATAAAAAACCAAGAGTTAAAAATAATTAATCAATGTAGCCGTACCTGATTAAAGTAAAACAGTTTGCATCGTTATACTATTTTTCACTAGGAAAGGTTTCACAAATGCAGTAGACATTTGTGTGCGTTTTCATATTTGTATGCAAGATTTGTCTTAAAATAAAGTGACGCTGGAAATATGAAGTGAATGCGTTTGTTCCTGCAGCAGCTCAGGAAAAACACGTTTAAATAAAGAGCCACGCCAGCAGAAACCCTGAAATGTATTTCTTTTAATTTAATTCAAAATAAATACTACCACGGCAATGCAAGTCCACTTCTGCGTTCTTGCCCTAATGTTTTGGTAAGAAAACAAATAAGCAAATGATACAAAAAAAAAAGACAGACTTCAGTTAATGCATCATCGTCATCGTCTTTCAAGAGGTGCCTTTTTTAACAACATACAAAGTATCACTGCCTGGAATGACAAACATAAATAAAACAAATACTATGGTGCAAAAATGAGGAGCAAGAGATGATGGGATTGAAACAACCTGCACTGCAATAAACTGAAAATGTCCAAGTTTTTGTCTTTTTGTTTAAAGTGGGTGAAGGAAACAGAAGAGACAATGCAGACTCCACAGTTACAGTCATGTCCTCTCACAGAAATATCCATCACTTCTGGGGACCACAGCAGCGGGAGGCAGCGGGTGGGGGCAGGGTTCGTGTCCGTGGAAAAGTTATCCGTGGACGACTGGAGTTGGTGCATCAACTTACGAAAAACAAAATCAAAAACCAGTGAACGGTCCAGTTCGGGACTGTTTAGACTTTATTTCCTCTTAAATGCAGTTTTTTTAAGTCGTGGTCACTATTCTCATCACTGAGTTTGCAGTACAGTCACACAGAAGAAAAACAAAATCTCATCTGTCAAGATGCCACAAAAGACAAAGAAAAAAAAGGCATTGCATATTTACATCAAGACGTTTTGGGGCGACTCGACTATTTACTGGCAGTCCTCACAGTCTTCACACACACGAGTGCATCACGGCTCAGTTTTCTCGTGATCTGTGACATGATTCGTGATTTGCTGACACCCTCTGTTTTTTTACAAAAGAAACGTACGTGTATAAATGTTTTTTTCTCATAATACTGACAGGATCTGGAGCTGGAAGCCTAGTTTCTGTTAGTGTGATAAATAAAGTTTTCTTTATTCTGATTTATCGTCTAAAAACAAACAGTCTTTGTATATCTGTGCATTTGTGTGTGAATATTTCTCTTTCTTATTCTAAGCTAAAAATGTCGATGCGTTCAGGGTTCAGAAACTTCTACTTGCTGTTGGATATGTTTCACAGTTCTCTGCCCATAATCGCCACCTGTACAACGAACAGCTTTTCTGTGTCTGGAACCCTGATGAATAAGCGTGAAGTTGATTTCAGCTTTTAACTACAGTATGGACCGAGTCGGCTGCCTTCTCCACAAACCAACCAAATTCAATGCGTTTTCACAGGTGGAACGATGAGCTCACACCCAAGCGAGAAACACCGGGATTCAAAGCCCGACAGGATTTCAGTCTCTTCAGGTCTCAGGTTCTCTCCATCAGTCGAATGCTGTGCAGGTTTTCAGGTACCAGGGTCCGTGAAGACACGTCTCTGGTCCACGTTGTGGTGATATTTAGTGTTTAGAGTCTTTGTGAATGACAGATCTCTAAGCAGTTGGCCTGGTTTAAGACTGAGCAGAAACTGCAGGACTGTTTCATTTTGGTTCACCACTGTGAGGCTGAAAGAACCAGAAATATCTCTTAAAGGTATCAGTCTGCTCTGTGGACTAGTGGGAGGAACAACAGCTACGTGCCATAAATATTCAGGGGGAAAGAACTCGGAGAAACACTCCTATTTTTGTCATTTTCCCTACACGGACACTCCTGGAGAGCATTGGGAAGTTTGTTCACAGCCTGCTGCTCGGCTGACACACGGGTTGCGTCGTCTGGGTGGAGAATTTCAGCGCGTTGGAGTTGGACCCGATTTGGGGATTCATAAATAAATAAATTAATAAATACATACATACAGGACTCAAATTTATTGCAGCATGAGACCATAACTTAAGGATTATAATTACAGAATAAATAGTCGCACCTCGCGTAGAGTGAAGCTGAGAAGCGGAGACAGAAATCCTGCAGAAAAGTGGCTTTTAATCACAGGTTGCAGCTTCACACCTGGAGCCGACTCAGTTCTTTCCATTCACACCTGAGAGAACGTCAAACTGATCCTTTTTTGGGAGAAAAGTGCTGACTGTAGTCTGTACGAAGAACTCACAGCTGTTTCCTGTTTCTAAGTGTGTGTGTGTGCTATGACAGCATAAGGTTGACCCCTTTTCCCCCATACATATACACATACATACATACAGTACATACATACATGAAGCCATGTCTCCCTGTGTAAACATCCATTCCACTAGTCCTACAGCTACGATGAGGAAACAGAAGAGAGGAGGAGGAGGAGGAGGAGGAGGAGAAGCGGTGAGAAAGCAGAGAAAGGCCTCGTTCCCCTGCCGGCTGTGGAAAGCTGGAGCGGTTAGCTGAGTTTGAACGCGGTTGTGCTCTGTGGCGCCTGAGTGAACTGTGCAGTTTCTGGCAGTTTAGTGTTTTCTGTCTGAAAAAAATAAAACAACAACTGGACAACTTCAAAATAAAAGCGCCAAAGAAACAAATGGGTAAAAAAAAAAGAGTCAAAAAACAGAAACACGGAAGCAAAGTAGTAACACTGCAACGATGAAAGGAATGATACAGACTCGTTCATTCTCATTATCCCTCTTTTTTTCCTGTCAACAGTGACGCTCATCGCCATGGGGGGGGGGTGTGTGCGCTGCCATGGCAAATGTACGAGAAAAAATAGATTTTTTGTAGTTTTTTCTTTTTTTTGAGTCAACCACGAGCCATGCACTTATTCTCAACTAAGAATGATCCCTCACTACCCCAAACCCACCCGATCCCCCACCCCCACCCTCCAAAAAAGAAAACACCCTGTCGGTATGATACGAAACATCTGCACACGTAAGGCAACATTTTTGGTTTTTTTGTTCCCTAAAACGGCTCTTCCAAACCAAGTGCAAAAAGTCAAAAGAAGAAAAAGTAGTAGAAGAAGAAGAAGGGCAGGAACCACAAAGAAAAAAATGACTGCAACCTGGGTCAACAACTGAATACTGACGGAGAGAAAAAAATAAATAACAAAAACATTGCCTTCTGCAGTAACTAGCGCTGAAAACGTAGGAGACTTCTTTTTAATGTGGGGAGACCGACTGGAGTCTTTCCCACTGTGCAAAAACCTCTTTTTAAAGTCCCTAAAAAGACTTCTCTCCATCTGCGAGGAGGCAGAGCAGGAGGAAAAGAGGGGAGACTGGTATTTTTTTTTCCTAAAATGGCTACGTGTTTTCCTCAAAATGGCCACGAATGGGGACGATACTGGCTGCTGGACCCGGACGTTCACTCCCGCCCGCTGGCCGAGTAGGAGAACTGTGGAAAATGAGGCCTTCGCTCGTTGTCTGCCGCGTCCATCCCGTCCTCGTCGTCTGTGGAGACACAAACAGAGACGGAAACGCCGACGTCACACCATGTTGTCTTTGGACGTGCACATGTAAAAGATGCGCTGAATGCAGCGCTGGCGGTGCGGATTAGGAAGAAAAGTGAGTGCAGATCTCGGAGATCAGCCTCAGAATAAGTAACGTTAAGTGAATCAATATGTGAACCGCAGATGCTGAAAATCTGATTTGTCCCGTGATGGATTGTTGGCGCCGACATTTATTGCCTCTGAAGGATGAATCTCATCGTTAGCATGCTAACATTATCATGCTAACCATCAGCATGTCCACGGAGCTGGTGTTAGCATTAACACTTACATTTTTCTGGTGGAGTGATGGTGATGGTCTGTGCTGTGAACTCCTCGTCGAAGTAGCGCGTGTCCGTCTCCGAGCTGACCTGGGGCTGGAACGGAGGAACCAGCTGCAACAGACGTAGAGTCTCTTTACATCTATATATTTGTTATATGATGGGGCTGCGTCCAATGACTATTCTCCTTACTGGGGGATCAGCTGATTGTTTGATGAATTCAGACCTGGTGATGCTGATGGCTTCAGTTATTTCATATAAAGTACATGACAACTTTCATTTACATGACACTGATGAAACCAAGTCCGTATCTGATGTGGACATGCAGGAAGGGACAAAAGCTGAAGTTTTAAGTGGACATAATGCTGAAGACGAGGAAATTTTTCTTTCCGTTTCTATTTTAGTGCTGACCCAGACTTCTTTTAAAAACCAGGTAACCCTGGTACCAGAATATCTCCGGTACGCTGTTTGAACGAGCCACCACAGAAGATAGGATGACGCAGCTAAGTCCCGCTCTCACCTTCTTGTCGTAGACATCCTGCCAGTCGATTGTGCCAAAGAAACTGTGTCGCATGATCTCCTTAGCGTCATCCGGTCCGCCGCCGAGCCTGTCAGCAAACACAGAGAGGAGAAGAAGACGACCAAGTTGAGACATCAAAAGCTGCTCTTACAAAGTCTCCATCAATGGAACCAGAATATCCACCTGCCAGTGATCCCAAAAATAACTCGGCGGGTGAACGGGTTTGCTCTGAAGCTGCAGTAGCCTCGTTTCACCATGTTCGTCATCGGAGACAGAAAACGCCTCAGAGATGAGCAGATGAATAATTGGAATTATGATAAAGAGTTGTTCTGGCGTTCATTTGGAGACACTAGTTTCATTTTCCTGTCCCGTGTCTGACAGCTGTAAATCCAGCTCTTTCATTTACAGCTCGTACGGAGCCGGGTCTGGGACGCAGGACCCACCCGGGAGCTGGAAGCAGCGAAGTGAATGTGTTTGCTCAGATCTTTTGGCTCTGGCATGAACACTGGAGGTAAACAGCTCACTTTCTGCTCATCCGTCCATTTAAAGAGTCTTTAAGTGACTTTAAAAACGCAATCCAGAGAAAATCTATCAATGTCGTTATTGATTTCCAATGTGCTTCTCTGTTGACCCCACCCAGCCTGTCTCCACCTGCCTGCTGATGCTCTTACATGTTGCCTGCGGGTGGTACCGTACCGTTTGTTGGGGTCCTTGATGAGCAGACCCGACAGCAGTGACTTGGCGTCGGCCGACAGGGTTCGCGGGAACTTGATCTCCTCCATGAGGATCAGCTCAAACAGCTTCTCGTGGTCCTGGTTGTAGAACGGCAGGCGGCCGCACATCATCTCATACGTCACCACGCCCAAACCCCACCAGTCCACCGCTCGCCCATAGTCGTTGTCTTCCAACACCTGGAACCGCACACAGAAAGAAGGGATTCAGCGTGAACTGCTGTTTACTCTTTACCGTCAGGTTTGACCATTCATGGTCTTTCCGTTCTTACGTAGACGTTTTTGACCTCGGTCTACGTCATATCCTCTTTCACATCCTCTTAAAGGAAAAATAACTTTCAAAAACTCCAATGGCATCCACATTAGAAGAAGTGCAATGAGTCACTGTGTTGTAAACAAAATGTTTAGGCGGCGTTTAAGGAAGTACCACGTTGGCTTTAACATTCAGCGGTGGCGGTTGCCACTTGGTTTCTGTCTGAAATCCTTCACAGGCGATCTACGGCTCTCTTTTTCAATCAAAGCAAAAACATGATATCTGACCTCAGGAGCCAGGTACTCCGGTGTTCCACAGAAGGTTTTCATGGTGGCAGTGTCGGTAATGCCTTCTTTGCAGAGGCCAAAGTCAGTGATCTTGATGTGGCCGTCTTTATCCAACATCAGGTTCTCCAGCTGATGACAAGAGAAATAATCAATCAGTCAAACGTTTTCTATTTGGGCCTCTAAACCAGAGACATGTATCTGGTCAGACTGCTGCACTAGATGACTTTACACTGGTCTGAAGCGCTACTCTGAGGAATCTGAGTCATCTTTGATCAAGATATATCATTTACTTCCTACATTAAAGAAGGTTTTTCTTCCACCTTAGGAATATTTCTAAGATTAGGAGCATCCTGTCTCAGAGTGATGCTGAGAAACTAGTCCATGCATTTGTTACCTCTAG
>JAUMHF010000001.1:1127871-1140383 GCA_032359275.1 Microctenopoma steveboyesi
CCTCACACTGTAAAGTGCCTTGAGATAACTTTTGTTGTAAAATGGCGCTATATAAATAAAATTGAATTGAATTGAATACTAATGACCAGATTAAAACCTAATTAGTGTGATGCCTTAAAATGATTTAACTCCCAGAGTAATGTCAGCAGCTTTTTGAGGCTTCCTGTTCTGAACAGGCCTGGACTGGATCTCTGAGTTTAACATTTCAGAGCATGAATTCTCTTTGAAATCACTACCAACACATTGCGCTTCTCTAATTAAAGCCTTACTCTAAACTAAATGTTAGTTTAAACATCTGTACCACAGATCCTCCATCCTGTCGTTCTCACTCATCAACTTACTCACAGTATCACCACAGCTTAGGGCGGTGCTGGCAGCAGAAGTGTGTCTGTATTGGTGATCGGCGACCGAACTGCCTCAGCACCCGTCTAAGAAACCAAACCTCTGACGACACCGTCACATCACCCGTCTGATGACTCACGCATCTTCACAACGACGATGAAGGATTTCACCGCAGAGACACAAGTCTGAGAGCTGACAGTTCTGAATTTGGACAACTTGATTTTAATTCAGTCTATTTATATAGATGCTAAGTCACAACAAAAAGTCCACTCAAGGCCTTTAGACTGCAAAGTTTAACCATACACAGTTCAAACAGAATACCGGAAACAGTCCAGCTTCAGCAGCACCAGGTGAGAGCTGAGAGGAAGAAACCTCCAGAAGAACCAGTCTCAGGCTGGGCGGCCATCTGCCTCGACCGGCTGAAGGGCGAGTGGAAAGAGGGGGCAGAAAAGAACAGCTGAACTTACAAACGGGTGAGGTGGGCTCGCCAGACAGGTAAGAACTCAAGAGTGTAATGAATCCATCTAAGGCGTTTACCCAGACCCCAACGTGGCATCACACAGATCCCAAGGAAAGTTCAGTTTCAATATACCTGAACTCAGAGACTGGACCCTAAACAGCACATAGAGCCGATTCTGTAGTATGAAAGCACACAGAGGTGCAACAAACAAGTCAGGGAGTTGTGGGGGCTGGAGAGGAAGGAACCAGTGTTAGGTCATCCTCTGTATGCTCATAGTGCCACAGAGAAACTTCCCCCTGCCTGCCAGCCAACAGTCCTGAGCTCAGACCAGGCAACACACACACACACACACACACACACACACACACACACACACACACACACACACACACACACACACACACACACACAGAGCAGGGTGGGAAATAACACACCAGCCAAGTGCAGCTAAGATTTGGCTGCAGCCCTGCAACGCCTGCCTTCCCTGCTCGCCGTCTGGCAGGTAAACAACCATTGTTTGGAGGTGCTGTTCTTCAAACTGGCAGGGTGGTTCCGTCTATGTCCACACTGAGGTGGATAAAACACAGCCGGTGTTTTCAGCTTCTGAAAAGTTCCTAAGCACCTACAGAACAAAAGGTGATTAGCTAGTTAGCTAATGGAAGACTTCACCACCTCCAACGCTCTCATTTCTAATGCCAGTCACTGCCTTTTTCACAGACTTACCAGACGCACTGAAAGCAGGTTTAACCAGCTGAGAGCAGCAGTTTAAACAGTTTTCATTACTGTTGTCAACACAACTTTTGTCTCACTGTCATGAGATTAAATACTACAACAAGCTACAGCTGATTGTGTGAACCCTTTCATTTAGAGACTCGCCCCCCTCCTTCGTGCTCGCATTGAAAAAGTTGAGGATAAGTAATAGTTAATAGAAAAACCATTACATGTATTCTCACCATGCCACACCAAAGTCATATACATCTGAGGATTTCCTACCAATCGCTTATGAAAATGGGCCCACACATTTACGATGAGGTAAAATATAAAAATCCAACTCGACAGGTGCAGAGTGTATATGTAATGTATGTAATGCACTAATGCATGTTTTTTTTAAATCAAAGCTCGAGTGGGTTCTTTCTAAAACAGTTAGTAGAACATGACGGTGCCGCTAACCCTGCAAAATCCTCCACAGAACAGCTGCATCATCGAGTCACTGAACCAGGATCTGAGCACTGGGTTGACCGACAATTCAAGAAGTCATAGATCGACACAGCAACAAGTCTGCAGTCGTCTTCAGGGAAGAAATGCTCTACTGGGTGGAAATGCGGTGACTGATGCTCTCACAGTTCATAATTTATACACATCTTCATTGATTTATTGCAAATCCACTGTTGAGGTGTATAAGGGCAGGATGATGCAAACTCTGGGCTTAAGGACAGTGGTCCTCGAGGGTGGGGGAGGGCTACCCCCGGGCTAAATGATTAAAGCATCTCAGCACATCAGCCATCTGTGGCTGAAACGTTTCATTTTCCATCCTGGATAAAGACAAATCTAAAGCAATAAATAAAAGCGTTCAAACCCCGAGTCACCGAGACCAGAACACACTACATGTTCGGGTTTGCAGCAAATCAACTTCCTTGCTTCTATGGCTTTTAAAAAGAAGAAGTGAGCGGTGTTGTTTTTTTTCTCTCAGAAATCTTCATCTGAACGAAACATGAAACTACGCTTCAGCATGTGACAGTTTTCTGTTCCATTCATAACTACATTTAGGGATATTGACTGTACACTTGGGTGCGACTGTATGAAACCGAGACCCAACCCACTGCAGGCCTGTTGGAGACTCCCATCTCTCCTGTGGTACACTCTCTAACATATTCTGGGTGTAAGAGCACCTCTGGCTTGTCTGGAGCAGTGTCAGTGTTCTATAAGCTGCTATTCCAGTGTTACATTCAGGGACAGTGCAGAGTGTGGGTCATCTGTGCTGTGAGGCATTCTGGATGTGCCGGTGGTGTAGTGGTGATCACTGTAGGTGTGAATGTGAGTGTGCACAGTTGTTTGTCTGTGTGTTGGCAGATGTGTCGATCCATCCAGGGTGTACCTCGCCTCTCGCCCCAAGACAGCTGGGATAGGCTCCAGCACCCCTGCAACCCGACCTCGGATAAGTGGTTGATAATAAAGGGAAGTGCAATCAAAAGTATTGTTTGACTGAAGACTATTACAGAAAATATAGTCTCTGTGCTAAATAAGATGTGAAAGGAGAAGTTATGGGGCAGAAACGTCAGAAAAAAGTCACTAACAGGGTGGTTCTGTAGGGTCACCTGGTCAGTCTTGAGGACAATAAGGACTAGAGGAACACCACCAACGTGGTGGCTATAAAATCCACGTCTGAGCAGAACCATGGATTGAGAGAATCATCACACACACACACACACACAGACACACACACACACACACACACACACAGCAGTGTTTGGGAGTTTTGTCTCGTTTGGTGAGATTTTCACTTTAGTTTCATCTTCACTGACGTGATGATGAGAGCCCATAATGAACCACTGGTATATTAGTAGTAGTTTCTTTTTCTTAGGTACTGAAGATGAAGAGAACATCCCATGCATGTCTGTGACTGGTGTTATGCACAAAGAAGGACCAGGCCTGTGTAACTAGCAGGCAACAATCATTGGTGACCGATCACCAGTTGGAATCTGCAGCTGATCGGAGCATCTAATGGCAAAGAATGAAAATATCATTCACTGCATCCCTGCAGCTCGCTGATGTGTTTTAATACCTTTTAGCCAATAATGGAGTTCTAGGCCACAAGAATAACACCAGCTTGTTTGTAGAAGCTCAATGTTGTTTTTAATTGGATTTTAAGTCGATGTTGCAATTACCTGTACTACTTGGTAGAAGATGAACTCAATTACCTTCAATCTGCAAAGCTGGAATTTAAGCAGCAAGTTTGAAAATAGTATTAAGGGGCCGACGTGCATCCCTGACTGACGTGTCTCCATTCCAACGTTAAATGGGTGATAGCCACAAGGAATAATCTTCTATCTCATACATGACCCCTGAAATGACGCCAGACAAACGCAACAAACCCAACTCACCTCTTTTCTGGACCCAGCCTTCCTTGACGACGTTCTGGTCGCTCATGGTGGCTTCTCCTCGTCACCAGTTCTCCCAGTGTGGTGACTTTGAAGGCGTTGAAGGGGGCAGCGAGACAGTGGGTTAGGCTCAAGTCCCTTGACCTCTGACCTCCTACCTACCTACGCCCACCCTCGCCTGATCTAGGATCCGTCTACTTGTTCCCTGCTGCCAGAGCCAGAATCTTTGCCACAGTCACTTTCTCGTTCCTCCTCTCTCCCCTCCGACCTTCCGTCTTCCTCTCGTCCCGTCTTCCTCACCTATTTTAGATTTTTATTCCTCTCTTTCGCTCTCTCACTCCTTCCGTCCGTCCGTCCTTCTCGCTCTCGTGTTCACAGTTTTCCTCGCGCTCCCGTCCTCTGAAACTTCGTCTCCTCCTTCTGAGTTCAGGCGCTTCAAGTGGTGAGTCAGCCTGGAAGGAAGTGGAGGCAGAGAAAGGAGAGAAGGGAGAAAAAATAAAAACAGAGCAGGTCAGTGGATAGTTTCCTTCTCTCAGCAGACCGCCACTCATTGTTCAGAACCTTACACACATCCTGCCTCCTTCTCTTCTTTGACTTTTTCCTCGCCTCCTCACACCTTCTCTCCTCCATCTATTTACTTCTATTCACTACTTAACTGCTTCGTCCAAACCCCTATGCCTCCTCATCGTATTCCTTAAGTCCCTCTCACGCTATCCTTTCCTAGCTTTGATTTCTACTTCCCTATTTCATAACCTCCTCCCTTCCTCATCCTTACACACCTTCCTCATTTCCTTAATCATTTAATCTCTTCCCTTCTCACCTTCTTCAACAGTACCTACTCTCCTAGTTATCTCACCTTAATCTCTCCTTCACCACATCACAAACCTTCTCCCCTTCCTTCTCTACACAAGTTATTCACCAACTACTTTTACCACTACTTCAGTCTGCCCGCCTTCTTTTTACCTGCCATCAATAAAATCAATTATTTATCCATTTCCTCCGTAACAAAAGTTTGGCCCCTCCCTCCGTTCTCCATCCTTTCATGCTTCTTTCTCTTTCTCACAGAGAAAATCCAGCCCTTCCCGTCTACGCTGCTCATCTGCTTTCCCATTTTCCGAGCCCATGCACATGACCTATAGCTTCTCAATCTCAATCTTCCTTCACAGACTCTTCTCCTCCTTTCTCATCCTCTCTGCTGCCTCCTTCCTTTCACAGGCAAACCTACAACCCCCAACTCTGAAATATATTTTTATCAATTCAAACCATTTTTCAAGCAAAAAATGTTTCGATCATATAATTTCGTGCCCTGGGAAGTTGTGATTTCTTTTTCTCCTACTTTTTGGCGTTTCATACACAACATTCACTTCCCCAGAATCTCATCTGATCTAAAGCTAGTGGCAGCGCGTGATACAGGTAGCTTCTCCAAAATTTAGTTGAGCTGACATTCTGTGAATGAAAACATTCTGTGCTCGACTTTATTTTTGTTCACCTCATGACAAACCTGCACGAAAAGTTACACCAATCAAAGGTTTTACACGTAGGATTTACCATTTGTCATGAAGGGATGTGGGTCTTCAGCTGCGTTACCATCATTTTATCATTAGCATCATTTAATGTCATAATTTACTTCACTTTGCTTGGCAGACGCTTTTATCCAATGCGACTTACAAGAAGCTAGTGCCGAGTATCTTGCTCGAGGGCACACATGGGATGGGGTACGAGTCTGGGCTGGGATACGATACTGCGCCCTTCTGCATCACGGGCTGATGCTTATTCCAGTGAGCTACCAGGCCCAGTAATAAAACTGATAACATTGCAATGGCAAATGAAAAGCAGAGTTCTATTGGAATATACAACACTGTGCTGATATTAGGTCTCTAGGGCCGGGCGCGTTACCGCTGATAACCATACATCGCGCTAACGCACTTCTATTATCATTATTATGATGATGGTGATAAACATCTGTTGCTCAACGGGTCTGAATACACATACATGAAAACAATGGGTGACAGGAGGGGCGGGACACGAGTACTGGCTTTGGACTGGCGGCTCTCTAATACTGCTGCAGCTTTCTGCAACGGCATGTTTCTTTAAATGACAGCAGTCAAAGTAAGAGTCACCTCGTCCGAACGATCCAAGCAGCCCTACTACAGAGTAAGTCAGTCTATCCGTCGTCTATGGATCTCAGGGTTGGCACATTGTCTCCCCTTTTAGAGAGCTCCCTCTACGAAACTCTTTCCCCAGGGATTAAAAAATAAAATGTTTTTGTTCAATTTTTATTCCATGATTAACCAAGGTTAAGAACATATGTGTACTTTGCTTTGTGACCTACAATTTAGCAACAGCAGCAAGTCCCCTGATTAAACATCCTGGTTCACTCTTGACTGTAAGTAACGTAAATGACATAAAACTGCACAAAGAAGGAGGCTGAGGGGAAAACGTCTGTGCCGATGGGACAATTAGACATAAATTAGAAAGAAGCAACTGGTTGCTGTAGGTGTGTGAAACTTCTTTTTAAACCTGACCCCCTTTAATCTTTGTCTCCTTGCTTACTCTCTTGTCTTTTCCTCCCTCGTTCCTCCTGCTTCCTTCTTTCCCTTCAGCCCTGTACCTTCAGCGTTGTTGCCTCTCTCCCATTTGTTTGTCTATTTACTCCTCTCTCAGCCCGTCTGTCAACTGACCACCCCGCACAAGTCACAACTGAACAAATCTCGATTTTACACCACATTATGTCCAGAATAAATAAAAATGCACTTCTTTCAAGTTCCTGTTGACTTCACAGCACGTGTAAATCTCCGGTGCTGCTTTGTGCCTTTGTTTGCTCATATTTCCAGAGACTCAGGCTTTAACCTTGAAGTTGCAACAAGCATGTAAGACGCACATCTAAAGCTGCTAACGTGCTGTTTTTCATCTTCCTTACCTAGAAGGAAATATGAAATTGAATGTTGATTTCCTGGACCCAGGGCGCACTATCCGGCAAGTCAGCTGTAAAATAATCATTTAACATCATTTTACTGTGAAAATCCTCAGCCAGTATTTTTAGGTTCGTTTCTATATGGGGTTTTCTTGTACAGACCATTTTTGTTCTTACTTCTCTATTCCTGCAGAAAAACCAAGGACTCCAGATCATTTCTCCATGGAAACAGCAATATGTCAAATGGATGCTTTGTGCAGTATGTGTGGAAGTTAAACAGCAACATATATCACAGAAGAAGCATTTCTTTGCATTTCTTTTGCTACAGATGCATTTAACTTTGCTTACTGGTCATCTGGTATTTCCTCAGTGAAATTAAACATGTACATGCTACCAGTGAAGATAACGTCCATTGTTCAACCATGCTTCAACTCAGCTGTGCCTAAAAGAGTCTTTACAGGTTCGCAGGAGTTTTCCAATAAATTAACATGAATGTGGGAAACGCGTGTTCTAATGTCCTGCATCACATGAGAGCACACTTTTTGTGTGAGACACTCATTTTAAAAGGTTTTACATGCAGCTTTTTACAGATCTCCATCACCAACATCAGCAGTATGATTCTGCAAAAAGTCCAACAACACGATACCACTGTCTGTCCCACAGCAAAGACAGGAAGGGACAAACCCACAGTCTCCCTGAGCAGCCCCTCTCCTGGCATTTTACATGAAATCCAATAAGAAAGCAGGACTTTCTATATTTTTCAGCAATGTGTGAGACCACGGCTGCACGATGCTTTGCTAGCAGCTAACACACACTCACCAAACAAACAAACGTGACATCTGCAATGACAACAAACCCGATGGCCGACAGCAGCGGTCGGTGGATGTTTCAGGAGCCGGTTCAGAGCTGCGGCCCTCGGTGCCACAAACACCCCCCACACCCGGCTCCGGTTCGCCACCGGCCGTGTTCGGGTCCAGCACCGCACACAAAACACACAAACGGTGAAACAACAGCTTTTGTTTCAAGGGCGTGTGGTGTCATTACCCGTTACATAACAACATCCGCTCCGCGTGCTCGGTGCAGTTTAAGCGGCCGAGACGGTAACAAAAACGTCTGGCAGCGGGGGGGGGTCTTCCTGCTACCGTCAGAGTCCGTTACAGGCGGGGAAAGAGCGGGTGGGAGCCGGCAGGGCTACAGGGGGGCGGCCGCGGTGGCCTGTAACGCTAACGGCTCGGCTGGAGGATGCGGGCTAGCAGAGGGATGCTAGCGGATGGGGAGGAGGGGATGCTACCGCTAGTGAAGGCCGGCTAGCTTAGCTGGGAGGCTGGCTAGCATAGCAGGCTGGCTAGCAGACAGCCAGTGGCGGGTATTGTGATGTTTGTGTCCGCTGTGAGGTTTAAATGTTCACATCTAAGTCCGCGAGGTGGGTGTTTATGAGAAGATGGGGGGCACCGGAGAGGAGGAGGGCGGTGATGAGCTGGGGGGAGGAGGGGGGAGAATAGATGGATGTTGGGAGGGGAGGGGGGTGTTGTTCATCACGGAGACGGGCCCAGGCCAGACGGACGGTACCGGCCCTCCCCTCCCTCCTGCAGCAGCAGCAGCATCCCCGGCGCCGCATCCCTCCCGGACGGGCACATGACGAAGCAGCAGCAGCCCCGCTAACGGCAGCTAGCTTAGCATGCTAACCTCCGCTAACCTCCGCTCTGGGCTCCGGGCTCCAGACGAACCCCGAGCCCCCCCACCCCCCCGACCCCAAAGCCGCCTCCCTCCATCCCGTCTCCTGCCCCCGGCCCTGGAAACAGCCCCGGCTCCGCCCGCAGCGCGTTACCGCAGTAAAACGCAAGAATAAAAATAATGTCACCTGGTCGAAGAACGATAGGGATGCCCCCTGCTCCTCCTCCCCCTCCTCCTCCTCTACGGGCACTGGAGCATCCGATGGAGTAACGTCCCTCAGCGGCGAAAATAGCAGGAGGACAGCGAGGGGTCCATAGCCGCTGGCGCCGTGTCCAGAGCGTGGAAGCCGAAAAACGAGGGCTTTTAGTGTCCAGACAGACCCGCTCCCGCTCCTGCTCCCGCTCCCGCTCCCGCTCCTGCTCCGCCAGGAAACCTCGCTCGGCTCCGACTCGACGCGTCACGTTCAGCTCTGACTGGGAGGACTCCTGCTGCGTTCACTGACTGTCCGACATCTGTGCGTCCGTGAACCCAGTCACCCAATCAGCTGGGAAACGGGACTGGAACAGGGAGGGGCCACAAATACTCAGTACTCAGTAAAAGTGCAAGTACTTGCCTAAAAAAGTACTCGGGTACAAGTACTAGCTCCGCTAAGAGCTCGATTTTCATCCAATTCTGTTACCCACACCTGTTTAAGTAGATCCTCTAAAAATGTAAATCAGTTCGAGTTATTGATAAAAACACCAATAGGAAGCTGTTTTTATTGTGTTTTAAACACTCCCTTATGAATCTTGCATGTTACGGTCAGAAATCTGCGATTGTTTCTGTGAAAATGAAACGGACTAATAAATTATTAAAATAATGAAAGATTTTTTATTTTGCTAATCGCCATGACTCATTTGGAAAGCAGCGTACTGTACCTCAGCATCTGCTGTCGTAAACTCTTACCTGTGTCTGTGTAAGGACATACGGACATAGAAAGTAGGAGTTTACGAGGAGCACGTGAATGCAGCATCTCTCTCCTCATGGCATCCAGGGCTTTTGTTGGTCCCCTGCTTTTGTTGTCTCTCTCCCCTATTTCTTCCCCCTTCACTCTCTCTCTGCTGGATTTACGTGTTCACACTCAGATAACTTACACATAGAAACAGCAGATGTCAGCGTGTCTTATTCATCAGCTCATTGAGTCTTTAACCAGCAGACGTTGGATTTCTTATTGTCATTTTTATTTCATTCTGTTATTAATTCATTTTGTGTTACCCAAATGTATATCAGCCCTTCCCTCCCTCCCTGCCTCCCTCCCCAGCCTCCCTGTGAATGGATGCTTTGTTTGAGGATCCTGGTCCACGTCTGGTTGCAGGCCTGCTCAGACTGGGCTGCTGCTGCTGCTTTGCATTAATTAATACATCCAATTACAGTCTGTGAAATAATAGTTCAGTCACCGGGACTGCAGGGGTCCACTAAGAAATGAGACGTGTGCTTCATGTCAGTAAATGACAAATATCATTATATTCATTAAACAACCTAAAACTGGAATCTGACAACAGCCAGTACATTAAAAACCACAATGTGACATGAAATTATTCTTTTTTTAATTCAGTCACTTGTCATTTATTCAGTTTTACATTTTTAATTCAAATCCTTTATACTTATAAAATGATGACATGAACAACACAAACACACTAAGCTTTATGCGTAACGTCCTGCTGAATGAGTATTTGTGGGATTATTATAACTGTAAGAGTTCATCAACATGCTCTGTGCAGGTAAATCCTGACATTTGTGTGTGTAAAAGTTCAGTCATTGTGAGTCCTGCATTGTTTCTCAGTTTTAATATTAACAGATGCAATATGAATCTTATAGCAACCACGCTGCAGCAGTGCATCATGGGAGCTGTAGTTGTTCAGCGCCAGCTGGTCCACTGCCTCTGTCGTTCCAGCAGACGGAGCCAAAGACTCGTCTCCTAATCAGCGGTTTCCAGAGTCAAACAGGTGCCATCAGAGTGAGAGCACAGATTTTATTTTATCATTAATATTTTACTGTCTCGACGTCTTAGCCTGCTTATTCTAATCTCTGACACTTCTTATACAAAGATTTTACAATTTATTCTCAAGCGAATGACAAAAGCAGCAACACTGAGAATATTACACTGATAAAGTGTGCAGATGACAAGTGTCCTGTCTCAGAAACAAAATAAGAGTCTTGAGCATGTGAGGGACGAGGCTGACGTTCATAAAATAAAGCGTTAACCAACAAACACCAACGTCGGTGGACAATTAAGTTGTTTGCACTGAAATGGACTGGGTGGGTTTTTGTCTTGTTGCAAGTTTTGAAAGAGCTTATTAGAGAATGTAAACACGTCCAGCATCATTAAAAATATACACTATATTACATTTACAGTATGTATTATTTTGTTATTGAATATATACGCAGCATGATGTCACTTTACACAACGCACTTACAACATATATTGTTTGTATTGTATTGTACTGCATACAGAAGCGACTGCTGTTGTATAGTAGCAGTCATTTTTTATCTTATCTGTATTTTGATCTTATTCTGTGTTATGCTCTTATCTGTCTGGAGCTTCCTGTAGCTTCCAATGAGAGTCTGGATCCTCTTTACAAAACATTTCAGTTCGTTCAGGTTTGATGGTTCCGAGCGCGGACAGCTCTCTGTAACACAGATTTTTTAGGGTTTAGTTTCATCCCCTTTCACTCACCTGGATTTAACTAGATCATCTGTTTTCAATGATACCGCTGCAGATGATTATACTGAAATGATTGAATTCCTCCAGAGTGATGACCCTCATCCATCCTGAAAGCCTCAGACTGTCAGAGACGCTCATGATCTTGAACTGTTACCAATGAACATCATATGTATAAAAGTATCTCAGTTTCAACATTTGACATGTTTAAAAAAAGGTTTGGAAACAGTTTGTTGATGATTCGTGGCCTCTGCCACGAAGCCTTCAGCTCAACTCAGGAGGCAACAGAAGCAGCTGAACATCACATCGCTGCGTTGTGGGATAATCTCAGGTCTCAAGCGTGAGTCAGCTGTAAGCTGATCCCAACACGTCCACTGTGGATCCACCACGGACCGCGGACGCCGTCCTGTGTGTGTTTATTCTCTGAAGCGCCGAATGCTCCTGTTAATGAAGGCGCCTGAATGAAACTGAGCTGACGGGGTGAGAGACAGAGGTCACCAGTGTCACGTTGCTCTGTGGTCTCCGTGTGCAGGGTCGTGTTTCTCTGCACACACACTATCTGAGGGAGAGAAACAGGCGAGCTCGTGCAGTGATACTGACTCCACCTGGAGCTCGACAGGACAGTGGATTTGTGCGGCGTTTATTTGAGCAGAGCTGATTCTGCTTTAGTTGTGACTCCAGCAGACGGAGGATTCTCCGTCTACGCAGCAGGTTTGATGGCGCTTCCGGTTTGGATCCCTCTCTCATCTTATTCTCCCAGAAAGGTTTTATCCAAAGCAACTGGACCTTCCGTTCCAGAGACTTTCTCTGTCTGACTGACTGGTGTGAGCAGCAGGTCTATAAACCCCGTGTCTCTACATGGAAGAAGTAAAGAGCAGAGCCCTGAGTTCGTTCCCAGCGATCACACCCAGCCACTGGTTCAGGTATGTGGACGACACCTGGGTCAAGATTAAAACACAGGAGGTGGAAAATTTCACCAAACACATCAACGCCCTGGACATTAACCTCAAATTCACCCGAGAGGATGTCACAGGCCACTTCCTGGCCTTCCCGGCCTGTGCAGGAGCAGGACAGGAGCCTCGACATCAGCGTGCACACTAATCAGTACCTGCTGTGACTCTCACCACCCTCTGGAGCACAAACTGGGAGTAATCAGAATCAGAATCAGAATCAGAATCAGCTTTATTGCACATACAAGGAATTTGATTTGGTCTTTTGTAGCCACTCTAGGACAGTACAGAACAACAATACAGAAAATCCAGTCAACGTCAATACAGAAAAACAATACAATAAATTAAAGACAAATTACAGACAACACTACAA
>JAUMHF010000001.1:1140483-1206681 GCA_032359275.1 Microctenopoma steveboyesi
CTAGAGGTAACAAATGCATGGACTAGTTTCTCAGCATCACTCTGAGACAGGATGCTCCTAATCTTAGAAATATTCCTCAGGTGGAATAAGGACGTTCTTATTGCGATGTGTGTTATTCTTTAGAATAAGCAGCGTTTCCTATGGTAATCAGCAGCCTTGTACGATGTTTTTTTGTTGCAGAGGTCCTCGTGGTGACACTTTCCTTAATGCTGGGCGTCCTTTTCTTCATAATCATTGTGGTAACATCCATCATGTGTAAGCAGAAGGAAAAGCCGCAGAGGTCTCCATCCTGTCTGGTAAGACTCAGATTGAGAAATGAACAAACTAAACATTTGTGTTGTTTTTTAGTGTTTGTGAAACCTGTTGTTTATCATCATTACAAAGAATATGAAAGACGGGGACTGTGGTCGTCAGCTGCTCAATCCTGGCTCAGTAGAGGTAACTGCTGTGGTCACAGTGATAAACTCAGACTTCAGCACCCCTTCAGTCAGCTCAGACGACCAAGAGTACCACACCAAGCGCTCTTCTTTGTGTTCTTCACAAGCCGAGCAGAGCGAGGAAGGCTACAACCAGGGAGGACTTTCAGACTGTGAACAGGACCAGACAGTCGGGGAACACGGCACTGACGACGACTCCATGGTCAACTCTGAGGACACGGAGAGCGTATCAATAAACTCCAGCTGCGAGGGGACCAGCGACGGTCCATACGACAGCATGCACTTTCCTTTTGGTTTGAGAGGAACAGAGGAATAAATCAGGATTTTTCACTAAGGACAATACAGCTAAACCACTTCTCAGGGAGGTGGTTCCTTGTTCGACAGGTGGAGAGACACCGTCCAGACGTCCTCTTTGTGCCTGCATTGTTAGAAACTAACGTCTGATGTTACTCTGAAGTGACTGTAGCCCTGTGTCTGTCTCTCAGGACTGTTCACTTAAAAATGTTGGTTGTTGTTGTGAAGTGCAGCCGAGTGTTGCAGGTTTTTATTGTAGGCGATGACGAGTCTCAGGGATTATCAGGACAAAGCTTTAGTCTTTTCTGCAGAGTTTAAATTAGTTGAGTGATTCTCCTGAACATTGTGGAGCGTCGCTCAACGTCTCAGGAAAACAAACCGGTTACAGAAGCAGCTTCCTGAACCTCTGTGGAGACGACACAGCTCTGACAACAAACGTATCTAAATCTGTATGTGGAGCTGTTTAATCATGAAGACACATACTCCATGCTTTTAATTATTAAAGGGCCAGTTCAGCCAAACAATTTATCATTCTAAAAAACTATATTTTTATCGGCCAATATACTGGTCAATACTGCCCCCTTATTGGGTGGAATAATGTATTTTTACCGTGTCCCCCACAGTGTGAAACTGAACCTCGCATTAATTAATCTGTGACTCTGACAGTGGCCTTGGCTCGGTAGACCACAAAATCTCAAACCACACAAGATGGTTTGGCTAGACTTTCTCTTCTAGACATGCTTGCCTGACTTTCACACGGGATATTTGCTTTTGTCATCATCATCTGAAACATTTAAAAATGTCTGGTAGATTCTTCCACTATTTGAATAACCTGGACAGGTAATGTAGGTAGAACTGAGCCACAGAAAAAGCCTGGTTATGTAACATTTGTGTTCAGGAAGGAGTGATTTGTTCGTTTCCAGCTGCAGCACAGGATTAGCTGGATTCTCGCACAATATGGACATTCCACTTCTGCCATGAAGGTAGCAGGCATCACATCTTCTGCTGCTGCAACCTGCAAAACTGGCTCTGTAGGAGATGCCTGTGTTTGTGTGTGTGCTTTGACTAATTATAGTTTATCTGGGTTATTCTATATTTTTAATGTGTGGAGTTTGTCTTCGTGTTCATTTTACTGCATTTTTATTTTATTCTCACTCGTATTAATTAGCCAAGAATGTCAGGAAATATAAAATTTAAATTAACCCCCGACAGAAATGGGGAAAAACTCTTGCATGTGAAGATACGTTGCGTGAGAGGAAGAGGAATGTCCCATATGTTGCTTTGCCAAATATTGTCTCTTCTCATGTGATGTCAGTGTTTCATAAACAGACAATCAGCTGTGGGAGTGAACTACTGTGAATAAGCTCCAACACACATAAAGTATTATATTAATAAAGATGTAAACAATATTAGTCTATCTTTTATTAACTGAAATATTGAATTCATAACTTGAAAGTGAAGATTTATAAGTTTGCAGAAGTAACTGGTGCAACACTCAGTCCTGTAGCACAGTGGAGCATCTGTGCTCACAAACAATCTTTGTTTGGGTGCAGACAAAAAGGTCGTTTTACTTCTCTGTGGACTGTATAGTGAGCTTCAGCAGTGCGGGGAGGTGAGCTTCCTCTCCACTGCTCCGACATGCACAGTTGCATGGGATAATAAACAGAATCAAATTGACAAACCCGATTTCCAGCTCTGATGTGATGGTGCATTCAAAGCCAACGTTTGTGCACATTTTCAAATACCCACTGCTCTTTTTTATCACAGCGAGCTGAGCTGCTTTATTGTACATTAAAGCCATTTTCTTTTAACAGGAAATTAACTTTGTGTCACGGTGGTTTGAGAAAACTCTGGTCTGATCTGGTCCACACACTCAGAACCTCACAGCTCGTCTGTCTGTCATCGGGTCAGCTCCACTGAAGCGAAGAGCAGTGTGGGTAAAAAGTCTGTCTCGCGGCCGTCAGCTACTAAAGTTTCAGGCCTTGAATGTTCGTCCTCAGGTTCAACATCTGCTTCTCCTGTCGGACCTTCTCGTCTTTGAACGCCACCTTGTTGGCTTTCTTCTCCACTCTCCGCTCCTGAACAAACAAACGCAGAGTTTTACCATCGGTGTTTTGCAGAAAGATTGTGTCCTAATCATTTGTTGACATCGTCCCACATGCCTGGTACCGATTCCACTGTCCGCACCTTTATTATTCCAAAGAAGTGACCTCAGAGACGTGGTGTAACGCGCCATGAACCAGTCATCAGGTAAATATTTGACATGTTGTGGTGTTTACACACTAAACAAAGAATGACCAGGCTCTGATATAATCATCTGAAAACCAATAAAATCACTGCGTCTGTGTTGGTTCTGTTCCCAGCACAGGATTAATCTGCATGTGTGTGGGATTAGATGACTATTGTGTGTTAATCCAGTGCTGGTTTTAGACCCAGAACACCTCCGTTTATGTCAGAATACTTCTGAATCTTTTTAATATGATCGTGTCAGTCAGGATTCAGCAGCTTTTGTTGTGGGACTGTTTGTTTTATACAGTCGGCACCTGTCAAACCCCGCCCACACAGTCCCGATGGAGCTGATAAGAGATTGTTGAGAGTTAAACCCACAAATTATGTTATTTAGTGTTGAGAACAACAAACAAAATCTTACTGCAGCACTGAATACTCTGGGTTTTGGAGGTGGTGTCTGCTCTGACACGGTCACGCTCACGACCTCACTGATCTACCTCCCTCCGTCTTGTCTCTCACCTTGCGTTCTTCCTTGACGGCCTGTTTCCTTGCCTTCCTCTCCTCCTTGCTCTCCTCCTTGTTTCGCGGCTGGGTGGAGACTCGGGGCAGGTCAGAGTCGTCGATCCTCGTCATGCGCTCCGCCTGCTTGGCGGTCAGGCCTCTGGAGGGGAGGACATCTAGAGGAAGCCCCGTCTTGCTGGACACGCGAATCTGCTTCGCCTGCTGAGAGAAGACAACTCATTTTTCACTTGGAGTCTCAGCTGTAGCAGAAAAAAAAGCCCTAGTGTTCTTTCAAGGAGCTCTGTGTCTGTGAGGAAAACGTCAGGCTCGGTGTGGATGTCTTCATGTTTTACGCGTTGCTGTTAAACTGCTTTATAGAGTCTGCTGGGATCTAGCACAGAGCTTGGACTGATCAGTGAAGAATAATTATTTCTTTGCTTTACGCTCATCATCAAGCTGCACTGTGAAGCTCCGTCCTATGAATGTGAGCACAGACTACAGTGGGGGGGGGGGTGTGCTTTCTCACAGCTCTGTATATTTTGTATGTTACATAAGATGAGGTAAAACAAAAAGGTCTGTTCGTACCTTTGGTGGATCTTGAATGATTTTGGGTCTGTTATAAATGTTCGAGTATGTGCCTGCAGAAGAAAAGAAATGAGAGGATGAAACAGACAAACACAGCAGATCTGAACATCTGGACTCCTTAAATACTGTCAACTCACAAGCTGTAACAAATGTCTTCACGCAGCATCAGCTGCGAGTCCCCGTATGACGGGAAAAAAGGACACGTATTAAGTTTCAGTTGTAATCAGATGAGATTTAAACCTTTTGTTGTACGTTCATTCTGTGCTAAACACAGTGTTGTTCTTTACCTGCTAACATTGATAAACGGAAGAGGAAGTAACACCAAAACACCGCTCCGATGAAGTGCTAGCCGAAACATGTCAGCAGGTAAAGATCAACACTGTGTACGGTGTTTAAACAAGAATTAAGAAAAAAGTATCAAGAATTGAACCTTTGTCTCCTGATACACTTTCTGCAGCTAGTTTTAGAATTCAGAACACACGGTCAGATCACAGGTTATTTTACCGTCACGTTTAGTTTTCACTGCTGATAAACTCACTGATGATGGTTTCACAGTCCCACTTCTCTTCAGGAGCCTCGATGACAAAAGTCTCCATCTCCTCCTTATCTTCATCCTCCTCGTCCTCCTCTTTCACAGCAGGAAGTTCTTTGGGACCCAAATCCTCAGGCCTGAGGTACCTGAACCACAAACAAGATACAAATTAGTCACCTGGGCTGTTTAAGCCTCCCGATGTGTTTGATAGTTAAGTTGTTAGTCCAAAGCTGAAGCGATTATCATCCTGCACAGTTTTCATTGGTCCCTTTGTGCACAACAGCATCACAGCATCACACTGCTTCAGCTCAGCAGCTTCTACACTGGGTGAACGGGTGAGTGGAAGGTGAGGGAGGCTGAGTGTGTGTGTGTTTAGAGCGCTCCCTGTTGGTGGAATCAAAACATGACTTCACCCAAATTAAAGAAAATTAAAGGAAATTAGTCTCTGTTTCCTGTGGTCACTGCAGAGCATTTTCCTAAAAATTCTGACAGACTGGTGAGGAGCAGGTTTATAAACCCTGTGGAACCCTCAGATGGTGATTGATGGTCACCGGTGGGTTGTTCTCCCCTCTGGCTTTCACAGATGTTAATGTGACCTGCTGAGCTAGAGTGTGAGCTACTGAAAAACGAGTGGCCTTTGTCTTTCAGGTGTAGGTGAACGACTGAGTCCTGTCCTGATGTGTTGGGCCATGCGTTTGTGGAGCTGCTGTTTGGTTTCTCCTATGTACAGATCTGTACATTCTCACTGCATTGAACTGCATATACTACATGACTCTGTGTGTGTCTTGGTGTTTTGTTCATGGTTTGGACCAGTTTCTTACTCAGTGTGTTGCCTGGTTGGAAATGAACAGGGATGTTGTGTTTGTTGAAACACAAGGAATGACAACACTTTTAGGTTTGTTCCCAGTCTGTTGTAGCAGTGCTCGGCTGCATGTGTCGGTTTCCTGTAAACTTCAATGCTGAGCTTTCATTTGGTTTCAAAAGGTTGTTGTTCTTAGCACAGTTACAGCCGATGAGTCCTGATAAGAAGTAATTCACTCACTCCTTCTCTTTCTGTTTGAAGTAGTCTTTGATAATTTCTTCCAGGCGATCGCTGTCTGGCTCGATGAAGCCCTCCAGCTCCGCATTGTCCAGAGCCCCGATCTCATCGTCATCAAACTGTTCATAGAACTGGAAGAACAGACACAGAATTATTAACCGAGTATTAGAGTGTATTGAATCGTTCTCCTCTCCACCTTTCACTCATGCTGCAGACATTGCATCACTCCTTAAAAAGTTTTTCAGTGTCACACATTATTCCTGCTGTCAGTGAGAACAGCTCCTGCATTCAGCTGTGACTTCAACATGAAATCAATGAATGAAGGAAACATTCTCTCTAAATGGCAAAAGGTGTTATAGTATGTTAAGGGTCATATTTAAGGTGCAGTAAACTGATGAACCTTATTTTTATTATGCAGAATAAAAAACCTACACACACACACACACACACAGGTAACTTTATAACATTCTCAGTTATAACTTGAGAAATTGTTCCAACAATCAGACATAACTAAGCTGTTGTTTTGTCCCTTTGATGTTGGAGAGCATCAGGATTATTTGGTGTTTGAAAGGGCTCATGCATATCAGCTGTGCTGCTGTGGTAACGTTACGTCCTTTTAATTTTACAAAGCACAAGAAAAACTGAAAACCGAAAGTGAGCAGCACGAGCAGAAAACTATTTAAAATCAAGACTCGGACGTGACGCTACACGTTTACCTTCTCAAAGCGGTCGTCCAGCAGGCTGAGCTGCTCGTTCCTCCTCATCACCGAGGACGACAGCGAGTACTCTGTGAACCGACTCTTCGTCTCCAGGTCCATGAACAGAAACTCTTGACCCCGGCCGCCTTCATCTTCGTCACCCGAGAACCCGCCCTCAGAGTCAAAGTCGCCTTCCTCGTCTGTGTCCTCCCACTCATCATCATCATCAGCGCCTTCGTCATGTTCACAGCTGTGACAGGTTACAGACAAACACAATTTGTGGCCATTAATTTGGCAAATTAATGGTCAAAAACTCAAAGCAGATTTCTCACTCTGTGTCAAAGCAGGAATCTACACTGAGTGTGCACTGAGTAAAATTACACGTATTATTCCTCTTACTTTGTGTCGACGACTCCATTGGCACTGATAGCTTTGCTCATAAAATCGTCTTCCAGGATGTTGTTGGGGTCGTCATAGTTAAAGTCATCGTCAAGAGCGGCCACAATGTCGGGGTCCATGTCAAGTCGAGGTCCTGAAGGAAAACCCACACAGAACAGGGTGAACATAAGAAAATGCCAGCAAATGCTTCTCGCCGCTTGTTTTGTAATCGTCCCTCTCCTACCCACCGCTGATTACCTGGATCAGGTGTGTTCAGCCAATCAGAAGCTGTGAGTGCAGGGGTCGTTGGAAAACAAGCAGGACTATGAGGGCCAGGGTTAGAAATACTGAGCTAATGAATTGTTTACCTGAGATCGGAGCAGCTTTGTTCAGAAGTCCTACGTCCTCCTCAAACTCTGAGGCGAACACTGAAGACGGCAGTTTGATGGTGGCAGCCTGTTCATCAAACACAAATGATTTTAGAGACCTTTGGTCCAAACAAAGTACAAAACACCCACAGTACAGCAGTGAGGCTTCGTATCAGATGAAAAACATCTTCACTGAAATCATTTATTTGTGAAACACTGCTTACTAGAAACATTTTAGAGATGTAAACTTACAGGAACAACCTGGAGCGTCTCCTGTTCCTCCTCGTCCTCATCTTCATCACGGAAATGAACAGCTCGCCTGTCAGTGTATGAGGGTCCAGCTTCCAACATCTCTGACGGGGCACATGCCTCCTTCAGGTGCTGCAGATAGTTGTAGTCGTCATCAAAGAAAACACCAAAGTTCCTCTGCTCCTCGCGCCTCTTCTCTGCTTCAGCCTGGAAAATTCCAGAAGCACAAAGAGTCTCGCATCAGGCAGAACATTTCAAGACACTTTCTGACATTCCTTCAGCTGCATAATAGTTTTGTACAGTAATGGTAAGTAAGTAAATGGATGGTTGATTTATTGTTCATAAATGTAGTTTAGTGTTAAAGATGTCCTAATTTAAAATGTGTGTGTAGAGAGTGAATGTGTTACAGTTTTATTTTTGTAATTGTTGGAGTGTTGGTGTCTGGATGCATATCACGAGAGCACCTTAGGAGCAAGCATGCGAGATCTCGTTCATGCACTGCAGGTGAGCGGATGTCTCCCACGAGGCTCTGCTAAGCTAGGCTTGGGTTCAAAAAGAGTGACACAAGACTTAAGACCTCTTTTCAAGGCAAGCAGCCAATGAGGTATTTGTCATTTAAGAAATGTTTTTATTTTACATTTTGGACTAAATGTGTTTGTACTCTAAACTGCTAATATGTTGTACTGTTCACTTATATATATACAGTTCTCCTGGCGTAAAGGCGTAATGGCGTACACGGTGCTTAAGGAGAGAACGCCCAAGCAATGAACCCGTGTCTGTGTTGTCTTGAAAAGAGCTACAGTTGTTATTGCTGTTATCAGCAGTGGTAGTGGAATAAGAGCTACTACTGGTTACATTTGATACATTTTAGGCAGGCGGGATGAAAAATAACATGACAGTTAGTCTGGACCTTGGTGGCAGGCAGGAGAACGTGTTGTGGTGCCTTCTCATCTGCAGCCAGTGGGTCTCTCTGACTTCTGTGGACGAGGTGAAAGGTCACCGCCTTCTTCTTTTCAATAAACGATTTCTTCTTTCGATGAGGCTGAAAGAAAGAAACAGTAGTTGAAGATAGTTAGTATAAATAAGTGTACACAAATATAAGGTACTTAAAAGTAGGACTTTGACAGAAAGTGGGGGGGTAAACATATCTATGCCTCAAAAATTTTATTAGCATTTGATATAAAATCCATTATTCTGAAGTCATGATGTTACTTACTCGTGTGTATTTCTACACTGTGGCAATGAGACTTTAGTAAACTTTCTAATATTTACATGTGTATGGTTCACACTTTTATTACTAATACTTTTAGGAACATTTTTAGATGCAGGTTTTTTTTAACTTTTCTGACTTTTGTCAGAAGGAACCAACTTGACTGGAGAGAAGATGAAAGGAACTGTATTTAAAGTTTAATTGTGTCAGACTTTTGGTAAAGAATCAATCTTTACAAAGAATCTTTCTACAAATACGGAGTTTTACTCGAAGTTAGCCGCTGTTAGCTAACAATATTAGCTTGGTGTAAATATGTCTGCTTACCATTTTGTAACACAATCTCTGACAGTTTTCTGTGACTGCTCGAGTTTAAAAATCCACCGTCCTTCAATAAGAGGGAGCAGTTCTAAAAGATAATCGCTTAAATCCACAAAATGCCCTTGATGTTTATCCACGCTGGGCTTTTCTTCACCATGCCACCCCTGCCATTACTGAAAAGAACCTCAGTGGACAATAACGGGGGGGGGGGGGTGAAAACGATTTAAAACGCTTTTATTCCAATTGACATAGAGAACACAGGTAGCACATTTAATCCCGTCTAAAATGGTTGTGTGATTAATAAATTATCCTTAATTGATTCATGCATTCAGATTAACGCCGTAGTTGATGTTACTGTAATCTGTGACTGTCCCCCCCCCGTTTGTTAGCAACGTTGGTATGTCCAAAATAAGCTACTTCTCTCCTGATTTGCTGACGGTTGAGGAACCACTTTACAGGCGCATTACTGCCCCCAGCTGGACTAAAAAATAGAAACAAATTAAATCTAGCATAGAACACAAAATGCGATTTACCTTTTGTGAAAAAATAATCATGTTATAAAAATCTGTGTCGCCTTCAGTGATATTAAGGGATTTTGCACATTGCTCCGTTCAGAGCAGCCTCAACTTCCTGGTTCTTCCACAGCATCCTCTGCTTTAACCACTTCTTTGGCAGAATGAGTTCTCTTTAGGGTCACTGTCCTACTCTATGAACCGCTTTCTCTCTGTTAGCTGAGAAATTGATTTCTTACGCACATTTTGGTGCAAACCAAAAAAATGATGTGAAGAAGCACTAATGATAAAAAGAGAAGGCTCCTCCACCCAATAGAAGATGGGTGAAACTACATCTCTGGGGTGCTGTAAAAACTATTGTTCACTCTATTTGCCAAAGACAGTTGATGTAATAAATGATAATAAAGATGCAGAAATATAGGTTTCAATGGTAAACATTTGTCGAATACGTCAAATGTGTATCTTTGTCTAACCAAGACAAAAAATGACTTCTTGCAGTATCATTTATCATATCAGTATAATACCAATAAAAAACAATATAATACCAATACTTGGAGATGTGTGGTATTCAATCTAAAAAGTTAAAACAAAGGTTTTCAATGTTTTTGTTGAAGTGAAAAGGAAGTATACCAGCGGCCTGGTAGCTCAATGGGTTAAGCGTCAGACTGGGATGTAGGAGGTTGCAGGTTTGAATCCCGTCTGACTCCTAATCCATCCCCTACCAGGTGTGTCCCTGAGCCAGACACCCAGCGCTAGCTCCTTGTAAGTCACTTTGGATAAAAGCGTCTGCCAAGCAAAGTAAAGTATAACAAAATATAGTAAAGCTATAAATTGTTTTACATTGTAAATGTTTTTGCTTTATACAAATAGTTTTCCAGATCCTCCCTTCAGAAAAGTAGAAAACAATGATAGATACAAATTATTTATAATTAATCATATTATTACTATTAATAATACTAATAATTCTTTTTATTATACTGCAAAGGACATTGCATAAAAAATAACTCTTTGATAAAAAAAAAGACTATTACAGAAAAAAAGTAATTGCATCACTTTTTTTCTGGGTCTCAGGAGGATATAACAAAAAAACTGCATCTTAAAGAGATTTAAGTCAAAAAAGGAAGTTATCATTACCATAATTGTGCCAAGACTGTGTGCAGAAATTGTGAGTATAAGAAAGTACTAGAATGATGATGTATGGAAAGAATTGAGGGTTTGGTCTGTTTTTGATCATGTGATTATTTAAATAAAACTCCAGCAGTGCTGCAGTAAGGCATTTTAAAGTAAATAAAGGTAAATGTTAGTGTTGAAGTATAAAGTTAGATTAAATTAAAATATAAGGGAAAATTACATCTGATAAATAACATTAAACAGACAATTGAAAAACAAATGTTTTATTTTATTTCCATTTACAGAAAAGAGCATGAAAAATGAAACAGTCAACTGACAAAAAGCATAACCCCCCCAGCACCTCACATTACCATCTTATATAATGTGATTTAAACTAATGACAAGGAAAAAAAATATCGGCTTCCAGTGTTTCCTCAGACATTCATGGACAACATCAGGAACTGCAGGAGTACAAAGAGAAAATAAAGTGAAGTAAACTGCACTAAACAGAGCAGAGGATCCCGCCCACTCGGGTACGTTGAAACAAACATGAACGTGACTTTACCTGCATCATGTTCATCTTCACTCTTCCTCTCTTGAATTTATCCAGTGCCTGAAAAGCCCCTGGTTAAACAAAGAGCTTCAGTCAGAACAAATCTTACAAATCTGTCAGCTTCATTTAAATGCTGCTGTTTGAAATGTATTTACTCTCGTTATTGTTCAGGGGAGTTGGTTAAGTGTAACTTTGGACAAAACATTTTAGGAAATGTTAAGAAAGAGGAATGATTGTTTTCACCACTTTACACTATAAAAAACATTTACAGTCCCCTCTAACTGTAACAGCAATGCATGCTGGGAAGTCTGCAAACAAGGGTAGTTTTATTTTTTTTTAATAAGTTCAGTGATTTTCTTCATTTAACTCCTCATGTTGATTTAAAAGACTTTTATTAGCTTTATATAGTTTATAATATTTAGCAATGACAAGAAAATGAGCTTATTCCACAAATGCACACTGTTGTCATGTTTTAGTTTTCACATACTGAACATGTTCTCCAGACGGACAATGCAGGTGAGGTAGTCATCAAAGTCGATTTCGTAGTCCTCGTCACCAAACCTCAAGCCGATCAGCTGCAGGAGCCGGTTGTTCAGACTCATACCTTCAGGTGAACAAAGCAAACGTCACAAAACAGGATTTACACCACACAAACAGCAGCATGTTTTACTACCTTCACTAATATTATTGTAAATAATGCAAATACTCAAATTAAAATGTCTAAAAAACGTTGTACATCTGCTGAACTTTTATTTAAGCACAAGGAAGTCACATTTGTTCCTCTTGTGCCTCAAATAATCTAAAATGTTCACGTCTAGTTGAATTCATGAAAAAGCGAGTAAGTGGCCCTCGATTTAACAACGTAGTGCACTAAATCGAATTCATTACACATTCTGTCTAAAGAGTTCATATATTTAACTGGATCTTCATAATTTCATTACATTTTTTGTGTTTTTGTGTGTGTGAAGCACTTTTGTTAAGTCTAGAAAAGTTTATTACTATTATTTAAAAAATAATGATAAGAAAAAACATAAGAAGTCACAAAGAAAAATGAATTGTGTTATTGGTGGAGTCTCACCTGCAGCACTGAGAGCACCGCGGAGCTCGTATGACGACATCTTCCCCGATCGGTCGGTGTCAAAGGACAAAAACAGCATCTGTCAAAAAACAAGTTCAAGTTTATGAGCCTGAGCCACGAACCAGGAGCCGATGTTTCAAAGCTTCCGCCATTATTCCCACTCAAAGCACACGTACAATCCACTTCTTCATCTTTTCCCAGAACACCTTAAACTCCTGGAACTCCAGCATCCCCGTGTTGTCCACCTGGTTTCCTGCGTCAAGGAAAAAGCTTAAAGAGAACAATCACACATCCAGACCTGCAGTATAAATTTTCTCTGATTTAACTTCTGACACTTTGATGTCGGATGTCATGTTTTCCCCGTCACAGCGCTGCTGTGTCCGACATGTCAGTTTTTAAGGATACGTCCATCAGGTTGATGATACTGTGGCAGGTGCCGAGACTCAGACCATCAAATTTGATCTCTCTGCCTGGAGACATAAAAAAAAAACCAACATGCAATAATAATGCACAAAAAAATGTAAGAATCCAATAAAAAAGTTGATAATTCACTCACGTCTGCTGAGAACGCCGTTGAGCAGTTGCTGGAGCTCTCTGACACAAATGGCTTGGTCCTGCAGACGTGGAAGGTTGGAAAAGAAACTTTACATATTAAACTACAGACATGAGCTTTTTAATAATGTTACCAGCTCTAGTTTCATTGTGTGAAGGTAAACAGAAACTAGTTCTCTTACATCACCAGCCAGCTGGTCAAACAGCTTCCTCAGGCCCTTCTCCTCGCTTGTTTCCGCCTCTGGAGGGGTCGGCAGGGGCGGCTGGTGGAAACAACGCAGCGTCAGTACAGACTTCTCCGGTCAGTCAGCTGAATGAGCAACGGATTATTCATCTATGCTGGGTCCTGTACTTACAGCTGGGAGGTCAGCCACGACGTTGCTCCCCATCTCCCTGCAAAACCACAAGTTGATTCAACCAAAAGAACAGAACTGAGTGCAGAAGGTTCTTGTTTTCCTACCAAGACGTGAACACTCACAGAGCTTTGGCCTTCTTCTCTGAGAAGATCCGGACGAGAAAGTCAGCCTCTTGGTGAGGCTGGAAGGTGGTGGGCACCAGCAGGTACTTCCCAGGAGGCAGCGTGAAGCGCTCAGACACTTCTCGCATGTTGATGTAGGTTCTGCTTCGAGCCTTAGAAGGGTGGTAACGGAAGAAGTCCTTCGACACGTGGTCCTCGTCGTCTGGAGCCTGCACAGGCAGCAACAGAGAAAACACAGGCAACATGGGGAGCTGCTCTCTAAGGTTATGGTATGTACAGTACATGCCTCTTTGAACATTATTTTTGGAGATGAAACACAATTAAAAACTCATTTTATAGATATTTTCACTGGACCACAGAACTCGTCCAGAGACCGTGTTGTGTCGCCTCACACAAAGAAATAACTCTCTACACCAGCAGGTGTTTGTCGGGTTTCTGACCTCGTAAACTGCAAAGCCGATGGTCTCCAGGTCGAGGCCTTCCTTCCTCAGCTTTCGCCTGTTCTTCTGCATCACAGCGATCACCACGCTGCACAGGTGGTGGTCGTCGTCAGAGTCCTTCAGCTCCAGCTTGAACTGGGGGTTTGTCCAGAATGTGTCTGTGAAAAGACGCAAAGCGTTAGGAGCTGATGTGAGATGTTTACACCTGCAGCATGAGGTGTGACACCAAAAGAAAAGCACCAGGCATCTCACCAATGAAGTTCCTGCAGCCTCCAGCAGTGGAGCCCCGGATCCAGTTTCCCTCGAAGGTATTGACTTCCCATTGGTGCTTTGTGTCGTCTGTCAGAGAGTCAGCCGTCAAGTTGCAGATCTCCACCTTATCGTAGTTTTTCCTGAAGTCTCCAAACTCCATCCTGGAGTCACAAACACGGACAGTCAGCTCAAACTAAGACAGGACACTGAAACTAAACCGTGAGTTAACTTAACAGAAGAACAAGAAGAGATTCTAAATGACTCCGTGTTGTTTTACAGTGCAGATGTTAACGTGAAGCATAAATGTCACGACACTGTGAGAAAAGTTTTAAATATGTTAATCACTCAGTCTAAATTCAATATGCTGACTCACCAGAATTCCCCGTCGTCTGCTGAAATCTCCTGCAGGCGAGTTTTTTCTGCTTGGTCAATATAATTCCACTCTCTGGAACTGAAACGAACGGAAGACAAAACTTGTGATCAAAGGTCAAAGTACTTCCCCTCCTTCTTAGTATAAGTACCATACTACATATTATATTATACTTTTGTCATTTTCTCTATCCTTACTCATCACTCCAGGGACCGTTCCACTCAACCTGACCCCAGGGGTTTCTGATTCGTATCAGCTGGACCTTCTGACCTCTGAAATTCACCTGAAAATCAGAGAAATACTTGTGTGATTCAAAACAGACTCATTCTGTAGCGTGAACCACTGCATGAGTGCAGCATGTCAGTGAACATCATGTTTAATAAAAAGCTTGAAGGAGATCAACAATATTTGGCATAGAAAAGCAAAAACACAACATAGGAGGCCCAATTAACACCCCACCCCCACTCCAAAGTAACCAGCTGTGAGCTGTCAGGGCGCCTGGGAGTCTCACCTCCTCCATGCCTGTGATGGAGTACGCGTGTCCTTTCACCAGGCCAGTGGTCGTCTTGGCCTCAGACTCTGCGGAGCTGGTAATCTGGTAAAAATCACATAAAACAACAGGGAGGTTTAAAACTTAAGAACTCGGCTGAAGTGGTAAAAGAATGATTAACATGGAGGAGAGTCTTTACATCAATAGAGCAGCCCATCAAGGAGCCTCGGTCCAGAGCCTTCTTCATGATGGTGAACAGGTTGTCTGAAGAACTCTTAGTTTCATAGGTTTCCCCAACACCGCCGGTAAAATCTTCCATGGCCTCCATCGTGCTGCCGCCCTTCAGGGCCTCGTAGCTGCCATTCAGTCTTGAATAAACAGCACATAGTTATGTATTTGACCCTGTCTAAGTTAGTACTGATCCTTTTGGTGACCCCCTATCTTTCCCCTAGTATCATTCTCAGAGCAGGACGGAGTCTAAGTAACTCTTATGAGCACAAGTCAGTGCCGGTTTGTCTATCAGCTGCTGACATATTTCTCACATGCCCATGTTACACACATTCAAAGTATAAGTGAGACAACAGCAAAATTCAGACAGGTTTCCAAGTCAGCTGGGTTCATCCTCTGGAGAACAGGAACTGGAGCCTATTTTAATCTGACTGACAGTTACTGAGCTAGCGCTCATTATCCAGGACACAGAATCAAATGCTGTGCAGTTCATTCACAACATGCGTGTTCCCCAGAGGTTGAACCCCATTCGCTTTAATAGTAATTTTTTTGAGCTTTACTTTGAATAAACTGAGAACAGCTGATTTCTCAGAGAGTTCTGTCCAGGACATCATCCATACTTGTGTAATGAGCAGCTCCTGTAGCAGAGCCACATTCTCACTCAAATTACTCGTGGTGTCACAGCAAAGATACTGTGGAGGATGATCTGAGGTCAAGTGTAAGAAGAATCAAAAGTGTGGTTACTTGGCGTAAGCTTTCTCCATCAGGGCGCTCCAGAACTCGTTGCTGGAGGCAGAGTGAAGCATGATGAGCTTTTTTCTCACCGACGGTAGCCTGTCGTCCACCACTACGTCCATCCATTTGTTGTGCTGCCAAAACTGAGGCACACACAGAAGATGTGTCAAAAAACAGCCTATGTTTCATTATTTGTTACCTGCAACACACAGTGCACCAGATTTAGGACGTTTGTAATGAGATGAACAGTGATAATGTGCTAGAATAATGTGAAGATGTGTTGATGTTACTTTGATCATCTGCGATAAGCAACCCACATATTTAATGTGATGGTGTAGTAGATTTTATTGCACTGAAAAAATGTAAAAAAAAATCTTAATACAAGAAAATTCTCGTGACCCAAGCATGTGGTGTCTAAACACAAGGTCATGTATCTGACTAGAATGTGACTCTGGAGCTGGTTGTGTCTTCTTTAAGTGTGATGAGATATTTTGACTAGAAATAGGACTGATTTTCTGTTTTTAGACACTAAATGCTTGGTTCAGGAGCTGAAAACCGGATTCCAGTTTACATAATTAAGAATTAAAGAACACAACATGCAAGCAGCATAAAACTGGGACCTGTAAAACATGAATGAAAATGCAGCAATTTCATGGGGCCTCTGCGTAAATCTGAAGTTCTTGAGTTGCATCAATCCAATGAATGGACAGAAGGAGTTTTGGCCATTTAATGTACTATATACTGTCCGTACATTACGCCTCCATCTGCACTAATGTAATACTTTATCTGAACATTTTGCAAGACTGAGTTTTATTTTATCATTCCCAACAAACACGATATTCTGAAAAGCCAAAGAAGAAGATAAACTCAGAATTAGGCCTAATATACCTGGAAGTGAAAGATGCCGGCGTATCTGCTGTCGAACTCCTGGTCTCTGGGTATGACTCGGGCCATAAGTTCTGGTCTGAGCGTCAGGGATGCGATGGCTGCCAGAAGCCAGCAGTCCCCTGCAGTGACCAACAGGTGCATCACGGACAAATGTATTAACAATGTGCAGAAGCCTCATACGACCTCACACAGGTGAGGCGAGTACGTACCGAGCTGTCCCTGGCAGATGTCTGTCCTGTCTGCACCGCCTTCGATGAACTTTGGGTCACTGCACAGCTCCTGTAGCCAAACAGGATAAGAAACAGGATGGTTTATTTTCTCACAAATTTGTAAACGACAGGTGAGAGGTGACACTGGTGCCTTAAATAGGTGTGTTCACATTCCAGGCGTCTTAATCAGCCTGAAATCCCAGTCACTGCAGCAGAAAACATAGTCCACGCCGCAGACTGGCAGCTGAAGCATTCAGAGGGGAGGAACGCCCAACACAGAAATGTGTGGTGGTGAGATGGGACCAGTTTACTCTGCATGTCCTGCGACAGGTAAGGATGCTGGAAATGATCTATCAAGTTCCATGAGAAACTAAACACCACAAAGATTTTATACACAGTAAAAAGAAATGTCCAGAGATTCAACGTGAGAGAGTCAGAGCAGCTGGAGCTGAGTTATAAGTCCACAGACAGAGGAAACTCACTCTGCACTCACTTCTATTTACACAGTTTAACCCACAAAACTGGTTTTGCAGCAACAGCTGAGAGAACACTTCACTGTTTTTATTTCTTAAAGGCAATGAAACCAGTTTATTTTTGTTTTGTACCAGAGTCCGTCTCTGTTTGTTGAAGCTGTCAAGACCAACACCTGTGACCAGATATCTCAATGAAAATATAACAACAAATGAAAACGTACCTTTGGCCTCTTCCATTCGATATTGACTGGAACAGTCTGGCTGAAGAAGATCGAGGAGCCTGTAGCAGGGAAGTCCGGATCCTCAAACAGGACCCCCTTCTTCAGACACTCATTCCTCAGTTGCTCAAAGGTCTTCCCGTCGGACTGCGTGCTCTCGGCCTCGATCGAGCCGTTGCTGGACAGACGAGACTGGATCGACATCTTCTTCTTCAGGAGCCTCGGCGAGTGCAGGAGAAGGGGACGCGAGCTGTGATGGACAGAGTCGCCTGCTGCGCGTTTGATGCAGAGGCAGGTCTGTCAGGTCTGTGGGGCTGGAACAGACACACCCTCCCAGCAGAAACTGGTTTGTCCTCCCATGGTGCTGAACCTCGCCCCTGCTGACTCTCTCTCTCGTCTCTTATCACTTCGTTTCACCCAGAGGAAACAGCAGGACTTAATTCCTGAAAGAAGTATTCAGATAAAATACTGCAGTACAGGAATAAACCTGTTAATTAAGTAAATGAATGTAAATACAGTCAGGAAAGTATACTTGAATTTATTAATCAATTTCTTTATTGATAGTAGGAAAATCGTCTCCACATTTCACTGTATTTAAGAAAAACTGTGAAATCTGTGGAGCTGTAACCATCAAACTGTTTTTGTTTGTGCAGGCTTCACAATACTTGCACATTACATTCAAATGTTAATATTTATATTTAAGATCCCTCTCAATATTTAAACCCTTCAAAAACATTTTGGTGCAAATTTACTACTTTGTATGACTTTTTCTATTCATTACATTAATAATTGTTTATTTGCTAGATGTAGCCTATAGTAGTTGTAGCTCTTGTTGCCATAGTGGTGTTACTGGATTATTTGGACTGAACTGGTGGATAAAACGCAACACTTTCGAGGCAAACATGACCCTTATTTCTTTTTACTTTCTACTGCATCTCCTACATCAAAGCTACTTTTAGCCTTCAGGTGTTTTGTGAACACAGCTTCACCATCTATATTTATACCAACTGCTCTACAGCACATTGTACAAGTAGTCACCACGCGCCTGAGCTTCATGCATGTGCTGCTGAGCGGTGGATCTCAGCACCAACGCCTGTGCAGCTAAACAAAATACTGCAGAAAGTACTCCTAATATTCTGGACACCAGGATCCACTTTATTCCATAATACTCATCTGTGACCAATCACATTTCCATTTCCACAAACAACCAAAAACATGTAGCTGCTGAACATTTTCAGCTTCTCTTCTGGTGAAACCGATTTCTTTTAATAAACAGGAACAATATTTAATTCGTTTTCAGTCGTCACATCTTAAATGTATTTAACCATGAAGGCACTCTGAGCTTGAACTTCCACAGAAAATGAGGATTTAAATACTGGCATCTACTGACTGAAAATCAAATGATAAAGTTTATGCAGGGGAAGATCTTGCCCCACCTTTAAAAAATTAGTCCCACTGGTTTATAAAATATATATTTTAACTTTGCTCATTTCTATGCCCAGCTCTGTTACGAGAGAGAGGAAAAGTCTGAATCCGTGGCAGGTAAACACATTTAACATCTGATTTGCCCCAGAAACAAAACACAGGTGAGCGATGGCGACAAACATCTGTACAACACAAAGACGCGGCTACTGTTCCGTTTTCTCCTGCGCTGTTCCCGTTACGAGCAGCAGGTTACAGGCCATGAACTGGACGTTCAGCACGTTGCTGGTGTTGCCAGTGTACAGTCCCACCAGCTCGCTGGACGAGCCATCAGCTGGGGTCCCGCTGTGGGAGTTGCGGATGTCCCACACTCGAACGGAGTTGTCCATAGAAGAAGATGCCACCAGGCTGCTGTCCGGGCTGAAGGACAAGCTGGTGACGCTATCCGTGTGTCCACGCAGGTCTTTGAACAGAGTTCCTGACGCTAAATCCCACAGCTTCACCCTCTGGTCCTCGCCAGCAGACGCCAAGTACTTCCCGTTAGGTGAAAAGGCGAGTGACAGCACCGGGCCGCGGTGGCCAGTGAAGAGGCGAACAGACGCCCCCTGCTGGGTGCCCCAAAGCCGCACCGTCTTGTCTGTGGAACCGGTGGCCAGGTAGTTAGAGTTGGGGTGGAACTTGACACAGTCCACATCAGCAAGATGCCCAGCATAGAGCCGCAACGGGTAGGTGCGGGAAAACGTCCACAGACGGGCAGTGCGGTCGTGGGAGCCGCTGGCGAAGTATAAGCTACAGGGGCTGACGTCCACGTCCCACACTGGGTAGGTGTGGCCCTGATAGAGCGCCGTGTTGGTGAAGCTGCCCAGATCCCAGTAGCGGATGGTCTTGTCCTCGGAGCAGGAAAGCAGCCCGGAGCTGTCCGTCAGAAAGGAGGTGCGAAACACAGGACCGCTGTGACCTCGCAACGTCTTTATCTCGCTGCCTGAGACGTCTTCCTCGTCCACCTGAGGCGAAACAGAAATCATTTCATATCACGGTTCTTAACGCAAAATTCTAATTTAGTAAAGAATTAGAATGACATTAACACAGAGTTTTGGTTTGGTTTAACTGCAGCTCAAACCTCCACATATGCACGATACTCATTTCTCTCCTGCGAGATGCCGCTGACAGATACAACAGATACGCGCCTGTCAACACAAAAATCCTAACGTTGAATTTAATACTTTTTTTTTTTTTCATTTTTCACAATTTAAAATGTCAATGAACAGATTTAAAGACTTGTGCCAACCTGATGTCTCACGTTGTCACGTGTTGTAAAATGTTACGTGTGTGTTGATATCATGAACAGTGAAGGGCGCCTCCTAGCGTAGTCATGTGACATGCAGTGGTAGTAGGTACGTGAGGCAGAGTAAGACGTAGAAGGAGGTTGCCTGATTGTAGTCTCAGGTCCACACAGCTTTTCGGACCGTTAGACGATTTGGATTGTACAAGTTTATTTTGGATTTTGGACTTTGTCTATTGTTGTCAAGATACATCTTTCACTGTGTAAAGGAGGAGTGTTCATGTTCCGTGTGGAAGATAAGTAAACCCTGTTTAATCTTCCGACCGAGTGGACCCTTTCTTTGTAGTGATACGCAGCGGATATGTAAAAAAGTGGAAACGCGTCAAATAACACAGGCTAATGACAGAGGCAACCAAAGGGCTAACCGGAGAACAAAGATAGCCCCAACAAGACTGTGTAATTGGAAATTATCTTGCATTTATTTAACTAATGCCATCAACACGCAGAGATGTTTATTCTCAATAAATGAATAATGAATAAGATGCAACTGCCTGAAACGTTCACTTTCACAATAATCCGAGTGTATTTCTCGTGTTTCTAATGTTTCCTCTAACATTATAGTAGGAAATTAATGGTATTTCATTTCATTTTCTAAACAGCACCAGATCACAAGAAGTAAGGTTTCTGTAGGAGCCATTTTAGTGCCACGGCCACTACAGTTTCATTTAAAGCAGGTCTATATCGTCTTTACTTTACTTTACTTGGCAGATGCTTTTATGCAAAGCGAATTATGAGCGCTAGCACTGGGTGGGCTCAGGGACACACCTGGTAGGGGGATGGATTAGGAGTCAGACGGAACCTGCAACCTTCTGCATGCCAGTCTAACGCCTAACCCATTAAGCTACCAGGTCGCCCGTCTTCTTTTACTAAACTAAACAGCCTCATGTTATATATAATTTGTCTTTACACGGTCATATATTATATATTTATGATACCCAAACAAATCCAGTCGCTTTGGATAAAACCTTTTTGAGATAACCATGACCTGGATGACTGAGAATCTTCACATATACTATGAATACTGCTCAAAAGTTAGTCCGACTTTCTTTGAGCTTCAGCAGCAGCCGCTGTTTCAGCACAAACAGTTTGAGAAAACATACGAGGTTAGCGTCACAGACATCCCCTAATTAAACTGAACGAGTCTAATTCCACGTTAAATAAATTCCACGTTTATCCCTTGCATCAACTCACTTCCTCCTCCAGTACGTCACATGCCAGGTGGATGCGCGACACGTCCGCCTGATGTGGTCTGGCCTTCAGTTTTCTGGCTCGGAGGCTCCACAGCTTCACCGTGGAGCTGTCGAAGCCGGCAGCCAGCAGCCGGCTGTCAGCTGACACCTCTGCAGTGTTCAGCATCTGCTCTGTGTGGTGGAAGGCGTAGAAACACACAGTAGTGAGTGAGGGGGGGCCCTCGCGGACTTTCTTGATGCAGTCCTGCAGAGCCTCCAGAGCTGCCTCGCTTTGTGGGATCCCCGCAGGGACCTCCACCCCCTCCCCAGCCTCCACTCCATCCACTCCTGCCCAAGAGGAGCTGGAGTTTGGGGCGGTGGTCGCCCCAACAGCAGCTCCATATAGCTGGTAGTCTGTACGCCTGGAGGCGGTGACCTCCACCTGCAGGTGCGTGCTGAGGGCCCTGCAGAGTGTGCCGTTGTCCTCGCTCTGCAGGTAGCGCAGCAGGTAGCTGTAGGCTGGCTCTGTCAGGTGAACCACATATTTCTGCTGCAGGAAAGCACTCAGCTTGGGATTGACCGCAACGTCCTGAGCGGTGAGGACATGACGGAGCTGCTCTATGATGGCACGCTTCTCGCTGTCCTGAAGAAAGGCGCCGTGGAAACGACTGTAAAAACCGTCTACCACCCCCTTCAGGCCACACCGCACCATGTCCAGGTAGAGGTAGACGAAGAGCGGATACAAGATGCTGCTCACCTCCTTCGCCCAGGAGATATCCGTTTCTAATTTGTGACAAATAAAAAGGTATTGGGATCTTAAAACACAACCATATAAATATAAAGAAGTAATTTACATGATAAAGATGTAAGAGATGTGTCATTTCAAAACAAATGAATCATCAAGACAATTTAACAGCTTTATGTGAGCAATGCAGTGAGAAATGCAGTGACTGTGCAGCAGGAATGTGGACACCGTACCGGCCAGAAAGGAGCGCAGTCTGGAGAACTGAGCCTCATACTGCTGTGGGTCAAACTGACAGGGTGCAGCAGAGACGATGTTGGCACAGCCCGACTCTGTCTGCACTGCTCAGAAAAACAAAAAACGAGGGGAAAACGTGACTGACTTAATTTAATTTAACCAAACTAATTAAAATGGTTGGTGACAGATTCAACAGAAAGAATAAGTCCAATCAGAGCCTAGAACTCAGTAAAAACTAATCCCTGTTTACAGGAAACTGCTTTGACACCGACCAAGTTCTGAGGGTTTTAGAGGAATCAGTTCACTATGATTTCTAGACCTGGACATCAGAAAGAGTGACATCCTTGTGCATCCTCATTATCTTGACTCACCCGTGAGGCTGGCAGCCATCTCCTCGGCTGACTGGAAGAGTTTGGCTCCTTTCAGGGTGCCGTCAGTGTCCACATACTGCCTCCTCTTAAGGTACTGAGACACGACATACTGGATCTGCTCAGTGCGAACCCGCTTCATGACCTGAGAAGCAAAAACCCAGTGTCAGAGCACAGAGGAGACACCTGCACATCACATTTCCTTTCATTCTCAAACATCATTGTCAGGTGTAAAAAAAAAAAAAGTCTGATGCAAAGGATGTTCAAGTGATAAAAATCCGATTCACAATTTTCATGACAATATAAACCCTCCTGGTCAGAGCATCCTCCCCGTGGCTAATTACCTAGCAAAGCATCGAGCTAACAATATTTACTAAAGCACAAAAACAAACAAAAGTCTGAAAGATATGTTCCCTAAACAGGGTTGTTGTCGGTACCAAAGTCTGAAACAACTGAAGTTGAGAACAAATCCAGTTTAAAGCTGCCAGGTTTCCGCATTAGAGGAGGACGCCCGCACCTAGCTTACCGGCTAACTAGCAGCAGCGGGCCTGACGACTCCGAACTTTTAGCGGGATCGTTTAAGTAACATTAGCTGCACTGTTAGAAAATAAACACTCACTGCATATCGTGCTGTTCTTCTCCGTTCTCGGTTAGTGTGTACGAGCTAATGAGGCTTTAGTATAACCCAGTATCCGGCTGATACTAACGTTACACCGCTGCCTGCCGCTGCAGCTCCATCATAGCCGTCCGCCCCCCGCTCTGCTCTGCCTCCATCAGATCCACCTCTGTTAGCTGCTAGCAGCGTTAGCTCGGTGCTATAATCTGTGATGGTATCGGTGATCCGCTGCTTCTGTCTGGCTCAGCGTTACTGCAGGAAAATATATCGATGACCGATACAACACAATAAAAATAAGAAGCGTTTAAATTACTACTTAAATAACGAGTTAAATGTGTCATTAAATTATTAGGTACTGAAATTTAGCCACACATAATTTATTACATATATCATTTATTAAATATATAATTATCAGAATATATTGTTTTTACTGTTTATTTTTTAAAATAAACAGTATCACACTGAGCTCCTCTCCTCTCTGTCGACTTTATGACATCTTTGCATGTTACTAACTTTGCTTCTTCTTTTCCTTAGTTGTGCTTTGTCCTTTCTCTCTCTCTCTCTCTCAGGTATCCTCGACCTTGGAGCGGTGGTTGCTGGTCCTACCAACCTGTCCAGTGCTTCGTCTGCTGCTCCTTGTTGTTGTTATGATCTATGTTACCTGCTGTTCTTTTCTCTCTCCTCTGTCCACTAACCCCAACCAGTCGAGGCAGATGGCCGCCCACCTTGATCCTGGTTTTGCTCAAGTGGCACTGTTGGGTTTTCTATATTATTTTGTATATATTTATATAATGTGTAAGGTCTTAAACCTTACACTCTAAAGTTTCTTGAGATGACTTATGTTGTGAATTGAATTGAAATTATTTTATCTGTCACCTTTGTCCATCAAACTCGGTGGGTATGTCTATCAAAGTTTTCTAGTTTTTCTAGTTTGTTTGTAGTAAAACAAACTATAAAAACAATGTAGTAAAAACAATGTGTAGTATAGGACAACACTAAACATGATCATATGTAAAATAAGAAAATCAACTACGACACTTTGTAGGGTTTAATGTTAAATTAGAAAAATACACCTGCTTAAAATACAATGTCAATTTTGTATTCAGCAACCAACTATAATACACTTTCTAGTTTTAGGTAAATCTGCAATTTACAACGAAGACACAAATCAAATGTAGATTTTTCTTAATACATTCTGCCAAAACTCACTTGTTTCACTTGGTCACATTCCTTCCATAGTTCACTCTGTGAATTAAGTTAGGACAATTATTAGCTGTTGTTCTCTTGGTATATTTACAGTACAATTTGGCTTATACAGTCTGTCTAAGGGTTTCTCAATTGAAGTTCCTTCATCAGAATATGACTTTGAAGACAATAGTTGCTTCTCATCTTCATCCCCAAAGTCGCTCATCTTTAGATTTCAGTCTGCTCAGTCTGCAGAGTAATTTGTAATATTCTAAAGAAAAAAGCACAGTTAATGAGCAGGGCAGTTCTCACAAACATTAGGTGTTTTTCTTTTAGAAACTACATGGAACACCATCAGCAGCACATCACAGACAGATTTGTTGATGTCAGGTTTTCTGTTATTGATTTGTTGAGGTGGGGCGTGAAAACTATTTTTTTGAGAACCACTGTTATGGGCTGAGATATCAGTCCTTCCTTTCTTCGTCATCAATTTAATGTCAATGTTGGTTTTGTTTGCACAAAAAAAAGAACATTCTGTGCAATGTTTTGTTCTTAGTGTCAGTGACAGTCAGAGCGAGTGTTTTCCTTCTAAGACTAAAGAGGAATGATAATAACCCTCCAGTTAACAGCTTTACTAACAGTTGACGTTAAAAGGCTGGCATTAAATATTCTCACTGAGTGGACAATTTCCCCAATATGTATACATCTGCTTTCTTCCCTGTTCCTGTATCTGTCTCTAGTTTGTGAAACGTGTTATCCTACAATTAAATAAAAATCACACATACCTGAGAGTGGACCCTCACTACAACTTTCAGATTAGACTGTAACACACACACACACACACACACATCCTACATCTTTTATGTCGTGTACACGCAATGCCAGCGGGGCTGTACAAAACCGGCATTGTAACATTATTTTCCTGTAAATTGTTTTTGTAATAAAGTTTTTTACAAATGGGCGGTGCTTGTAAGACAATGACGTATTTTTGAAGCGACTGTGCCGCGCGGAGTTAAATGTGGCGGACGTTCCGTTTCGCCGTCAACAATTAAAATTTGACCACATTTCGCAGTTGTTCGGCAGACATGTTCAGCCCCCGCACCGCTCCGAGTCGTCGGCAGCAGGGCAGGACCACGGGGAGAAGGAGCATCTCTGCCGCCAACAGCCTCCTGTTCTCCCCGCGCAGGACGTCTCTGTCGGCGAGGTGAAGTTTTAGCTTAGCGGTTTTTCTGAGTTTACAACACACTGAAACAAAACTTACTGCAACAACCACGCGATTACAAAGATTGTAAAGTTGAGAAGCTCTTCTGTCCAAAAGACAAACGTAGAAAACGAACAACACTTAACAATCACAAGAAACACGGTTGGTTTAGGTCTGATTTCAAATCACTTTCCCTCAGGTCAACACCCACCCGAGTGCAGAGCCACGCCGCTGCAGAATCAGTGAGCTATGACGTGCAAACCTTCGGCTCGTCGCTGCCTGTTAAAGTGATGGAGGCTCTGACGATGGCTGATGGTAAAGAAACAACCTGTCTTCTTCTTTTAGTTTTCTCTGTTTGTCCGGTGGCTGTTAATCGTCTGTGTCTCTTTGTGTCTGCAGCTGATGATCAGATCTCGGTGAAGGTGGATGAGAGCGGCTGGGCCTGGATGGTTTGTGGAGAGAGACTGATCATCTGGAAGATCTGCCAGACTGCTGTGGCCAAGGTACAGTTCAGCTCCAAAATCAGTTGGGCTAATAATGAAAGGGGCACATTCACACGTGTTAGATTAAATAACAGCCTGTTATTAATCGCTGTGAATGATTACATTCCTCCCCTCTGTGTGTTTTCCTGCAGCTGTCTGTGTGTAAGGAGCTGCAGCTCCCCGGCAGCGAGTACAACTACACGGCCGACCACGTGGCTGTGACGGCCGCCGCTCCTCTGGAGGTGGCCCCGGTACAGTCTATCTCGGTCCTGGCAGTAGCAGCAGAGGGGGCAGCTCGATTCTGGCCCAGTCTTGCTCAGGAGGGGAACTACACAGAGTCAGACGTGGACCTGGGAGATCTCTGCAACTTCGTCGTTGCTGTCAGAGTAAGAAGAAATGAATCATCACGTTTATGATGCTGCTTATTCACCTTCAGCGTGAGTCGAACGTGCCTGTTCCACCATGTCTGTCCTCTCAGGGTGGGAGCTTTGTCCTGTCCTCTGCAAAGAATCGGCTGTTGAGGCTGGCTGTGGATTCTTCTGGGAAGCTTCAGTGTCGAGCGCTGCAGCAGGGTCAGGGGATGCTGTCTGGTATCGGACGCCGTGTCTCCAGTCTGTTCGGCATACTGTCCCCGCCGGCCAACGACACGGTGAGTGAGGTGGAGAGATGTGATGTCAGCTTCCGACATGTCCACTGCATTTGAGGAGGAATAAAATATTAGATCCAGCAGTGAACTTGTTGATTCACCTTCATTTTGTTTCCAGCTGAGTTGACCTGTCGCAGGTTTACCTTTGAACACCTCCATCCTGACTCTTTTCTCCCTCCAGCTCCACAGTGTAGTGTGGGGGGCGGCGTCCAGCTGCCTGTACACGCTGACCAGCTCCAGGGTGAGTAAGTGGGATGTGGACGACAGCTGGGAGCTCCAGGTCCTCAGCTGGGACGCCCGCAGAGCCCTGACTGAGAGCATCGCCGACACCATCTGGGTCAGTAGATGAATACACACAATGACACATTCAGAAAATCAGCAGCGGGTGTAGCAGTGACAAAAACGTTTGTCTGCCCCCCCCCCCCAGGGGTCAGAGAGCAACTATGAAGAGATAAAGGAGGGTGTGCATGTGGTGTATCTGGATATGAAGCTCAGCCAGTAAGTGTTCACCTGTGTGTGTGTGTGTGTGTCTCTGTGTAAAGTGACTGTTAATAGTCCCAAAAATAATTACATGGACAGAATCAGTTTTTCTTATTCTTATTTAGGTCCGGTCTGGTGGTTCTGGCTGCAGCCTGGCACCCCTCCGACACCCCCTGCCTGACTTACTTCTGCCTGGTCACACTGCAGGACGACGGAGCCTCCATCTCTGACCAGTTCACTGTGGAAGTCACGAAGCACAACCCTCCCTTCCAGGTCCGTCTCCATCCTGATCCAGTTGCATCAGAGTGAGAGTTTTACTGAGGCTACTGAGCTCGGAGCATCGCAGCAGCTTCTTTGCTGACAGTTATAGAAACCGGCAGCGTGTTAATATTCTGGTGTGTTCAGTAGTTCATTACTGGGAGGTTTGAGCTAATTCAAAAAAGCAGTGTATTCTGTGGGTCACAGTCAGCTGCTGATGATCTGGTCCATACATCAGAGTGAGATTAGATCTTCTCATTTCCTTTTTTTTCAGTGTTTTATGAGCATCTTCATTTAACGTTATGCAGGTTCTCAGCTCTCTCTAGTGTTAGAATCCACTGCTAATAAACTGAAGCTGTGCTCTTCCTCATCAACGTGTCCCCAGAGTGAGGAGGCTCTGCAGTCCACCCGCCTGCTGCTGCCTACCTCCCCAGGCTCCACCGCCTTCCTCTACAGCGAGGAGCTGGTCTACGCCTGCTCGACAGGAACCAGCAGGGCTGCGCTGCCTGATGAGAAAATCAGCTTTAACTCAACCGGTAAGACCTGGAAGCTCGAGGAGGAAGTCGTCAATGGATTTAGTGAAAGAAACAATCACGTTTTATTGTAACTGGAATTCATTTACAAGAAGGTAACAGAGACAGGACAGAGAGGTTTAAATGCTCTGCCCTAAGAAATGACTGTTTGTTGACCAGTTCAAACTTTTTGACCAATAATGCAGGAAATTAATAATGGTTCACGTAGTTTTTCTTGCGACATGTTGCTGTCAGGAGTGTGATCTGATGTCTGTGCGTCTCTCTCTGTGCAGGTGACGGCGTGCGTGGAGGAGGCTGCTGCGGCAACCTGCCCGTGTTCTTCTCCCAGAACAGCGGCCTGGTGGCGGTGGTGGCCAGAGAGAGTGCCTCCATCCTGCCAGAGACCATGGAGGACTCGCTGTGCTCCTTGCTGGCTGCGGCCCCTGAGGTGAAAGTCGATATACAATACGGCATCGCGGTTTTAAAAAGCTTTAGACAAACAAAGAGGAAAAAGTTTTATCTACAGATGCACAATTACTTTTATTTTATTATTTTCATGTGGCTTCGATCATGACTGAATCTAAAATCCATTTCTTTTGACCGTTGAAGGTTTCAACCATGGAGACTCCATCCAGAGCGGAGCCAGTTGCTCAGGAGGACAAAACCAAACTCCTGAAGGCGGCGTTCCTGCAGTTCTGTCGGTGCGTCACAGATTCTGACGTTTCTGCGTCGCAGGAAACGGGGATTTATTTCAGTGTGAAAAACGTCACTGCATCATATCACGGAGATGGTTGATGCAGTATTTTATGCAGCTTGAACTACAGTAGTGTGAAAAACTATTTGCCCCCTTCCTGATTTCTTACTCTTTTGCATGTTTGTCACACTTAAATGTTTCTGATCATCAAACACATTTAACCATTAGTCAAAGATAACACAAGTAAACACAAAATGCAGTTTTTAAATGATGGTTTTTATTATTTACGGAGAAAAAAAATCAAACCTACATACCCTGTGTGAAAAAGTAATTGCCCCCTGAACCTAATAACTGGTTGGGCCCCCCTTAGCAGCAATAACTGCAAACAAGCATTTGTGATAACTTGCAACGAGTTTTCTAGTATGAACCGCCTTTTTAAGGTCATGCCACAACATCTCAATAGGATTCAGGTCAGGACTTTGACTAGGCCACTCCAAAGTCTTCATTTTTCTTTGGTCCATGTAGATTTCGAGTTTTTTTCTCCCTTAATAACGTAAACCTTCATTTAAAAACTGCATTTTGTGTTTACTTGTGTGTGTTCAATTGGGTTATCCTTGACTAATAGTTAATGTTTTTTGATGAGCAGAAACATTTAAGTGTGACAAACATGCAAAAGAATAAGAAATCAGGAAGGGGGCAAATAGTTTTTCACAACACTGTATCTAATAATAGAAGGTCTCTCTGCTTCATCAGTAATGATGTGGTGGGGGCTCAGACTCTCACAGACGAGCTTTTCCCTGCTGACGGGGAGGGGGAGGGGGGAGCCGAGCTCGACAGCGTGGTGACTCAGATCAACCTGGACCTGGTGGACGACTACCCGGCTTCCGACCCCCGCTGGGCCGAGTCCGTCCCCGATGGTGAGGAACAGAACTGTGATCTCAGATGGCACAACACACAACAAATGTCCCTTAGCTGTAAACTCATGGCTCTTCACCTCCACTAAACAGAAAATAAGCTGTAATTGCTCCTGTTCATCATCAAAACTCGGAACACGTTTTTGTCTCTGTCTCGCGCAGAGAGCACCGGTTTCCCTCTCACCTCCCTCATCATCCTCCACCAGCTGGAAGACAAGATGAAGGCCCATGGCTGCTTCATGGACTTCCTGCTCCAGGTAAATGCACGACGTGCAGGTCTTGATGTTGTGGTTTTCGGGGATTTGTTGTTGCTGAGAATCTGCATCCGACGGTTCAGTGAGTGTCTAATGACCACACGGTGGCGGTGCTTCGCCAGGAATGACTCGCTGCTCTTTGATCACATCTTAGTCCGTTAAGTGAAGGGTTTAGAAAAGAGCAGAGAAGCAGAACCACATGTGAAATGATCCCTGTGCTGTTCTTGATCACAGGTGGGCCTGCTGGACCGGCTCGGCCAGGTGACGGTGCGTTCCACTCCCATGGCAACGCGCCTGCTGCTGTGTGAACATGCAGAGAAGCTGCAGGCCGCCATGGTGCTGAAGAACCACCACGGCAAACATGCCGAGCTCATTAACCGGGCCATCGGCGCCACGCTGCAGAGGAACAACACTGTGGTGCCGCCCAGCCTCACCGCTGCCGACGTCTTCTTCAGAGAGGTCTGTGTCTGCACACGTCCTGCTGCTGTTGTTGTTCTGGTGTCTGAGTCGCGTCACTGTTGGACTGTTTGTCTCACAGGTGTCTCAGATCTCCTCTGTGTTCGACTGTCTGCTGGAGGAAGAGGAGCGCAGTCTGAAGGAGAACCCGATTGACTCTGTGCAGTGGGCCGAGGTGGTGCTCACCGTCAACAGCATCATTAAGGTAAAAACAAAGTTTTATCCTCTAATAAAACAAATGTACTTTAATGACGTAAAGTAATCTGTGTGTGTGTGTGTGTGTGTGCGCGCAGGACATGCTCCAGGCTGCGGGTCAGTACAGAGAGTCCAAAGCCTCCACGTACAGAGCCTCTGAAGGTGCTGCTGCAGAGCCCGAGTACATCCCATGGACCGGTACCACACGTTCATCTGTTAATGAACTGACAGTGTGCTGTGATTAGTTTGTCTCAGTGAAAAACCCACATGTTTGTCTTCTTATTGTACTTACGTAAATGTCCCATCATGGTTTTCCTCCCACCAGCGTCGGGTGGTGTTGGTGGCGTTCGCACTGTCATCTCCCGTCAGCTAGATGTCACCCTGCGATCAGTGTACCCGCACGCGGACTCAGAGCTGCGCAGTGCCCTGTGTGAGCAGCTGGTGGCGCTGTTGGACATCTACCTTGGTGGCTACGTGGCCCAGCTGACCTCCCTGCAGCAGCAGAGGCCCCCGGGGGCCCAACAGGAGCGATACAACAGCCTGGAGATGGAATACAGCCAGCGTCGCTCGGAGCTGCTCACACCGCTCCGTAGGTTCTGTAGGAGGATCCTTTGAACGTGGTGTGTCAGGTGACTCGAGCTGTGATTGTGACTCTGACTCTGTGTTGCAGTGGAGCTGGGTCAGTACCAGTGGGTGGCAGCTCTGGCTGAGAAGTACTGCGACTTCGACATCCTGGTCCAGATGTGCGAGAAGACCGACAACCAGAGTCGCCTGCAGCACTACATGGCCAAGTTTGCAGACCAGGTACCCAGGCTCTCAAGAAGAAATAAACGCAGAGAAGCAGCTTCTTACTGCTGGACAGTTATTTTATCTGTGGTACAGTAACGCATGTAAACAGTGAAGCGCTGACGTCACAGTCTCACTCTCTGTTTACACGCTGGAGCTTTCTCATGCAGCTCATCTGTTTCCTCGCTGCAGAACTTTGCCGACTTCCTGTTTCGCTGGTACATGGAGAAAGGGAAGAGAGGGAAGCTGCTGTCCCAGCCGGCTGCTCAGCACCAGCAGCTGGCCAGCTTCCTGCACGCCCACCAGCACCTGAGCTGGCTGCACCACGTGCACGTGCACGACTACCACGGTGTACGACACGCGCACACACACACATACACGGATGCCATTTACTACAAATATTTGTTACAAACACTTCCTTTCTTTTTGAAGATTACAAAACAAATCAATCAAATTGTCTTCCCTGTTAAACACAGTTCATTCATTCATTAATTCCTTCCTTCCTTCCCTTCTTCCTTCCTTCCTTCCTTCCTTCCGTCCTGCGTTTCACACACAGTTACCACAGTGTAGCACAGAAAGACACGGAGTGAGTTTACTTCCTGTTTCTGCAGCTTTAAACTGTTAAATGCTCGTAACAACCACTGTACAGCAGCAGACACAAAGTCTCTACGCGCTCTCTCACACACACTCACTTTCCGCAGACACTTGTGGTTGAGTTGATAAAAATGTGAATAAAAACTGTGATGTCTCCTACAGATACGGCTCAAAACCCTGACTTTAGGTTTATTGTAAAGCTGAAAACTATCATAAACTGTAGGAAGGTTTAGAGACGTGACGTGAGATGAAAATGATTCAGAACAGTTTCCAGGACAGAAGTCATGCGTAAACAAATGTTTTCCAGGGACAGCCCACGCTTTACCTACTTTAATCCTTCCTTAGATCCTTCTGTTACCTCACACGCGCACACACAGCTTCATGTGCAACTTTTTGTTCCTCTGCATATGTGCAGGACAGGATCTGAAACAGACATGTTTAAAAAAAATGAACGTGCAGTCACTGTTGTTAAGCCTCGTTCCACACGTGTGGTGGACTTGGCTGTGTGTCCAGAATAAGTCAGATTACTCATTTGCTGCATGTAACAAGGAAAAACCAGACAACAGACGCAGTGCTGTAAAGTGCTGTTTCAGATTATTTCCAGGTTTTCATTAGAACCTCACATAGTGCAAAATAACACATTCCTTTATACAATGAAATGTAAAGAAACATCCAAGAATATAAACGAGCCTAGAATAAGAGGAGTGTGTGTGGAACGCAGTAAATAAAATGTCTTCGTTTCAGATCATTTTTACTTTAACAGGTTTAATATTGTGACTTTATTCATTTAAAAAATCTTAGATATTCTCTTGAATTTAATAAAGACTGTTGTGTCCTGCAGGCTCACAGGACGCTCTACAGCCAGGCCAACATGGAGACTCGTTACTTTGTGAAGAAGAAGACGCTGTTGGCTCTCAGCAAACTGACGGCGCTCTCGTCCGACCTGCCGGAGGACAGGATCAACAAACAAGTCGAGGGTACAAAGGAAACTCTGGTTTATCAGATTCTAACATTAGAGCTTATTTTCTACTCGGGGACCGAACGAGAATCATTTGTGGTGTAAAAAAATTTTTTTTTTTTTTAAGCATTTTGTTTCCTGTTCAATCAGACATCGTTGAGCAGGAGCGCTTCCTGCTACATCAGGAGACTCTGCCCCGACAGCTGCTGGAGGAGAAACAGCAGAACCCAGAAACGATGCCTCTGCTCAGCGCTCACAACCTCATACAGGTGAACACTCAGAACCTGAACAACTGTTAGATCAGCCGATAAAAGATGTTTTATTGTCATACATACAGACACCTACACAGACACAGCTGACTGAAGTGTTGCTCTGGGTGATTAAGAACAGTAGGAATCTGAGTGCAGTGCTTCAGTGTCTCTGCACAGTTCGTGTCCAAACTGTTAGATAGTTATTGCATGACTAAATCTCAGTCTACAGTCTCCACAATCATCCTGCATTTGAATCAACATCACCTTCATGAGGAATATATATAATTTTAGCTCCGTTTTCATGATGATCACCAGCAGAGATGGGAGCAACACAAACAGAAATGTTGGTGTCAAAACACAAACTGCCAAACAAGCAGGAGGTAGATCCAATCTGCAGGTCAGCTGTCACTTCATCATTTGCTCCTCTGCACAGTTGTACATCTGTGACGACAACAGAGGCGCCAACGAGTACGACTTCAAAAAGGCTCTGGATCTGCTGGAGTACATCAGTGAGGTAACCTTGTCCTCCTATGGAGCTTCCACCAGTCGTTAACAGTGGGTTTATGTTTGTCTCCTGTGTTCACGCTGCAGGACGACGCCGTGGACACCGAGCTGCTGAAATGTGAGATATTCGCCAAAGCGCTCAGGAAAGACGAGTAAGAGCTGATTTTCTTTGTCCAGTAATTCTAATTATGATGTGGAAAGTTAAATGGAGGAAGAGCATGCGTCCTCAACACCAGTGGCTGTTGTGAGACTTGTTGTCGGTTCAGTTTGACACATTGTTTGACTCTGACGCTGCCTCTCAGCTGGTCCACTGCCGATGGGAGCGACGACCCGCTGGAAGCTGCCAAGGACAGTGTGTTTGTCAGGATCCTCCTCAAACTCATCCAGGAAGGTGCGATTCGCTCGTTTTATGTCTTATGTCATCACTCGTTTGCTGCAGATTTGTTCATATAAAAACTAAACGGACACAGTGAACTCGTGTTCTTCCTCCTGCAGGTGTTCCTCTGCAGTCGTACCTGCCGGACGTCCGAGAGTTGCTGGAGTCGGACGATCTGAGCAGTTTGAAATCAAAACCTTATTTTGAGTTTGTCCTTCGAGCCAATTATGAACATTACCTACAGGCTCAGATGTGACGTCAGCTCAGTAACAAGTGCTGCATCTTACAGCTTCCTTACCCTAATTATTGTTTGAATGATCGTTCACTTTTTCAAATAAATATTTGTTTTTATCTACTTGAAGTTCACAGAGGGAATTAAAGATTTCAAACGTTAGTGTTTATTCAGCGTGTTTCAGTTCAGTCAGCAGAAAAAACTTAAACTTTTGGTGATGTTGAAAGAAAAGCTTTTGTAAATGAACCTAAAATAAATATTAGAATATTTGTACTTTGTAGCTAACAAATTGTGAAACATGTCTTATTCTTTTACAACAATGAGTCAAGTTTGATTTCAGGTTTTTATGCTGATGAAAGTGAAGCTGATTTAAAAAATAAAATGAAAATACATTTCTGCTCAGTAATGTGAGATAATTACAGACAGAAATTATGTCAATATCTGAAGTATTATTATGCTGGTTACATTTAATTATTCAAACCTAGAAAGCGACAGAAACCTGACTCCAGGACCTGGTCTGGATTGTGCAGGACTTCCTGCTGTTTGATGACATGCAGCAGATGTTGGTTATAAATAGATGTGGACTGAGTAGATAAGAAGTGCGTGTGTTTAACCTCATATCTGAACTTTAAATACTTTGGATGACAGTTTAGTCTCCGCACACAGACACACTACCTGCACCTTGTGTTAACTTGTGTCTATTTCTGTTTTTGTATTTGCATTCTAAGGTTTCCTGTTTAGTCACAAACTGTCCCCGTGTCTCTTTCCTTGTCGCTTTGTATCTGCTTCATCTAGTTTTACTAATTGTGTATCTCGTAATCTTCTTGCCTTGTTTTGATGTTTTCTATTGATTTGTGGTCATTGTGTTACTTGTTCTAAATCTCTTAGCAGTCAGATCCAGGTTAGAAGACATGAGATTACACACAAAATGACACATGCAGTAGATGTCGTGAGCAGCTCTGGGTCATGACTCGTCCCAGGGGCCCGTCGGTCATAGTCTTTCAATGCATATCGTTTCTCTCCAGCCCTGATACGAGGAGCCAAATGTTTGTATCATCATCCCACTTCAATTCATGATTAACGGTCTACTGTCATCGTTTTACATCATCTTCTATTTGGGTCCTGACAGCTGAGCAGAGCTCAGTCAACAACTGGACAAACACAGGCAGCTCAGTTTGTCTCCCTGAGAAATCCGGTCTCCAGCTGCAGCTGTTGGACGTGTTGGAGGTCCTGACCCTCTTGTCTGACGGGTGACTCTCAGCTGCTGCGTGAAGTTACTGTTTGATCTTTAGTGGAGAACCAAACCCACAGAAATCAAAGTAAAACCTGCTGCATTAGAATAAAAACCAGAGCCTTTGATATTCAAAAAACAAATATACTGTAGCATATCCACGTAGACTGAATTCAGCTTCTACATGTCAAGACCCTGATTTAAGACAGATCAAACAAAAAGGCAAAACATCACATTCCTTATTGTGTGTGTTAAATTTGAACTTTTTTGTAATTTTTTTTTGTCTGTTTTGGTTAATATCTAATGTCTGCTCCTGGTCCTTCAGCTAAATATGGGGTCTGTTATACATTTGTCTCTTCAGTACCTTTTCTTTTTCAGACACCGCCAGAACACCTCCAGGTGATGTCACATGGAGGTGTTTTAAGCAGAGGGACGCTTAAAGACCCTTCATATCCTACACTATGTTTCCACATCTTAAATACTCAATTGTTAAATCATAGTCCTCACGCAGCACGCGTGCCATAGTAGTACTACTGCGCACGCGCTGTGACGACCTGGTCTAGGTCCATACACGGGCTCGTGAGATCCGCGGCGGCTTAGCGCGGGGATTTCCTCTCCATTTACGGCGCGCGAGCCCCCCCGTCATGCCAAATATGGACGACGGCCGGTTCCTAACTGCTGCTCCGGAGGTCAGAAAAACCCTCCCGGTGGTCTGGTATGGAGGACACCGGGTATATAAGAACCCCGGTGGTCGCTGCCTGTCACCCCTTAGAGCTGGAAGCAGGAGCGGTTAAAGTCTCATCACTGACAGCCGGACACGAGCAGAGGTAAGCGGCTTGGAATAGCGGTGGAGGACAAGGTTTCCGTTGCTGGAGTCCTGCTGGTTGCTATTTTCTATGAAGGAGATCCAGGCAGGTGGAAACACAGACCGCTTCTGGACTCGGTTAGAGAGGGGAGGCTTTTATTTTGATTCATTTCCGGGCGCTGTCGGAAAAAGTCCATAAGGAGTCTAATTGAAAAGGGACGACGAGAGAGATAGATTTACCTGTGTAGTAACGGGAAATCTACAGAAACTGAAAATTCATGTTTTAGAAAATACCGTGAATTTAAAAAATATTTGCGCCACTTAAAAGGAGCAGTTCAGATGTATCCGTTTCATGAGAGCACGTGAAGGCGTCGTCGCCACATTAATGAGTGTTAATGGTGCCTCTGTTTACATCAATGACTGTTATTACCGTATTTCAAGCTGTCTGCTGTCATTTTCCACGAGTGGAAAACTGTGGAGGATGACAGGATTTACTTACAGCGAAAAATATGAAAATCTCTAAAAAGCAAAAAGACTTGTGTAGCTACTCTGCTCAAAGGGACTTCACGCTTCGTACTGATGTCCACAGACGTTTATTTACTTCTTGCAATCACCTAAAATAAAACCAAATTAAATATTTCATATTCACATTAATACAGTAATAAACACAAATTGTTTATTTCCTCACGTAACAAGGCAATGTTAGCTTCTCCATAGTGTTTACCGTGTGCGCCTTGTAATAAGAATTCACAATTATTAAAATAAACTAACAAAGAAAATCTCGCACCTTACTCACTTTTATACATACATACATACATACATCATAGCACCTGCTACAATTTGTACTTTATATTTAATAATGTGACAAACAGTCAAGTCAAATAATATTTCGAGTTGAAAATACTTTGGTTTCAAAAGTAAAAATTAACTTTCTGTATATTGTACTTGTGTGTCACTGTGTAAATGGAGGATCCAGACACACATTTAACCCTCCTCCACCTCTCCTCCACCTGCAGAACCCGCAGCCATGTGTGACGACGATGAGACCACCGCGCTCGTCTGTGATAACGGCTCCGGCCTGGTGAAGGCAGGCTTCGCCGGCGATGACGCCCCCAGGGCCGTGTTCCCCTCCATCGTGGGCCGCCCCCGTCACCAGGTGCAGTAAAACCGGAGCTCCACAGAATCAGGCCTGAAGTTAAGGTGTCCCAGAGACACAGAGATTAGAAATGAGAACTAACATGACTGTAAACCAGCCAAAGGTCAGCTGAACATAACACAGCCTCATTTTATGATTTAGGTAAAAATCTTATTGATTATGTAAACCCTCGTTAGTCAGAAGGTGAAGCCTCACCCATCTCCCTCTCCCTCTCAGGGTGTGATGGTCGGTATGGGTCAGAAGGACTCCTACGTGGGAGACGAAGCCCAGAGCAAGAGGGGCATCCTGACCCTGAAGTACCCCATCGAGCACGGCATCATCACCAACTGGGACGACATGGAGAAGATCTGGCACCACACCTTCTACAACGAGCTGCGTGTGGCCCCCGAGGAGCACCCCACCCTGCTGACGGAGGCCCCCCTGAACCCCAAAGCCAATCGGGAGAAGATGACCCAGATCATGTTCGAGACCTTCAATGTCCCCGCCATGTACGTGGCGATCCAGGCGGTGCTGTCCCTCTACGCCTCCGGCCGCACCACCGGTGAGTTACGCAGGAAGGGTTTGGATGTTACCAGACTTTTCAGGTGTAGCTTAGTTTAGGTGTGGTGTTAGACTGGATCCTACCTCTGTTGCTGCAAATACATGTCCCTGTCCTCCTTTGTCAGTTCATGAGGTAAATCAAGCCAAAGCTCAGTCCAACAATCAGATCTTCCTCCTGGTGATTTAGTTCAGTTTCTGGTGCTGGAGGATTCTAACCCTCTAGCTTTTTACTCTCAGGGATCGTGCTGGACTCTGGTGACGGTGTGACCCACAACGTGCCAATCTATGAGGGCTACGCCCTGCCTCACGCCATCATGCGCCTGGACCTGGCTGGTCGGGATCTGACCGACTACCTGATGAAGATCCTGACTGAGCGTGGCTACTCCTTCGTCACAACCGGTAAATCCAGACATGCTTTTTTTAGATACTGCATGCAGACCTCAGCAGAAAGCTGTTAATATTTTACTGTGAGAGCATCAATAATATAATAGCTGTTAATTACATGAACCAAAAACGTTAAAAAAACGTTTCTAGTTTTTTTGCACCTTTCCACACAAAGTCTGATCTCCTTTCCAGCTGAGCGGGAGATTGTTCGTGACATCAAGGAGAAGCTGTGTTACGTAGCTCTGGACTTTGAGAACGAGATGGCAACCGCCGCCTCCTCCTCCTCCCTGGAGAAGAGCTATGAGCTGCCCGACGGTCAGGTCATCACCATCGGCAACGAGCGTTTCCGCTGCCCCGAGACCCTGTTCCAGCCCTCCTTCATCGGTGAGCACTTCTTTCTTTTAATGAAAAGAACCAGTACAATCCGCAAACTCGTAGCTGAATAAGTTTAATCATCATGTTAAATCACGTGTGAAAAAGAAATTAAGATTTATTAAGATTCACAAAAGCTTGTGTGAAAAACTACACTGAAGATTATTGTACAGAAAGAGACACAAAAGCATTATAAAGTGAAACAGAAGTAAAAATCTGTCTTTAAGACTTACAGAAGATGAAAACCCATGAAAATAAAAAAGGTTTCTTCACAAATAAACGTGATAATGTGCGCAGCTGACTGAACCTCTGCTGCGCACCTGACAACAGGTATGGAGTCTGCCGGCATCCATGAGACCGCCTACAACAGCATAATGAAGTGTGACATCGACATCCGTAAGGACCTGTATGCCAACAACGTGCTGTCCGGTGGCACCACCATGTACCCGGGTATCGCTGACCGCATGCAGAAGGAGATCACAGCTCTGGCCCCAAGCACCATGAAGATCAAGGTACCGCAGCCAACTCCTACAGAATCTAAGCTCAGTCAAGTCCACATCACACAGGACCAGTTGGTAAAACTGTGTTTACAATACAAGACCAGAAGTGTGTGGACATCTATCCGTCCCTCGTTTAAGAGCTGCTGACATCTAGTGGACACATGTTGTCTGCAGTTATGAAGCTGCAGTGAGTTTGGTTGGTTTTATGGGCAGGAGAGAAATTATGTGTCATGGGTTTTCTAACATTTTTGTGGATCAGACTGTTTCTGATTTTTGAGCATGTTCAGCTGGAGTGTATTTTATAAATAAATGAAGTGCTACAGTATGAAAGACTTCACCTGCCGACAGTCGTTCCCTGACTTCACCAAGTGCTGTGAACACAACCACAACACATTTTTATAACAGTTGATCAAAATAAAGAAATAACTATAATCAAATAAGCACAAAACACCAGTCGAACACTTCAACAAACACTTGTATAAAACACCAACTTTATTTCTCCTCTCTGCAGATCATTGCCCCTCCTGAGCGTAAGTACTCGGTCTGGATCGGCGGCTCCATCCTGGCCTCCTTGTCCACCTTCCAGCAGATGTGGATCAGCAAGCAGGAGTACGACGAGGCTGGTCCCAGCATCGTCCACCGCAAGTGCTTCTAAACTCCAAGAGCGTCAGAAACCAGCTCAGGATCCGCACCGTCCCACGACTCGAGAGAGTCCAGAGTCTGAACCTGTACATATTTTTTATATTTATTCATGATTTTTTGTTTGTGATGATCTGTATGTGAATGACTGTGGAAAAGTGAGTGACTTTTGGCACACAACTCAAATCTGACCAACTGAAATAAACTGAAAATGTAAGAAAAGACCAAACAAGACACAAGCCAATAAAAGTTTATCTTCCAGCTACGACTGTTCATTATTATGAGATGTTCAATGTCTTCGAATCTCAGTCCACCAACATAAATCCAGACTCACGATCAACTTAAAGCTCCAGGACAATCTAATCGATCCAGCAGATTTAACAACAGAATCTACTCTTATAAAATGCAATATGCACATGTTGTAACGTAGTGCTGAGAGGAGACAGTAATGTGTCATCAACCATGTACCAGTATGTGATTTTGCAAGAAAGATATTTTCATACAATAAATACAAATACTGCATGGTTACTGTATACAACAGACACCAAATGATCAGAAATAGAAAAAAATGAGACATGAAGCAACCACACAGAGACAACATGACACAAAGACAAACACAAATCACAACAGAGATTTCACTCTACCAAAAGAGGAACCAATGCAACCGCAGGTGTAAGAAGGAATGTAAAACCGTATTAGAGAGAAAGAAAATGACAACTTACCATAAAAAGACACATGATGATCAAATGATGACAAAGAAACCAACTCTGTGTGAGCTCCTATCATCAAATATCTCTGCCTGCATTGAAGTCACAAATTCCTCTAAGTGATATCATGTGGAGGAACTTTGAGTAAACTGCAGAGTTAATGTGAAATTATATTTGAGGGTCGTATTTTATGAAGTAATCATAAAATTACACCAGCTGGAACAGGTGGAGGTGGAGGGTGTTGGGAATCACCCCTTCTAAGGCTATGACATAACTGCCAGTTATTAGTCTGCTACACCCACACTCTTCTTCCTGTATTACAGACTCTTTTTTTAAGTGAGCTTTGTTAAACATGACACAGCACAGGCTACAACCAAAACCGAAGCCTCACTTCGGCAGAGCATAGAGTACAAATTATATCGAACACAGGACAACTATGACCATACCGACATTTATTTTGAAAGGACTGACCGGACTCTGACGCTTAAACGGAACCTAGTGAAATAAAACTTCGGCAGGTGCTGGTCGTGATGGTACGGGCCGAACCATGGAGATAATTGGTTTGTTTTTGCTGAGTATTCTCACAGAAAATACAATGGGTGAGTAGAACTGATTATTTAATTTTTTATAATAGAATATTTTAATTTTTTTTTGTGACTAAGAAAATTGTAACTGGTAACTGTGGTCAGCGTGCGGAAAAAATGAAAATACATCTCGCTGTCAGGGCATATTACTGCTACAAGTGTTTTAAAATGTCCTTTTTCCCATAGATTCTGACTTTTTCTTTTTTCTGAAGCCCACACACGCACAGAACAGAAATCTTCTTACATCCTGTTCAACTGATCCACATGTTATAAAATGTTCTCTCATCACGTTCAGTTTATTTGCATGTACTTATCTGAGATGTGGAATTACATTTAAACTCATAAAAAGTTTATCTGTTTATGCTTTCGTAACTAAAAAGTGGCCAAAGAAGTATGAAAAAACACATTTAAGCTTTACTTCATTATTCTCGGAAGAGTTGGCTTCAGTCGAAACAAGGTTTAAAGTGGCAAAAACTAAAAGCTATATGTCTCTCTCTATATATAGTAAGTTAACTATATGTATTGGCCTGTTTGAAATACGATGAGGTAGTTTTATGTTTAGTTCATTTCATACTCCATTATTACCTTAAAATGACGTGTATTATAACCACTGCACATCAAATGTTCTTACTTTTTGGAAACAGCACGTGTGAAACAGGGCTGGAGGCCGTGGATTCCGCTACTGGTTAAATAGAGAAGTGGCACAAAAACAAGACAAGAAAATGATAAAGTCAGTCAGAAAATGAACACATCAAACATCAAATCCCACCAACATTAAAAACATCAACTTTAATATTATTTTAAACCAATTTAAATCTACCTGCTACGTCGACCTCACCTCACGCACATTTCCGTCACCATATCAATAAATAACAGCTCACAGGACTCGGTGCATCTCTGAGCCCCCATCGAGCTCGTCCAGGCGCGGATTAATGCGCAGGCTGACATAGGCTGTAGCCTAGGGCCCCATGTGTGCAGGGGCCCTGGACACCACCGCTCTTAACAGTAACAGCAACATATCGTCACGTATATAACATCTAAATATTCAGGCGGCTCACGTGTTTAAACTGCAGCGGTGCAGACAGGGATTCATGTCACACCGATCATTTGATCAGATCACGGATTCAACAATCATACACACAAATTAATCCAGTTTCATTTCTGTACTCCTGCTATTTTATTTGGAAGCTTTTGTGCTGTCTGTGATCCACTGTCATGGATGTGTAGTTTTGTAGTTTTCTTAGCATCTTGACTTCCCATGGCAATGCTAATTGCCAGAAACAACACAGTATGAGCTCACAGGATAGACATGGTATTCTATCACACATAGTATACATCAAAATGACTTCAGCAAATCCTGCTTTTTGATAAATAAATAAAATATAAAAAGCTACATAAAATACAAATACATAGAGCAAAATCTATAAAAACAGAATAATAGCAAGTGTTTAACATTGCAGCGAACAACTATAGCAGATACAGAGATACTGTGCCATTGCAACTGGTGTGTGTGTGTGTGCGCGCAACAAAACTGTTAGGATAATTCTCAATAGTTAAATAAATGCACTGAAGATCAGCATCTGAGTCCAAAGGTGTTCAGTTTATTCCTGCCGGCAAGGGAGCACACAAGCTTACATGACGTTTCACAATAAGAAAGTCAGACGACTGCAAATGCAAATCCAATTTTGTACTTCAGACAGTGGGAGCAGGGCACAGTCAAAAGAGTGCTAAGAGAAGTTGTTATTACTCTCTGCAATATTTAAAAGTGAGCATCTTGTTTTGCAGACTCATTTCTGATGAGTCGTCACTGTTGGTGCTGATGTCACCTCGTGTTTCACCTGTTTCACCAATGCTTGCAATGTGGAGCGGCAGCACTGGACAGGGCACAGACTGGACGTCTCTCTGCTCTGTCACAGGGCTGACATATGGAGGCAGCTCTGACCCTTTTAATTTTAAATCAAATAGTCTAGCTGCACAAAGCCAAGTAAATCAAAGAAGCTACACACACACACACACACACCTCCGGCTGTTTACAGACAACAGAGCTGATAAGTCCAAGAAATTCAATACATATCTCTGTTTGACTGGTCAGATATTCAACATCTCCTGATTTACCAAGCTGTTAGCAACTCATTCACATTCTATAGGCTACATATATGTGTCTATGTGTCGCTGCCTGAAAGCTGATTTTGACAACTTTGAGAAGTGAAGTGAACTCAGAGAGGTGCAGAGTAAAGAAATAAACAGATGAATCCCATTTTACCAGATGCCAGGGATCAGATTATCATACCAGCTGTTTATATCGTGGTCATAGACTCGTCCCGAACTGGACCCGAGCTATCCGTCCTACAAACACACTGAGCTGACGTTCACATTATTGAAGAATTCCTTCATCTCTGCACAAGATCTCATCAAGGTCACTGCTGCAGGAAGGAAGTTGGTGTTTCTGTTCTAATATTTATGACCCGGTCTGTAACGATGCTACAGCGGGAATAATCATAATTAAATTGTACAAAAAAACGTGGTTCTGTGCACTTGACAATAATCATTAGGTTCTTGGTTTGATTGTTATGCGTATTATTAATTTGTTTTGTTTGTGTCGCTCGTGCTGTAAACTTTCCTCGGTAACATATCGGGGCCTGTCCTAACTTTATTGCACCTGTTTGGTTTAAAAAGCTCAGCCTTACAGTTTTGCTATTTAAAAATTAATGCTGTCAGTGTGGGGAATTTATGCCATGTAATAGTATCAGCTCACTATAACAAAAACATTATATTTTTATGAGTATAACTGAACTGAACTGAATAATAATTTGGGGCTCTATATTTTCTCTGCAAGAGGGCAAAGTGGAGCCGAGGGGCCCACGACTACGTTAATCCTGCTCTGAGCTCGTCCTACCCCAGAGAGGAATGTTTTTCTTCTATGTTTATGGTGCCAAGCGTTCACTATGTGAATCATTTACTTTTACTTTAATCCACGTTCAATAAAATCACATTTTAACTGCTTTTTACTTACCTGTGAGACTAGTTCTTCTGTGTATGATTTATATGGTTTGTGTGGTTATATATTACACAATGTAAAGTTGATCATTTAAATGCAGTTTATTATTTTCTAACTTTAATCTGAGGATTCTGAGATTAGAAAAATCATATTTTATAGTGACCTCAGTCCTCTTCTGTAAAAAGAACATTTAGTATTACTGCATTTACTGACTTTTTTTTTTTGAATTTCTGTTCATCATTTACTTGTACTTCCTGTATTTTGTAGAAAACAACATACTTTACTTTACTTTTTGATTTACAAGGTAAAGACACAAGCAATAACCATTCAGGGTTCTGAGTTACTACAAAGTCAATCTGTTGAATGTCTTTGATTCTTTCTCCCACTCTTTAATATATTTGTCCACGTATTTCCCCCTTATTCCCGGGTGGGGGTCTGCGTGTGTATCTGTGCAGTGTTGGTGTATTTTGGCTGGTTGAAAGTGAGGCGTGCTGCAGCGTTTTGATGGTGAAGACATTCACTTTGTAAAGTGAAGCGTAATCAGACAATTCCACATTTCATCCAGGACTATTTAGTTGAAGTAATCAAGATGTAACTGGTGAATGTAAAAGTGTAAATAAAGTGTTTGAACATCTCTAATATTTGTTTTCACAGCAAAGTTTAGTGCCATTTGTCCGACCGCTGGTCTTGAGGCAGAAGTAGGTGACACTGTTATTCTACCATGTCGTCTGCAGCCGCCTCACGACTTGTCTACTTACACAGCTGACTGGAAGAGAGTTGACTTCAACAAGGTAGTCCACGTCTATCGAAATGGAAAGGATGATATTGATCCACAGATGAGGCAGTACAGAACCAGAACTCACCTAAACCACAATAACCTGGTCATAGGAAGCCTGAACCTGACGATCTCCTCGCTACAGCTGTCTGACAACGGCTCGTACAAATGCAGTGTCCCAAAACTGACAGCAAACTGCAGCATTACCCTCAGTGTTGGTAAGATGAAGATCATCCAGGTGAATTCAGGATTATATGATAGGTTGCTTTAAAACTTTCTTTGTTTCTGTCTCATTTTACACAGTAAGAAAACACCTGAACAGGAATACGACAGGTGATCTGAGCACAAAGACGCGTATAGTGGAAAATGAAATGAAGTCTGGTAAATATCTTTAGAAACTACAACCACTATGAGTAAAAGATTGTTTTACTGTCAGAACATGTTTAATAATCACTTTTAATGTTGGAAACGACCTGTTGCTGTTTCTGCAGGTGCAGAAAGGATGCTGGTGACACCGTTTGTTGTTCCCTCGGTGCTTCTGTACCTCTTATTGTTATCTTAGTACTTGTAAAAGGGGTAAACGCGTAAGTGAAAGTCAGTGATGGAATGTACTGTACTATGAATTTCAATGTGCAGCAGTAATTAAGATGAACTAGGGTGACACAGGAATCTAATGAGGGGGTAGTTTAAAATATCCAGAACCTGAGTCATGGACGTCTGCCTTGTTTGGAAACAGTTAAATGCTTCTTCAGTCTGAGGGAAGATATCCACAGATGTGTCGTCCAGGTCGGCTTCACTAGAAGACTCTTAGACTTTGAAGCACTCGTCCACCGCAAGTGCTTCAAAGTCTAAGAGCCTCAAAAACCAGGACTCTGAAACCACGGGAGAGTACAGAGTCTAAACCTGTACATATTTTTATATTTATTCATGATTTTATGTTTGTGATGATCTGAATGTGAGCGAGTGTGGAAAAACTAAGTGAGTGAGATATGACACACAACTCACCTCTGACCAACTGAAATAAACTTAAACAGCCAAATCAGCCAGATTAACATTATTTGAAGCAATAGACTTGACAAAGACTACTCTGGAGTGTTGCAGCTAATTAATATTGATCTCTACTGTTTCCTGAACGTTACCCAAAGGCAGGGGGAGAAGGAGTCTGATGAGAAGGCTAGCTGCACTAAGCCAGGAAATGAAAGAAGCTACACACACACACTTCCTGCTGTTTGTCCAATCAAAGGGCTGAAAATAAATTCCACTGTTTTACTGGTCACATATTCTGTATCGGTCACTCCTGGTTTAATATCACATCAACACCATCCAACCAGAAGTTCTGAGAGAGAAATGCTCTGCTGGGATAATAAGGTTCTATGAGGTCTTTAAGATATGTTGGGGCCGGATCATTTAGTGCTTTATATGTGAGAAGAAGGATTTTAAACTCTATTCTAGATTTAACAGGAAGCCAATGGAGAGAAGATCACTACTCAAATTCCCCAGTGATATTTCCCTGGCCCCAAACCATCGATCCTGAAACTATTATACCTAAATCATTAGTTAAATAGGTCAATGATTACATCTTCTGCAGTTTTCTTCTCATGCAACTTCATTTGATGTTATACACTGCAAAAGTATCAAAGGCACAATGCATTAATCATCAAATCCTATTTGACATTATACTTTATCCTCAGACGCTGAGTACTTCAAAATCCATGAAGTAACCCTTCAAGTGATCAGGACTATATAAGCAATTACAGTCTTCACTTTTTTAACTGTTAGAGCGCATGTAAAATCATATTTATTCTTTTTCATCTCGAAATATCAGCTCTTACCTTAACACGTGGGACTCCTTTTACACTGCTAAAATACGGTTCTGTGTTTGATCAGGGTCAGGTTATGCCACAGTTATGACCTCAATGGTCATAGTTTTACAGGTCTTACATAAATAAACTAAACTTCTCTCTTTCAGATAGAATTATTTTCATCTGAAGTGAATTCTATAAAAATGTAATGTTTTAGCAGTAAGTACATACAGTACTACAGTGATACAGTTTTCTGAATTAAAATTATTCAGCAAACAATGGATGTGCAAGTTGGCACTCACCTAAAAGGAGTACCATCTGACCACTCACTTATTACTGTTCTAAAAATACAAATACAAAAAAACATATTCTAAAATACCTTCCCTGGAGTTAATCCGGAGATATTGAGTAAGTAATAAAAAGCGTGATGTAGTTTTATTTTGAAGGAGCACGCCAGAAGCGGCGCGTGCTATTTAGGCTAGCTTGTAGCTGCAGTGTCGGTGTTAGCTGCCAGAGAAGCGGAGCGATGCCAGAGGTCTGAGCGCGGCACTACACAGACAAACTGGGGTTTAAACCAGAACGGACCCGCATGAAATGAGATCTGGGTGAGTGAAAATATATGTGTGCTTTACTACAAGAGCAGTCAGAATGAACATTAAAGCCACACCGTGTTTATAAACGGGGATTAATGGAGCAGCCAGGTGAAGATAACGCTGTGAACATGGAGCCTGTTTTCACACGGTCACATTAAAACCTCATTCTTACATTTAATCACATTTAACTGCAGTTTTAAACACTAACAGACAACAGGTTTATTTTATTTTTCTATGGCCTGCAAAGGATACAATAATTAAAACACGATAAACTGTCACTGACATTAAACCTTTAAAACCAGGCGAACGTACAAATAATGACCCTTTTAACAGTAAATTGAATTTAGCTATTCTGGTTTCATGTCCCTATTAGATGTAGGTCAGCTCACATAGATGCATAATGAAGGTGGTTTATTATCAGGGAAGTAACAGGTATTTAGATCTAGAAATGTACTTGCGTGTAGGCGGGGACCCGGGACTCAGAGACGTGTGTTGTTGGTCGTGTACTATGAGTAGTGGTTGCAGTATTTCAGTCGGTAGTAAGACTATAATGAGCTGCAGGCCTAGTCTGTTGAGGGTAATCTGTTGGGTGTAGAGCACAGGTAAACCACACCTGGTGGTGCAGGCAGACCCCCCCTCTGACCCCATGTGTTCATGTGGTAGGATATTATTAAAAAACATTTTGAAAGAATAAGAACCATTACTCTTTAAGCTGTAAGATACGATGTCAACATGCTGCAGGTAGAAACCGCATGAATCTATCACACATTCACCTCACTCAGGTTATCTCCATTATCCAACTGTGGGACTTCATCAATCTAAGTGCTTTACTTTATGTTGTATATATTTTTATTTTCCACAGTGATTAGAACCAAACGGACAATACAGAATCATGGTTACCAAGAAAATCCGGACAGAGTACATGAAGAAGTTCAAAGATCCGAAATGGGAGACGTTTTCCAAATGCTACGAGGACTCCGTGAAGTACCGGCTAACTCGGCGGGTGATGGAGCATTCCCACAAACCCTGGTTCTGGGAGGGCTGGGACAGCGGCTCTGAGTCCAGTGGCTGGTCCACCCCGAGGCTGACGAGGAACAAAGTCGCCCCTCTATCCCTCCCTCCTCCACTGCAAACAGCCATGGAGATGAAAGAGAGGTTGGGGGAACCGAAGACCAATCCTGGACCAAAACTGTCATCCGAGGATGGAGAGACTGAGGTAGAAGCTGGAGACGCTCCAACCATTGATGCTGCGCCAACTGCGGGTAAGGAACTATTTGTAATAATTACACAATCCAGCTCTGGTCACGTTTTCTGGCACCACTAACAGAACCAGTACGAGTACCAGTAATCATTGCATTCCAGACTCCTGTCCACTATCGATATCGCTGTTGCTCTCCAGTACTGTAGGGGACGCTGTGGACTAGTCTACAGAAAACAGACTGTAGAAGAAGACCTGTGAAACTAAACATACGTTTTATGTTGTTTTTTTCCTTTATGCTTTCACCTGATTCTACTTTTCTGTGCTTTTCTTCATAAATACATTTCTAAATATTATATATTTACTTTCTAATTGGTTCATTTTGGAGTTGTGGTGGCAAACCACTAAGCCAGTCATTAACAAGCAGGCACCTCAGAGGCACATTTTACTACTCAGCTGTGGAAACAGAAACTAAACAATATTTATTATATTATTTATTTATCTAATATTTCTTTGTCTAGCTTCCAGAAAGTTTTAGAATAATCTAACCAACCCTTTTTGGGTGTTTCTTTATGCTCCTGTGTGAGCGGCGGCGTGCCATTATGAGTGAGAGAGGCTGATTTACCTCAACAGACACTGATGCTAAAAATATTTGGACTGAAGGTTTAGTGGTCAGATGGGATCATTTCTTTCTGTTCAGACGCTGGGCTCAGACAAAAAGGACCTGTTGTGTTTCTAACATTTCCATGGCTGCAGATAAGAGAGGAGAGTGTCCAGAGACCAGATCGACTCCGGAGTCTGTATCCGAAAGATTTCACAACATAATTAACTGAAAGTCTGCATAAACACCACCATTATGCAAACATCACATTACAGCACACAGCACGGGAGTAATAACCACCAAAAACGCTCACAACTAACGATTTTCTCTGTCTTCACTGTGTTCTTCCTTCCCTAGGAGCAGCTTTAGAAAACGGTGTGAATGAAGCAAGCGGAGGTTCACCAACCGCTGCTCCAAACACCAGATGTCCCTCAGATGACACGGCAACAGACAACGGCCCCGCCGACTCAGCGTCGTCCAACGGGGAGCCGGTCAAACCAGTTCCAAAACGACGTCATCGCCGACGAACACCTCGCTCTGAGCCAGGACAGCGGGACAGTTCCCATGACGACAAACCGACTGTCGTACGCAAACCACAGAGGGCCAAGAGCCAACCACCACTCAGCACCAAGGAGAACCAGAGACCGTCAAGCCGACTGGACTGGACCGAGAGACAAATAGAGGTCAGGAGTTCACCCAATGACGTGAGTTAAGACTTCATACAGTCTTTAAATAGACAACCACTGTTCTTGTTTGTTGTGACCAGTCTGCTGTTGTCAACGAAAAAAAGACGGCAAAGCCAAATGTTGTACGTTAAAGCCAAGAGCTGTGGAGAATCTAGGAAGTCCGGAGGTTTTGAGAAGAGCTTGTTAGAACTAATTGGGTCATTTTATTGGATTTGAAAGAAAAAATGCAACAAGTCTTATTCTTGAAAATAAACATGTAAATTCAGAGCAGCTCATCTTCGTTCACAGGACACCAGAGAGGTGAAGCTGTGTCACCAAACACTCTGAAAACATAAATAATAAAACATCGGTGTGCTTTTCGGAAACGATCCTCTCTCTGGTTTCTCTTCTCACAGAGTCACATATCAGGCGCCTGCGTCCAGACACGGCGGGAGTCAGACAAGCGCAGCTCCAACCTTGACCGCCGACGGGCTCGATCTGCTGACCTGGACAAGATGAGGCGGTCACAGCTGGCAGTGGTGGCAGACGACCGCTGGATGACGGAGTACATGCGCTGCTTCTCTGCCCGTCTGAGGTAGAGACAGCCTCCACCCATGTTCCCCTGAAACCCGTGTTTCCTTATTGGAGAACAAACATCAGACAGTGATTGAATTATTAGCCCAAAGTAGATGAAAGCATGAAACGACAGAGCTGAGGAGACGATGAATACATTCACACGTCTTTGCTCACTGACTGATAGAAAACCAGTTGAAGTAAAGGGGCCACGTTGTAGAATCTCACAGGACGAGTAACAGGATGAGGGTCAATCAATAATTAAGTAATCTTAACAAAGATAACATTCCACATTTCAACAAGACCAAAACATATTACAACTTTTGTTTCTGCTGCAGACGATGAAGATTTCAAAGTTAGAAAAGCTCCAACCTGCCCTTCAACTAACATCTATGCAAACAATGAACTCAAACCCCACTGTCCTGAAACATCACTGCCTGCTCTTTACTCTATAGAGCGTGAGGTGTTTTAAAGATGAACACGACACAAACTGAGCTGTTGTGTTGGTTTAGTTTCTCTTGAAGCTGCTGCTGAAGACTAACTGAATACAAAGTTTGTACAATCATTCATCTCAGTTACTGTTATAGAGCTTACAGTAAGATTAACCTCATTTCATTCAATCGTTTGTCTACATTCAATCAGTCTACGAAAAGCACTTTCAGTAATTACATTCTAATTCACTAAAATTAATTGATTAATAAATAAAAGGAGATGAAAATGTGGTCTGGTAAGTCTTCAAACTGAGGGCAAAGACAAGTGATGAAAATTACAAAGACGAATCAGCAAGATGGACCAGACGTCCAAAAAGCGAAGGGAGACTATACTCCCTTAATTGGCCTTTAGAAATTCTATTTTAATGTATTATAGAACTTTTCTTGACCACATACAGCATCGTTTTTACTGAACCACCATCAACCTTCACAGGAACGTGTGTGTGTGACGTTGGCACTACAGAGCCTATGTATGTAGGACTACTCCTATTCATCCCTGTGGCTACAACAGCTGCTATTAGAAACTAAATTAACTTTTTAATGAGGTGAGAAACACGCCACAAACGAGCACCATGTGGAAGTAAAAACATTTTCAGGTGTATTTTACACTCAGCGACTGAATCGTCTTTGTCTGCTTCAGTGTTTGTGTTGAAGGTTTGATACTCAACAGACAGAATCAACTATTTATAAGCTTTTATATGAAAGATCACTACTTGAATGTATTTGATTTCTTTGCATGAACGTCTCCAAACACTGTTCTAGTGGTTCTTTGTTTGTCTGGTAGCTGCGTTTACTCAGAGAGCAACAGAAAATCTATTTTGTACACTCAAACATTTAGATTAGTGGAAAACTGAGAGAGAAGAAATACTGAAACAGACAATTGAATCTATTTTATAGTTATATTCTACGGTTCTAAGTCACTTTAAAAAAATATCTTTCTAGGATTTATATTCTGATCAGAAATAAATGAATCACTGGACACTAATGGACTTTCTGCTGTATTCATGTTCATCTAGTAAAGCAAAGGCGACAAAGACAAGATTCTCATTACATTGTGTATTAAATGACACGGCCGTCATCTTCTGGGTCCATATTTAACAAGCAAAGACTTTTCAACGTTGTCCAACATTTAGAAAGAAACCTAATGAGCTTTAACGTGCGTCTCATTTCCTACTCATTCTCATTGAGGGGCTACCGTACGTCTATGGTATTAATCTTTTCTAAATAAGAAAGTGGATCAGCTGACCCACAACAGGAAACATCACATCCATGCATTAAAATAAGGCTGGATGATACAAGACAAGAATGAAGTTGTAGATTGGACGGGAAATATGGTTATTTGATTTATTTCTCCCTTTTTTCTTTCTGTGTTATTGCAGTCTGGTTGAGGTTCATACTTTAGTTTTTTGTTCTTTACAGAAGAACTTAGTTGTCACTTGTTGAGAATTATTGAGTTTAGATTAAAGCAAAAAAAGGGAAAGTTTACAACCAATTTAATATTAATTGTATCATCATGTGAAGAAAAGTGCAAAGTTCAGGTGTTGTAATGTTTAGTCAATTGATGAATGTTGAAGCTTTTTAAATAACGTCAGTTTTTTGATCGTAGAACTACAGCTTGTAAATACACAAATGTAATTTGTTGCATCGAGTGATTCAAACGAGGGCTAATGTTCAACACACGTTTACTTTTAAAACTCAACGCTCATTCATTCACTGAGAATGTCGATTGATTTTACGCCAGCTAAGCCTCGTCGCACTGAATGTATGATGTGTTTATTTATTGTTAAATAGTCTTTCTTCTACTTTTATCAAACGTGTCGCTGCTGTGACTGTAACACGACCAAACTGTCACGATTAATGTTGATATGTTTAATCCACGACTTGGGAAATGAACCAACTCCAGAAACGCTTTATCTCTTAAATTTCTTAAGTTATAAGAACACAAATCTATTTTAACACCGTTTGCCAGTTTTAGATGTTCAGAGTTTACTTAAACTGTCAGTGATCACATATTTGTGATGTTTGCGTTTTGTTTAAGCACTAAGTTATGAATTTATTGCAAATAATCAAGAGAAAAGTATATTCTAATGTTAAAAGTTGTTTAAATATTTATCTGTCCCACGATGTCACTTACAGCACTGACATTTGCACCATGAGAAAAAGACCTGAACATTTAGAGAATCACAGGACTTGAAATGTTAATTTTACTGTGAAACTACAGGAAACCTGTAAGAGGAAGTGTTTGCTTGTTATATTGCTTCTGAGTTATTGTTTATTGACAAAATATCTGAAATGTATGTAGAGTCATATCTGATCCCTGTATTTGTACTTTAAACCACTATATTTTCATCCACATTAAGGCGTTGCTGTGAATAAAATCTGTTTTGGATTGGCTCTGTGTGTTATGCTGGTTTAACAGTGTGAAGCGAACAGTCAGGATCACACATCACCGATTGGCTCAGGTTTATGTCTGTCTCTAGTGTGCTCTGCTTTACGGTCATGAGACCAAACAGCAGAGAGACGTGCTAATTAATATATTTCTGACATTATTTTTTAAAATATTGTGCTGCATTAAAAATCCAAATGTGATTTTAGTGTTTAAAACAAATTTCAGAAGAAAAATCAAAGGTTTAGTTCACAACTGTACGAGGTTATCAAAAGCTGCATTCGTTACATGTGCCGGCGTTTTCTTAAAGCTCCTGCAGCAGATCAGAAAACCCGCTGCAGAGGCTGTTAACCCTTTAATCCAATCAGAGGGAGTCTAGGTCCTGGAGCTGGGCCCACAGATCTGCTGACAGCTTCAGTCTCTATATAAAATCAATGGTGCAGATTTGTGCTGATGTTTCAACAAGGTGACAAACAACACGTAGAGTTTAAAAGGTCTGTACATTTGTTTATTTACAAATGTTTCAAACTCAAAGTAAAACTAATGCTGCAGTTTCAAAACCGGCGGAAAAAAAAACTTTCGTAACCATCATTAAAAACTGTACAAATTCTAAGCAAAAATGAAGAAAAATAAAAATCTGTTTAACTTAAAAGAATCTGAGATAAAACATAATCACGAGGGGAGTCCTGCAGCCAGGATGCTGCCCAGCAGGGTTCGGTCCTTCAGAGCGTTTTCAACGTCTCTCTCCTCGATCTTCAGAAACACCTGCAGGTCAACATGAACATTCCTCTTAAATACATGAACCGTAGCTACAGCGGCGTTAGCGTCTCATTACTGGCAGACTGTTGTGTACTGTAATGTCTGCTTTGTACCTTAGTGAGTCGAGCCTCCTTTGCTTTCTTCAGAGCAAAGATTCCTCGACTCTCCAGCAGGCTGCAGAGCGACAAACACTCGCCCTGCCCGACTCCGGACACCTGCCGCTGAGCGCACAGACGACTGTAAACCTCATGCAGCTAAAACAAACAGATTTACACTCTGTTAGAGGAGACGAGCTTACAACTCACACCAGCCGTTATTTACAGGCCAATAAATACAGCTGCATGTTGTTACAGCCAACAAACAGGATCCATTTAAACTCTTCGACACATCTGCATTTCTAAACATTTATTCACATGAACCAAAATTTACCAATTTTACAAAAACTAACATTTCATAGAAAAGACTAAGGTTGAAACTAAAAACATTGGGCACATGTTCAGCGTCTCACCTTCCCGAGGCCGATCTCTTTGTACTTCGCGTTTTTAATGAGCAGCAGTAGACAGCAGACGAGCAGCTTCTGCTGCAGCGGGAAACTTTCTCCATCCGAGCTGCCGCTGCTCTGAGACGCCATGCGGTCGCCGTACACCTCTGACAGCACCCGCGCGATCTGAGGGAGGCTGACCCGGGACGCTGCAAGCACCCCGAGGACAAGAAGTGTTTGAGTCAGTTCACATTTGTCACAGCAGAAAATAAAATTCTTACTCGTGTCTCAGCAGGCTCGGATCAAACCTGGTCAGGTGTCATTTCTGAGAGTACAGTGACGCTGCTCTGACGCGCCCCCAGAGACTTTACTCACCTTTAGTTTCTGCTTTTGAGTCAGCTGCTTTCTTCCTCTCATCAGACTCCACAATCTCCACGGCTCTCCTAGAAAACAAAGAAATGAATGATGCACACGCAACAAGATCTACAAGAACTCTTTAAATTCTATATACTATTTTCTGAGTAGAGCAAATTTAAGAAAAATACTCTTTAGTATCTGGGAAAAGCAGGGGATAAACAAAAATCCTATGGTTGAGTTTACTACTTTTAATACCTTTTTCAATACCTCCGGAATATTTTTTTAAAACCAACACGACATTGAGCTGCAACTGTTTTTAATCGACTACTTTTCTACTGATTTTCAGATTCATACACTCTGGTCCAGTTTAAAGACTTTAATTTGAAATTATCTTGCATTTATTTAACAAATGCTATGAACACGCTGTTTTTAAAGAACAGGGACTAATCCATAACTGAGGATATACCCGATTTTCACAGAACCGCCACACGCTGTGCTGGTGCGGCATAATGTTTCATGTTCAGCCAGGCAGTACAGAGATGTTTATTCTCAATAATTGAATAACTGCCTGAAAATATCAAACGTTCACGTTCACACTAATCCGAGTGTATTTCTCATGTTTCTAATGTTTTCTCTAGCATTATAGTAGGAAATTAATGGTACTTCATTTCATTTTCTAAACAGCACCAGATCACATCAGCAGTAAGGTTTCTTTTAAAGCAGGTCTATATCGTCTTCTTCTACTAAACAGCCTCATGTGTCACACAATGGTTCCTTTAAGTTTCTCTGCCCGGAGCATGAATACTGCTCAAAACGTCAGAAACTGGTGTTTGGCCGGTGTTTCAGCACAAACTGAGACGACGTGCGCGTTAGCATCACAGACATCGAGTCTAATCCCACGATAAATAAACTTACAAGAATATTTATTACATCACGAAATGACGATAAATACCTTCTACCACTTTTTATTGGCCTTAATCTTTGCTTATGTGGTTTACTACCTTTAAATACTTTTTAAAAACACCCCGTTAAATTAAAGACCTCATCCGTTTTAATTTTCACACCCTTTATATTCATTGTTATTAAACTACTGGATCTTTATCTGTCATCTTGCACAAATGCATTTGTGATTTTAAGAACTAAAAAACATGCAATAACTAAACATTGAACTGAGCGAGAAGACGAGTTTGAGCCGGTGAGACATTTACCTGCAGATGTCCAGAGCCTTCCTGGCGTCTCCCGACACGGCTGACACCTTTCTGGCACAAAACTGAACGGCAGAAGCGTCGACGATCCCTTTGCCTGATGCCTGGAAGAGAAAACTATTTTAATGCAAAAGCCTCAAAATAAAGTTAGTAAATTACGCCTCTGTCAGTGTTGCATCTCTGCGTTTACCTGCGAGAGTCTATCCTGCACGATGGCAACGAGCTCCTGGCGGCTGTAGGGAGGGAAGTTTAACAGCAGGGGGCGACAGTGAGGACGCGCCTGCAGTCTGGGCAGGATGCGGTCAGTGAGATCCAGAGCGTTGGCGATACCTGCAGAGACGTCACAGCTCAGTATTCAACATCTTTAGGGTCGGTGCCTTGTGGAAAATAATTATTTAAATCAATTTAATAAACGTAGGTTTGCAGCAGGGACAATCATACCAATGAGAGACAGTCTGGACTTGGGCAGGTACGGCCACTCAAAGATGGTGTAGAGGACGTCCTGAGCTTTACTGTCCAGCTGATCCATCTCATCCAGTACCAGAAGTCTGAGAAGGAACCAAACAAGAAATCATCAGCACAAACACAAACAAACTGTGGTTTGATGAGTGCGAGGAATGAGAGTGGAAACGCCAAAGCCCAAACCCAGGCAGCTTTACTCACACAGCAGGTCCCGGAGCAGTCAGGAACTTCTGCAGCCCACTCTGCCCGCCTGATGCTCTCAGCTTGTCGGCCAGCAGAGGGAAGATGGAGTGGGAGCTCCGCAGACTCATGCAGTTCACCACCAGCGTTTGTACCAACGACAGTTCAGTCTGGAGGAGGAAAGACAAAAACACTTAATACCCGTGTCACAAATCCTTAGAAAATATCATGGAAACCAAGCAAAGTCAAACATTTATTTTCTCCATAAATAATTATTTATTAACAAAATGAGACACAGCAGGATGAGAAAACAATTGTTTGACTTAGTAACAAAACTGAAAAATGCACAATCAAAGTACCTTCATCTCCTGCAGGACACAGTTGAGACAGGCCGTCTTGCCAGTTCCCGGGGCTCCGGAGATGTAGAGGCTGCCAGGGACGCGCTGCAGCACCTTCTCCTCCAGGAAGCAGCGGATGGACGCTCGCTCGGCTTCTCTGGACAGAAGCTGCTCGGGGATGGCGGTGTGGAGAGCCTGCTTCACACTGTGAAACCGCGACTCTGATGAAGAAAACGTGTCGTCAGTAAACAGCAGCTGACACAGGAACAAAGAAATTTACAGAGCTGAAAAATACTCTGATCAGGCCAAAGCAGTGGATTATTTTCCCCTTTAATAGTCTGCAGAGTAACAGAAAAAGTCTGAGTTTGGATCAGACAAGAGTCTGTTTAAATCGGATTTTCTTACTTTCAGCAAAAAGTCGAGTGACTGCTGTCTTCTTCTCGGACATCTGACCACCAGGACTTCCAGTGGGTGCTTCATGTCTCCTCGGAGACGGCCTGGGCGTGGGGGAAAGCTGGTGTCGCGGTGAAGATGGGAGAAGCTGACGTCGAGCCGAGACCGGCGAGTTCTCATCAAAACCAAGTTTCCGTGGGGATGTGACCGTCAGTTTGCTCTGCTTCGGTGGTGAACCCTGCAGAGCCGCACCGAAGTTGCAGCTGTTGTCGTCACCTGAGGAGAGAAAACACTCAGCGTTTACATTGGCGAGTGGCGCCAACGTGTGGGGTGTCCAGCAGCTTTCTCCTATCTGGGCTGTTACCTGTGCGTTTTCGGGGGCTTAGTGGAAGCCGGGTCTGAAGACTGGGAGATGAGGGCGGTGCTGCTGGACGTCTAGGTGAGAGGAGAGATGGGTGGCTGACCGGCCCTTTAGGTGAGAGGGGGGTGAGGCATTCGGCGGGGCATCTGGAGGATAGAGGGGGGGGTAGGTCGGCATGACGTCTCGGGGAGAGCGGTCCATTGTGTGTCAGGGCGACCGGTCCAGGCTTGGATGGTGAAGACACTGGAGACGGTGCCTGCTGTGGCATCTTGGAGCGGGAAGAAACCCTGCAGGACCTACGACGAGGGAACGGCAGCGTGGGCTGCGCCTGGCCCTGAGAGCGCGTGCTGGGCATTTTGTCTGAGCCTGAAACAAAAAGCAAATAAACATCTTATGTTTATAGAACTGTTTCGATAAAACTGTTTAAAATGATTGAAGGACCTGAGACAATAATTACACGTACCATCACAAACGTTGAACATTAGCAGATAGATATGCAGTAACATGACCTTACTGTACTTCTCTTGAATACAACATAACAAATGTTGAAATATTGGAACTAACATTAAGTAGTAGTTCATATTTTAATTGTATATATTGAAAGAACCCACTAAACTACACTAAACTATAAAACCTTCTAACTAACCTATTAGCACATATTAGAGACATGGACGCAGCTGGTCCTTCCAACATATCATTAGAACTTAATCACATTCACGTAAACGTCCACTGGCTGTTGCTATTGCGTGATTACGGTCTGTAACTTTGAATGAACCTTATTAATTATATTTCACAGTAAACGAGCAGATGAAACAATGTGGTTGTTAAATGGCGCCAAGACGCGGGACTTCCAACAACGGCGACTGAGCGAAAATGCGCCAGATAGAAGCGCAAACCTCCGTTTATTAACCTACAAACGGCAGATTCACATAGAAATCATTTTCATTAAGTAGTTTGTCAACACACAGTGTAAAAGAGAAGCTAATCGTGGCAGTTTAGACAAAACCAAACCAACTCTGATGAACAGAGTGAAACAACACCGCCTTCGATAACTACACATCCATGCTCTTTCTGCTTGAATTAACTCGGTGTGGATGAATTTACCTTTGTAAAAATGTTTTTTTAAAGAAAAAAGTCTCCTCGATTCCGTTTCTTATCTTGAAGCAGAGTGTTCCTGACTATCTGTCTTCCTCCTTGGACAAACTGAACCCGTAGCGCCAAATCCTTTTTCCACCTCCCCTTGATCAGCTGTGTTTCCCGCTGCTGCTGTCTGATTGGTCACAACAGGGGCGGAAACGACGCTGATTGGCTCAGCTCAGGCGGATTTTGCGTCATTCGTTGCAAAGCCCAACGTCACATCCGTGGCGGGAGTTTTATTAGAATGTTGTTTTGGCGGATTCTAATTTTCCCGGAACTACATTGTTGGAACTAACTGAGTAAAGTTAGCAAAGTAAAGCAGTGACATTATTTACAATGTGACACTTTATTGGAAATTAAAGTACTCAGCATATACAAACAGTTAAAATTGGCTACTACTACTTCAACTACTAAACTGAGTGCTACCACTTCTACTTTTACTTCTACTTGTTTATATACTTGTCTTTGTAGACCCTAAAGCTGCGTTTGACTGAGACGCAGAAGGTGGCCGGATGGAATCCCTACCCATCCGCCATACTAGGTGCGTCCCTGAGCGAGACACCCCTGTGTCCCCTGTGGCTGCTCAATGCTCCCCCAGTGAGTTGGGCTAAATGCAGAAGTCAGTATTGTTGAGAGATATTATTGTAACATGCAAAAATGTAATCAAAGACAAGAAAAAGCTTTTTTCTTCTTTAAGTGTAAACTTACACCTAGCAGAAGAAATAAAGTAAAAGCACCAATGCAGAGCACAAGTTGTATAATACTGCATTATCAAGGTGTAAAATATATTTAAATGAAAGAATTGAAACTGTGTGGGTGTTAAAGTGATGTCTGTTTTTTTGCACACTGCTATAAACAGCATCAACATAAAACTGTTACAAGGATACAGTAGACTCTAGTGACTAGAGGTTAGTTCTTACAATTATCATTCACGTACAAATGACATCCAGCAGAAATGAGTGTATCACCCAGCAGAAGCTGTTAATTAATACCATCAGTCCCTGTGTGTGTGTGTGTGTGTGTGTGTGTGTGTGTGTGTGTGTGTGTGTGTGTGTGTGTGTGTGTGTGTGTGTGTGTGTGCAAATTTAAACTCACAAAGGCCCCTATAAGAAACTGAACAGCATCAGTGTTGCCTGCTGCACGTGGTGCACAGGACCTGGACTTTATCCCTTTTAGTCCAGTTGCTATTGAAATACCAAATGTATTTATTTAATGTATTTATGTTATTTTATTTTATTCATTCTATTTATTTATTTATGTTATTTTTATTTTAAGTTATGGATTTTTTGCAGTTTTGCATTTATTTGCAGTAGAGAAATATATTCCTTTATTTCTCTCTGAAAGCTGTGCAAAAAGATGAAGCATCATAAAATTATATTATAATATTAGTCTTTCAGTGGTTCTACATGTATTAAAGTGCTCACGTTTACTAACTCATAAGACACAAACTGTCCAAAAAAAAGACATAAGAGACAACAAACCATAATTTATCACCAAAGTAATTAAGTTGAGCACAACTTACTGTACAGACAATAATTTTAAGTATATGACCATTTTCATCATGTTTCTGTATAATTAGGGATCGTAGTAGTAATAGTAGTAGTATGTTATTTCGCTTCCACTAACCCAGTAACATATGAACATATGTAAGAAGTATTGGTATATTATATGAAAAGATTAATTAAATATTAGCACGGTGTGACTGTAAATTGGAAAATTGTTTTATGTAGAAATATTTTTATCAACATTTTCCAATGGTACATGGACAAAAAACACACTACAAACCAATACACCAACAGTCCTGCCTGCCCGAATAGAAAATGGTTAAATGAGTAAATGAAAGAATTAAATTAACATGTACAGTATTACAGTACAAGAGCAGAAGAGCATTGAAACAAGTATATCCCTCCACAAACATCAGTCTTCCCACCTGTATTCCATTGTAACCATTATATCACTTATATCATTAAACTGAAAAAATCTGTGCTGAGATCAATTCTTTCAAAATATTTGATGTTCCCTGCACTGCCACGTGCAGTGAAAGAGGGTGCCAGCCACTTTATTACACTTTGTGCATGTATCTGGTATACTAGGATTAAATCTATGCAATGTGGTTGGCATTATCTAAGTTATTATAAGCCACTTGTACTGTAGTAATTTACATCTTATATTGATGGAGCTGGTTCATCTTCAGTTATCTCAGTGTGAAGATACACTCAGACACACTCCCTTCCACTCCCAAATAGTTCAGAGGGTACCTTCATCGAACATATCTTTCAATTTACTTACACCTTTAGGTATCCAATTTTAAAACCCTCGATACTTCCTTCCAGATGTAAAACTGGTATTTCCCCAAAGTGGTAAGTGGGCAGACAAAGTAATGGGCTCACATAGAAATGTATGAGCGTTATGCTAGTGTAGTGTTTCTAAGAAAGGGGTTGTTGGTATGCTTCAGAAGGGTTTTAATTGGTGATGAATAAAGATACCACCTCAGCAAGTGGTTTGGGAGATCAGATCAGAATCTGTGTTGGTGGCCATTTAGCACTTGCACACCCACTGCTGTTTCTTCTGAGCTCTTTATTCAAGACCCCAACACTGTCTGAGAAGGTGACTACCATCAGCAAACAATTCTCTCCCCCTAAAGATCACTGTCTGCCTTCACTCCGCTCTCGGAATTACACGCGTCCAAGTTTCTCTACTCAAGTCACCCCACCACCTGTCCCCTGGATCCCATTCCCTCACACCTTCAGTTCAGAAAACCCACTATTATTTCTCCACTGACATGTCCTAAATTCCTCACTAGCAACAGGAACATTTCTAGACAGCTACCGCCCAGTCTCCAACCTTCCAATTCTCTCTAAAATTATTGAAAGAGCCGTTCTAGCTCAACTTTCATTTCTCAACGAGCATGATCTACTGGACCCTTTTTAGTCACTGTACAATTCCTCCTCTGCCTCCTTCCGTAAAGGGGAGAACAATCATAAAAATGTTTTGTACATTTCTCATATTATTACATTTCCCATTAAGACTAGAATTTAGTCTAATTCCTGCTTTTAAGGACCTAAAGATTTGTTATTTTCTACACTGTGTCTGAGGTGGAAAGCAGGGCTCTATATAAAGTAATGCTGATACATCTGTCCATCATCTTGGATGTGTGGATCCTGTTTGATTTCTAAGACCAGTGACTGTGTTAGGTCATATAATAGCAACATTTTATGAACGCTTTTATTAAAAATAAAGATTTTATTTAATTTGGTACATTTACAACTCATAGTGCTCAACTGGGAGACAACAAATTTGTAATATTCAGTGACTTGACACGTCATACAAGGGTTCATAGAACATAAAAGAAAAAATGAAAAAGAAACTTAAAGTGCTTTAAAGGACAGAAGACGAACATTTACAGTTATTCTGCTGAAAGAAGCATCCACTCATCTGAGTGTCTGGTAAAGTCCAGATTTGTGTGACATGGTGAGGATTCAGTATAAACATGGATTTTTTCAAAAAGAATTATATCAAATCTCATATAAACAAAGACAAATTAAAGCATATTGTGATTTGACCATTTCCTGAGCTTCTGCTACAAGTCTCAAGCTTATTTTCATTTAAAAAACTACAAGAAGAGATCATTCATTTCTTAAAAAGCCTACTTTCTTTGATCTGTGGGAAAGGCAGAAACCAGTTCCATTATTTTGTACATGTTGTAATATGCCTTTTAAACAGAGGGACAGTTTGCTTGTATTAACAGTTTTTCCAGTATTCAGAAACAGAAATCTCTCAATGTTTGTTTCTTCTTATGATAATAAAAAAGGTTTTTGTTTTTTGCTGCCTTGTTCAACATGTTGAAGTTAACCCCTTAACCCCAGGTTTTCATCACTGCTACTTCTCAGCCACCACTACACCTGTTGCTGGGAGTTTTCTCCAGCTCTGGCCAGATGTTCACCTCCTTCTATTCCCCCTCCTCTCAGGTTTTGCATTTCAGTGTTGTTAGTCCTCCCCCCTGCTCCTGCTGCTCCCCTCTTTGTCCGGATCTTCTTAGAAATCCCTGTAAAACATAGAAACTTTACTTTTTTCAGTCATACATGCTCATTCATCTACAGAACATTACATTTGTAAGATCATATCCACCAGCTCCCCTATAGTTCACTCAGTACATGTGGCGTTGAAGGACCATATAGAGCAGTGGTTCTGAAACTGTGGTGCACCAGTGGTACGAGTAACATCTGACAATGGTCTCTGCTCACTGGGCAATGTCAAAGTTTGACACACACTATTACCAGTATTAATCACAGCACTGCATCCCGATCTCTCTCAGGCTGGTTTTACACATGTTCACAGAGACAGACACCGCTTCATTCACAGACAACGCTGAAATCTAGTCGCTGACGTCTGGTGAATAATTAGTCTTTCCTGTGTGTTCCTCTCTCAAAGCTACAAAATCGTTATAGTTTATAGGTGAACCGACTGTCCCACAAGTCTTAGCCCAAACTGACTATGACAGTGTTTTCATTCACAGGTTGTGTAGCCAAACTCTAGTATCTGGATTCCGGAAAAATTTTGAATCACGTCCAGTTTATTGGAGACGTTCAATTCAGACACGCGAGACGACATAACTCAGGTCGGTAATAATGTTGCTGATCAGGATGTAATTTTACAGCACACGTTTCTAAACAGGTGGAGCGAGAAGAAACGACGTCGGATGAAACGATGAAATGGTTAAAAAAGTAGCAAGGAGGTGAGTGAGTGAAGCAGTAAAACTGCTCCCAGTGGGACACGGGACGGTAACTTACAGACGGTTCCAAGGATCATCAGAACCAGTGCTCCGAGAACACCACAGAAAATAGAAACGACAGTGTACATGACGCCAGCGCAGACCACGCTTCTGTTTTCACCATCTGAAACAAAACAAGAAACTGTATTTAAAAGATAGAAAGATAAAATGTTACAGGGGCAGGTGTGTGTCTGCTACTGGGCAGAGAAAGAAATAAAACCCCCAACTACTGAAATGTAGGAGCTGCCGAGTCTGTTTCAGTACACTGGACGATGATATGAACACAATACCATGTTAGCTACGAGGCTGTTAAATACATGCTGCATATTTTAATACATTTGTGAATCATTCAGTTGTAGCTACCATACATTTGAAGATAAATTAATGTGTGTTTTGAAAAAAGCACAACACATCTGGGGCAATGATAGAAAATGATTTATGCCAGTTTGTTTCAATTTCTCATATAATGAACCTTAGAGTCACCTTTGACCAAGATTTATCATTTAGTTCCTACATAAAGGAAATATGTAGAACATCCTTTCGTCCAGCTCAGGAACATTTCAAACATTACAAACATGTTGTCTCAAAGAGAATCCAGAATGCTGCAGCCAGAGTTCTGACTGTAATTAACAAGATCTTAGTGGCCTGGTAGCTCAATGGGTTAGGCGTCAGACTGAGATGTAGAAGGTCGCAGGTTCAAATCCCACTGACTCCAAATCCATCCCCTACCAGGTGTGTCCCTGAGCCAGACACACAGCGCTAGCTCCCTGTAAGTCGCTTTGGATAAAAGCGTCTGCCAAGTAAAGTAAAGTAAATATTACTCCTACATTAGCTTCTCTCCGTTGGCTTCCTGTTAAATCTAGAACAGAGTTTAAAATCCTTCTCCTTACATATAAGGCGCTAAATGATCAGGCCTCAACATATCTTAAAGATCTCATAGAACCGTATTATCCCAGCAGAGCACTTCGCTCTCAGAGTGCTGGCCAATTCCCCCCCCCACTACACCGAGCTCCTCTCCTCCTTTTCCTTCTCTGTCCACTTTATGACATCATTGCATGTTGCTAACGTTGCTTCTTCTTTCTCCTTCATTTTGCTTTGTCCTCTCCCTCTCTCTCCGCATCTCTCCTCAGATATTTACAACCTTGGAGCTGTAGTTGCTGATTCACCCAACTCCTTGTTGTTGTGATCTATGTTACCTGCCGTTTTCTCTCTCCTCTGTCCACTCACCCAACCCATTGAGGCAGTTTTTGCTCTTAAACCTGCCCTTAAATGACTAATGTTGTGAATTGGTGCTGTATAATTGAAGCTGAATTGAAATGTAAACATAGTTCAGGACACCTTTCATTGGGATATTGCATATTAAATACCTAGATTCTCTGAAGATGAATATTCCCTTGTGAAGTCAACAGATATTATGGCAGCGCTGACACCATTAGAAGAAAAGCTGGTGCATTTCAATCCTACTATCTTTAGTAACAATAATGCAGTGTAATAGTAATAATATTATTTCCTTAACCGTTATTTTGGATAGAAATAAACAACTATTTTACCAGGATCATCCGTTTTTGGGACGTCCTCCAGCCGAGGTGTCGTCGTGTTGGAAACAGTCTCCAGTGGTCTCTTGAGCCGACCTTTCTTCACTATTACATGACGAAAGAATACAGAACATTAAACATCTTGCCAATAGTCTTTTGTAGTTCAACGTCATCTTCAGTCGCTTACCAACTGTGAGAGCGGTGTAACAATAGGTTTCTGGTCTCAGTATGTGGCACCTGAACATGCCGCTGTCGGACAGCTTTACGGTGGACAGCTGCAGCGTCACGTTTCCTGTCTTCAGGCCGTTGTGGAAGAGAACCGTTCTGTTTTTGAACGCCGGCTTCTGGTCATCAGCACGATCCCGTGCGCGTATGTAAACGTGAACGATATTTCTGTGGTCATCTTTACTCCACGTCACCGGTGAGGTCGACACGTCAACTTTGTGATCCATTTGACATTCCAGGAACACGTCATTGCCTTCTTCGACCTCTTTTGTCTGATTGGGAAAGGCTGCAGGAAAAACAGACAGCATATGTATTTATACAAAAACCATATTGATTATTTGGTTACATTCACAGCTCTCAAATATATCAAACCTCCTCAGAGTCAGTCAAGTGTTTTAAACCTCTGAAGTGCATCCAATCCAAACATTCACAGCTTTTTTAAAAACAACATTCTTCCTAACGATTCCACCAATAAACTAAAACCAAAGGTTGGTTAACTGATCAGTTGAAGACAAGACAATGAGCTTCTGATAACAAATTTATTTTATTTTCAACGAAAAAAAATCTTGTCCTAGCCTTTTTATTATGCATGTTAAAAACATTGTCCATGATTGAGGAGTTGGAGAGCGTCCTCCTCTCAGCTACAACATGTAGAGGGTCCAGCTCCACACCCAGAACAGAACCAGCCCTCCTGAT
>JAUMHF010000001.1:1206781-1217476 GCA_032359275.1 Microctenopoma steveboyesi
AGTTTATTGTCCAAGTACACTCCCAGGTACTTATACTCCGACACAACCTCCACCTCCTCTCCTCCTATAGTGAGAGGTGTGACAGGACCCCCAGATTTCCTGAAGTCCACCACCAGCTCCTTTGTTTTACTGATGTTGAGCTTGAGATGGTTTTGGTCACAATTAACAGCATCATTCACTCCAAGTAGGGGCTTGTAGGCAAACTGGAGGGGGTCAAGTGACAGATTGACCAGTGGCCGGGGAGTCCAGGACCAGTCTCTCAAAGGCCTTCATGATGTGTGAGGCTTCTTATTCACAGGGATCAGGCAGGACCTTTTCCACCCCAGAGGAACTCTCTTCAGCTGCAGGCTCAGGTTGAGTAGGTGTTGGAGAACCCCACAGACGCGTAGCGCCGAACATTATCGAGTTAACATTCGGCACAAAAAGAGACCACGATCGAAACCTATAATTTTAGTGTCGTTAAACCTGTACGAGTGCAAATCACACGCAGCACAGAGATAAAACACCATAACAATAAGCGCTACCTGTTCTTTGAAGCGTTAATCTAAATGATCTAAATGAAAAGACTAAAGTCTTTTCGATCAGTAATGACGTAATTACAGGTCGGAAGTTAAACTCACCTGCAGCAAACGAGAAAATACCGATTAAAGCGAACAACCTGACGTCCATTATTAAACCGGCTCCGAGGGGGGGAAACGCTGGATTTGTTATCATGTTCAGGAACTTTTGGTTTTTAAAAACTACGAGGCGTCAACGTGAATCGAAAACTCGCGCGTACACAACGTACTTCCGGGGAAAGTAAAACACTTTCCGCCTCCGAGTTGGAGGAAGAATTATTTATTATTAAATCTATTCTGAAATTATATTCTTTATTTTACTTTCCCTGCTTTTATTTGTTCTGTTTAGGGGTTTATCTTCATAAATAACATTAAATGTACAGTGAGTTATGTCTGTGTTTTACTGAGCATCTTTCACTTATTAGCTTAAACAGGTATGTTTCGTGTATGACAATCATCAGTTGATCACTGACAAATAGAAACAGCTTCAATTGTCACGAGTTGAAAATAAAAGTTCAAAACACAAGTAAATAATGTACCAGATTCTCCAGTGGATGGTTAAAATAATAAGATGTGGGCTGATAACCTATCGGTGTGTATGAACACACATTGAGCTTGACTCAGTAAGTAGTCATTCAAACAGATGGCTGCAAAGTGAACCCAGAATCTAAAACTGATCAGACTGCTGCCAACAACGAGATTTTCTGCCCTCTACAGGACAAATATCTCAGACATAACAAATGTAAGACACTAAGTTACAAATGAGTTAACTATAATATGCACTTCTACTGTACAGAATGTCTCATTACATTTAATGCACATATATCTAATATCACTTATTAATGCTTACTACAAAAAACAATCCTCTTCTGCAACAAACCCATAACCTCTTTCAAAATAAAAATACCTTCTAAATTGCAGTTTACACCAAACACGTTGTTCAGTTTCTTTTTAGAAATATAAACGTGTAACTGAAAAGAAAGAGTTTTACCTGGTCTGCAGCAGGGTTTCTACTACACTCCATGCCACCCCACACAGCTCTACGCCTGCCCACGTGATGTTGACTGCTTCCTCTTTCGCTGCTTTTCCCGCGGTGGTTGATGCTGCCGCGAGTCTCAGTGGCTCAGGGGCGAAGCGCGGGAAACTCAATTATTTCAAATTTGGCGGAAAAACACTTCGGACTCGGCCTGGCAGCCAACTGGAGGGTTCATGTGCTCACAAACCCCCTGCTGGTCATAGACGGTATGCGTTCCTAGTCTAACTACTGTATATACCAGGGTTGGAGTCATGGCGGCCCACTATGATATATTTATACGAGACACCATAAATCAAATAAAGCGCAGCAGCCTACAAGAAGAAAGTAACCATGTTAAAAATGATATCTTCTTTCATCTTGGGAGAACATGGCCACATGTCACAAGTCCCACCTTGAAGTGAAAGTGGATGTCAAACACTGCTAGAAGTATTTTCGGGGTTTTATTAAATATATAGTTTGTTCACATACACAATTATGCCCAAAGTAAAACCATATATCAATATCAAATTCATTCTTTCTCTAGTTATCACTGACAAATCATCCATTTCCATCCAACAATATTACATGATCGGAATAACTGTAAGCTGCAAACTAACTTTATGACAAGCCAAAATACCACAAAGTTGGACACCAAATCTACTCTTAGCATTATTTAAAAAAGGTTATAAAACAAATTCTCTCTCATACACACGGTTTGTGTACAGGTGTAGTTTTGGACACAAATGACTACAGTTCATGCTATATACAGTATAATGCTCATAAAGCTAATACGTCTGTGCATCAAGCCGTTAGTTTTGTATACTCTGACATGAGCTTAATCTACATTATTTGTATTCCTCTGAGACTTATACTTTACATTTTTGATATTACATTGGAAAAAACCACCAATATATTCCAACTATGACTAAAGCCAGAAAAATGTGGCAAGAGTTGCAATATTCTGGCTTATAAATTAATATTACATCAGATTATTGATGGAACTTGTTATATATTACCTATTTATATTTACAGGTAATTATCGTATTCTAGTGCAAGAAACCAGTGTTTTCTTGCTTTCTGCATATTACAGTGAATCATGAAAACACAACAATTAGCCAGAAAGGAAAAACTAAAAGACTGTACGCCAACAGGAGTATATTTATTTGAAATCAATTCAAATGATAAAAACACAGTTGATTAACATGAAATGACCAGAGGGTTTCTGTTCTGAAGAGTGGACGAGGTGACAAACGTGATGAGTGTAACTCCAGGAGGCAAAGTGAAGTGAAGTGAAGTGAAGCTTCATTTGTTGTTTTCCGTTGTCTCCATAGTCCACCTCAGAAAAACATCACTATGGTTCTGACAAGCTGTTTTTTTTTTGGAACAGGAACCTCATTGGTAAAACTTCACACAGATCCATTCACCTACTTTACCCTCTCGGTCAAACAGCTATGAAGAGTCCGATCTAAAAGGCAAAAGCTCACTGGCTGGAACATTCTTATAACTTTTAATGATTTCTCTTTCCTATATTACAAGCTTTTTACAACATAAAAATAGATCAATAACTTTGATTACAATATTCCTTAATGTAAATATACAATATTTATTGCATTTTCAAATATACTTGTTTCTTATTTACTCTGTCGTCATCCATCTTCTCCCAAAAATAAAAGCACTGGTACCGATCAGAGCGACAACTGATTTGTGTAAGGCAAAGACCAGCAGGAGGCGCCGAGTCACTGAGAATAGAGACCTGAACAAGAGCATTTCTATTTGTTCATTTTTCCTGCATATAATCTACGTTTAGCATGTGATAAGTCAAGCTTAAGGTGGAGTAAATAATATCCTTCTCCTTTAAACAGTTCTCTGGCACTTGAGTGTTTCTTTTTTTGGTTAGCTGCTACCAACTACAGGCTGCACATAGAGCTTCTTGCATAGCAAATATCTTTCTCCAGCCGTACAGTCTTTCTCTAAAGGGCCACCAGCAGCAAAAGTAAAATCATGGATTCCTACCACAGTTAAGTCTTTACAGTAGACTAGTTCTGCAAAAATTAGATAAATGATCCCTTATTATCACCTGCAACTGCAAACCTGCAGCTACAATCATTTAAACTTGGTCCAATAAACAAGTAATAATTTAGTGTCTGGACACAGATGCTGGCTATGTTAGCTACAGTTTGTCCCAAGGTCATGGACAAATGAGGGATGAACCCCGTTAGTGTTTTGTGTAAATCACCATGAAAGTAATGCTGATCTTATAAGTGCATAAATGATCGTCATGCACAGTGTCTCGGTTTTGCAGTTAGGTTGCTGTGCAACATCACCTGAAGATGGAAATATAAACAACCACACATAAAAGGAAAGCAGGGAAACAAACAAAAAAACAGTTCCTCTATGAATGTAAAAATAAACAGCCAGGCAGGCTTCTGTCATTAGTTGGCAAAGTGTCAATAATGTCCTTGCTCTGTGCAGTTCATTAGACTGCACGGTTTTGGCACTGAGACAGAGAGCTGATTCAAAGGCACCGTCACCTGGCACTGCTGGGTCAGCTATTTAAGACAACACTAACCCAAAAAATAAAGATATATAATCATCAACACGCCCCCACGTTCATGGCATCATCAGCTTAGTGGGACGACTCCAAAATAAATTCAAAGACAGGTTTCATTTGTTTCCCATAAATTAATGCCGACACTTAAAACAAAATCTAAATAAAAGATGTTATTTGGAATTATAAAAATCATTATTATTATTATGACTTTGCATAAAAATGATGGAATGCACAGATGTGTTCCGTGTTTGGTCCTGATGTGTAGAGTGAAACAGAAGCAGAAGTGAAGGTGGGTCACAGTCAAAGGTCGAGTCGGTTACTCGCCTCAGAGTGGTTTTTACTCTCTTGTGCAAAGACAGACGGTGACCACAGAGTCAGAGTGATGTCGTAGTGTTTACTTGGCTCTGTGCTTCCTGCTCGTGTATTAGTGTTGGTGTAGATCTGTGCATGATCATGTTGTAGTGTGTTTGTGCTTCTTCACCACTCTCTCCTGACCTTCCACCGAGTCGGCTGAATAAGTTCAAGTCTTGAGCAGAGGTCCGTTCACCTGCCCACCGGTGGTGCTGGAGGAGCTCCTCTGGTAACGGCTAAGGGTGGAGGAAGGACACACAGAGTTTAACGAAAGTCACACAAACCTGTAAGACAAGCTGCTGTGACACGCTGTTGATTAAAAATAAGAGTAACAGAGTGGGGCAGTGTCTGAGGGTGAAGGTAACCTGGCACGTTTCCTTACTTTTACTTGAGTATTACCATTTCATGCTACTCTATATTTCTACATAACATGTTAATACAGTACGTCACTGTCACAGAGGTGCTGTTGAAGCCTCGCATGATTTCAGACTAATCAAGGTGACCTGGAACATTGCAGACATTTGTTTCTACAGGTTTGTGAATGAGAAGTTTGCTATTGAACATCTGACAGGTGTTAGGGATCAATGGCTGCACCCACTGACTTCTTGACATACTATTGACACCTAAAGTAGAATTTTGAAAGCAAAACATATTTGTAGAAGTCATAAATGTGAGGAAGGTTCTGCTGTTACTTTGTCCTCTTTGGACTAAAACACAGGAAAAACACGGTCAAATGTCAGGAAGCAGTTTCCTCTGTCAATATAAATGTCAGCAGATCAGGGCTGGAGGAGGGCTCAGATTACTTACTCACTGACATACACTGATTTCGGCTCAGTACACCACAATAATGGATTAGACATGAAATGACCAAGAAGTAATTAAAGTGTGTGGATCAACACTTGAGAGCTTGCTCTAGTGGAAGTGTTGGGTTTTCTGTATATATTTATATAAAGTGTAAGGTCTTAAACCTTACACTCTAAAGTGCCTTGAGACGACCTATGTTGTGAATTGGCGCTATACAAATAAAGTTGAATTGAACAAACAACAGGAGTCCTGTTTGGACTGATTTAGTTAATAAACTACAACAACACCAGAGAGCAAATGGAGATCAGGAGCGTGCAAGTGTCTGTGTCAGTGACGACAATCAACAGAAAACTTCCCACAGTAAACACGGACAGTTGCTGCTCATCTTGCAGCACACAAACAGGAAGAGTTTGGAGAAGAAAAGGATCAGATCCTAGCGGTGGTGGTGCTATGGTCTGGGCATGTATGTCTGCTAATTATATTTGGGTCTATTTGGGTCAGGACCCGACTAGTATATACCCCCCAAAGACAAGCAGAGAGCATGACAGCTGAAAGACTTGGAATTAAAGCCGACAGTCTGTTAGGGGTAGGAGGCTCTCTAGGACCGGGCTTGCCTCCCGATGTTCTATGTGTTAAGCACCTTGATCATTTCATTTCAAATCCACCTTGTACAAAGAAATTGTCTCTGCTTAACTATGATGGACTAAAAATAATGGACCAAACTGAATAAGACTATTAAGTTACCACTATGTAAAAGTGAAGCCAGAGAGTGAACACCTGAGCACAACATGAAAGACAACACAACGTGACTTTTAGTAGGAAAATGTCTGTTCTGGGACAGCAGCTACAATGAGCCGTCTAAATTCATGTCCCTCCAACCCTGTAAAGACGTCAGTACCCGTACCTTTGTTGGTTTTGCTGGGGTAGACCTTGCTGAAAGGCCTGTACTCCTCAGGAGGTGGAAATTCTTCAATGGGGTGAAAGTTAAACTTTGACTCAAAATCATCTGAGGGGAAGAAGAAAAGCAAAAATGAACCTTTCAGCAGTGTAAAACTACATGATGTGTTCTACAGCTGCAGGTGGCTGCTCTCTGGCTATGCCTCCATCCAGCTGTGACAGCTCCTCAGCCTTTGTCTGATTATTCTGCTCTAACCACTGGAAGACGCAGATTAGAAAATGCGGTCCCACTGTCTTAACATAGTGACAGGCCTGTGTAGATACAGTGTTGTGTGGTTTAACCTGAGGTAATCGAGGTTCTGCCCCTACCTTCCTGTTCAGTACAACAGGAAACAAGCTTGTTTGCATGGCTGCTTTATTTGACTATCAATGTTCATTCATTACATCAAGACCACAAACAAAACTATTTTAACAACTCCAGTAACTAAGCAGTCAACACACAGCCGAGGACGAAGGAAAACGGAGAGCATGCCAGAAAACAAACACACAAGTAAAAGACTTTCATTTAAAGACTTCGGCTGCTTGTTGTTTAGCACCTAACACCGAGTATTAAAACAGCAGGTGGTGTAGTTTGAGACCAGAGCAGTTATAGCTGCGTGTTTGTTGGCGTGGACTGCAAAAATGTGTGAAACCCAGCAGACGTCCGGTTCTGTTCTCCAAACAGTGTTTCTTCAGTAAACCTGGTGAGAGGTGTGAAAGGAGAAAACAGATGTGTCCACCCAAACTCACCCATGATTGACTTGGAGGAGATGGATGAGTGGCCGTTCCGCATGGGCGGGGGAGGTGGAGGGGGTCCGGCTGGGGTGCGTGAGGAGGAGGAAGAGATGGAAGAGGAGAGAGGAGGAGGCGGTTTTCCCGCTCGGCTGAGCGAGTCTGAGACGGCAGAGCTGTTGCCACGGTACGGCGGAGGGGGAGGGGGAGCATCCCGACTGCCGCTGCGAGATCCAGAAGAGGGAACCTGGGGAGCTGCACACGCACTTCATTAATATAATACGTCCTAGCAAGGTTTCATCAGTGCAAATCACAAAACAGACAAAAGCAGCAAATCCCCACATGTAAGGAGAAAGTTCAGGCTCTTTTATTTACTCACTTTGCATAGTACTGGTACGGTCCATTCATTACTGCTGAATAGTGACATCCAATAGAGAACATTGTTCTGTTGCTTTACACCTACACAACACAACCGTATGTCAGGTCACGTTACACAGCAGTAAAGGCCTTGACCTGCTGGTCCCGTCAGAAGCAGAGAACGGGACCAACATCAGGACTGTCAGGTCTCACAACGTTTATGTAAATTCAGGGGAAAAGCAAGGACAGCAAAAGTGAAGAGGAATGCTGGAATATTCCACAGGGCTTCAGGAATGCAGAGAAACCATGTTTCATCGTCTAATCACAACACAACAAACGCGTTCCCTCTGAATACATATTACAAATATGTTTCTAGTGAGACACAGATCTGCTCTGAGGAGGATCTCAAAGAATCAACCAGCAATTTAAAGGTTTCATTTACTAAAACTACAGCACGCCGTCTGTGTAGAGGTCATAAATCACCCCCGATACCTTTCTGGGTCAACACACGTCTGAGTTTAGCATCGGCCCGAGCACGTGTTGAAACACTGTAATTTCTCTGACTGTTAATTCAACAAGGAAAACATGAACTTCCCAAAACACAAATGCAGCTGCAGGTATCACAGGGAATATGAAACTGCAGTGTGTTAAGTGTTTGTGCAGACACTTGGCTCAGATGCCATTTCTACAGAGCCAAACAAATCTTATAGCTGCCTCCTGCTCAGCTTTGAGAATCCAGATACTGCAGGGTGATCGTGTGGAGGAAATGTTCCAGCACGGTATACCGCCTCAAGCTCAGACGGTCCATACAGCAAAGGTTCAGAGAGAACGAGTCAGAACTTGCGTTGCCTTGTGTATGAACATTCCTTCAGCTGAGAACGGCTGTTGTTTTCATCACAGGGACATTTCAATTCATTAGCATTAAATAATATTTGTTGGCACATCTTTCCATGTGTTTAAAGTCTGTATTGTAGATCAAAGTGGGACCAAGGATTTATTTTGATAGATTTACTGCTGATGCAAAAAAAAGAAAATCAGAAAGAAATCCTTTTCCATAAAGCGACACTTGGAAACACAGACAGGATGGAAAAGAAAACTTTTATGAATTCATCTGCAACGTTTGCATGTCTATGAGCCTGATGTCTGTAGACAGCTGTTAGTTAGCATTAGCTCTCAGCTACTGTTCACTTGAGCCGTATTACTTCACATCCTGTAGCCAGATATAAAACTGAAGATCAGAGTCTTTTTCTCAGTCTTTCCCAGTCGTAGACTTCACACCGTCGTGACTCAAGACGAGAAGTCGTGTACTAACCTGATTTACACAGAGGAAACGTTTTATACACTAGTAGCCTCTGGTAGCTCAGACTGAAACAGTGCCCTGAAAAAACAGCAGTATTAAATAAACTAGAGACTATCCCTGGACCTACCCTGGAGACCAGCCTGTGTAAAATAAAGAATCACTTTATTAATGTAATTGTCTGACCAGTTTATCTTGTCCTGACATTATGTGACACACACACCTGAGATTGTTTCGTTGCGATTCTTCCTAAAGTACAGTACAGGTCATAATGTCTAATGTTTAAGGTAGTGGCAGCAGTGGTGTGCTTATGTGTGTTTTACCTGCTCTGCGTCCCGGGGGCTCTCTGGCAGGCGGGGGTGGTCTGGCAGTCTGCTGAGAGGATAGAGATGGTGAAGGAGGAGGTGGAGGAGCATGGCTGCGTCCTTGGCTTCCACCTCCAGATGTGTGTTTTTTGTGCAGGGAGTTGTGCCTTTGTGGCAGCTCTGGGGCGCCACCTCCGTCCACTTGGGAAGGCCCATTGGAGACACCAACCGACATGTGCGGTCGGTAAGGTGGGGGAGGTGGAGGAGCAGAGGAGCCACCCGTTGGAGGTCTGTTGGAAGACGGCGCTGGCTTTGCAGAACTGGAAGGTGTGGGGCCTCTGTTTGGCGTCGGAGGGAGAGGCTTCTCTCGGCTCTGAGAGGAGGATGTAGAAGATGGAGCAGATGCTTTCTGGGTAGGAGCAGGTGGGGCATTTCCACGGCCACCCTTGTTGAAGGGTGGGGGAGGGGGTGGGGCTGAGGTGCTGTGCTTCATCCCGCTGCTTGTGGAGGAGCTGCTGCTGCTGCTAGATGGGCGGGAAATGTCAGGGAGCGAGGGGCGGTGTGAATGATGTTGCTCAGTGGAGGGTTTGTTGGTTGGGGTGGGAGAGGTGGAGCGGCCTGATGGGGGACGAGGGGCTGTGGTTCTGAATCCCGGCGGTCTCAGGGCCGATCTGCCCACAGAACCACCAGCTGGGCCATCTGAGTGGAGGACCGAGATGTGGTGTTTTAAAACATGAAGGTAAAACATTAGCAGCCGATTATTATTTATGAAATATTTGTTGATTTCCTCTCTGCACCGATGAGCCACAACATATATTATAGAGGTTATTATATTTGGGCCTCAAGACCACAGAGACACCTTAGCTACACCACATGACATAGCACTGGCCTCGAGTGCTACTGTGAGGAATCAGGGAGACCAGGATATCTCCTTTAACTCTTACATTACATAAATATGTAGAACTGCCTTATTTTACCTGAGGATTATTTCAAAGATTAGGAGCGTCCTGTCTCACAGTGATACTAAGAACCTCCAACATTGAGCAGCGACTACTTTTCTAAGGATTTTCAGATTCATACACTCTGGTCCAGTTGAACACAATTTAAAATGTCAATGAACAGATTTAAAGACTCTGTAATTGGAAATTATCTTGCATTTATTTAACTAATGCTATCAACACGCAGAGATGTTTATTCTCAATAAATGAATAATGAATAAGATGCAACTGCCTGAAAAACGTTCACTTTCACAATAATCCGAGTGTATTTCTCATGTTTCTAATGTTTTCTCTAGCATTATAGTAGGAAACGCGCCCATTGATAAATAAGCTGCGTCAAACACCTTCTTAAAAAAGTTCAGTTGTCCTATTGACTGCAGTCATTAACATAAACACATGAACACAATGGTTCCTTTAAGTTTCTCTGCCTGGAGCATGAATACTGCTGAAAGTTAGTCCGACTTTCTTTGAGCGTCAGCAGCAGCCGCTGTTTCAGCACAAACAGTTTGAGACAACATACGAGGTTAGCGTCACAGACATCCGCTAATTAAACTAAACCAGTCTAATCCCACGTTAAATAAAGTTACGCCAAAATTTTATACCTTATGAAATGACGATTAATACCTTTTACTACTTTTTAATGGCCTTAATCTTAGCTTTTGTGATTTACTACCTTTTAATACTTTTTAAAACCCTGCAGACACCCCGATGTTACTCCTACATTAGCTTCTCTCCATTGGCTTCCTGTTAAATCTAGAATAGAGTTTAAAGTCCTTCTCCTTACATATAAGG
>JAUMHF010000001.1:1217576-1297829 GCA_032359275.1 Microctenopoma steveboyesi
AGCTATCAAGCTCCTCTCCTGTGGAACCAGCTCCCAGTTACAGTTCTGGAGGCAGACACCCTCGCTAGCTTTAAGATCAGACTAAAGACCTTACTAAAGAGTTTATAGTTAGTTCTCATACTCCAATACTGCCATTAACTGTGTGTCTTTACTCTTCTGTAGTTCTGCATCTTCCTCTTCCACCCTTCTTAATGCTTTCTTGCTCTTATTTATTGGACCCACTAATATATTTCCAAATTGTACAGCTAAAATCTAAAAATACAAAAATAAATCATTAAATCAATTTTATGTTTTACATCCTCAGCTATGAGGTCAACGGGAATGCTAACGACTCAGTTAATATTTAATCTATAAAACAAGCAAAATTCCTCTGGATTCCTAAATGATTCCCTGATTTAGCCACAAATCCATTTTCTCTGAGCTAAGAGGACAACTAAAAAATGTTTACTAACAGGGAGATAGGTTCAGCTGTAACATACAGCCTGATAAAGACAGACAGCAGGCTAACACCTGGGTCATCCGAATGTTCCTGCTGCATCAGTTACTGTGACGTGGTATGTGTAAATCTGACAAATGCTAATTTCTATAAGCACAAAATAATTATGAAGGAATGAAATGATAAACAGAAACAGTTTGGAGGTCTGAGTGTGGCATCATTCCCAGATCTGACTTCTGAGATAAATGGATAAAACACTGAAACTACTGTCAGATTATTTACCTCCAACTGGCCGTAATTTTGGCACGCCACCTTGGAAAAGGCCTCCCATTCCCATAGGCCCACCGCCTCCAAAACCACCACCACCGCCGCCGCCGCCTCCTCCGCCACCTCCACCACCACCACCACCACCTCCGCCTGATTCTGGTGAAAAAAAGACAGGTATGGACAAAAGCAGAACAAGATAAAACGTTTCAATATCCAACTATCTGGAGATGCTATTTAAAGAACTGGCAGAGGGACGAGGGGAAGCTACTGTGAGCAACTTTTTTTCAAACTAGGCTGAATCTCTGGTTCGAAACATGCTCAAACTTTGCTAGAAAACTGGAGTCGAATTGCTTCCCGCATTACAATTTATTTGTTTGCATAAAATAGATTGAGTGTCAAAGTTTGTGTTCTTATTGCTACGCTGATTGCGACAGCTGTAGTTGGTGTGGAGGATTTGGACAGAAAGCCTTTCCACGCTGCACTATGTTAAGATATGTTTAGGTAAATTCCTAAGTCTAATGGTTCTGGACTTTTACATGCAGGCAATGTGCAGCACATTCCTGGTGGCTTTAACCCAGGAACACATCATTCAACTTTTCATTGACATCTTTCACTTTGCAATCAATTCTTGTCCTTTTCACAGAGGGGAGGCAAATAAATGAAAAGGACATATGCTTTCAATAAAACTACCACCACCACAACTCCTCCTCCTCTTCTTCATTTGATGCAGATGCATCAACTCTACTATTCATCTTTGCGACATGACCATGTGTGTGATGTGAACATGACCTACTCTCTAGAACTGGTGCGCTCCTATCACAAACTGCAGTGGTCTTCTTCAGCTTAGCGCCTTTGCAGATGTCTGACAGCAGAGCTCCTCTGCCTTTAACCTCAGAGGAGCTCAGTTTTGGAGGAGTCGTGTTTGCCTGTGGAAGAAGGTAACAAATGTGTAATTACATGCACAGCTCCCCCCTCCCACCACCACCGGAAAGCCAGTTTCAGCAGCTTGTAAAAAAAGGTCACATGGCAACACAATTTTAGTAAAACATCATTCTGCCAGCTTTTTAGATAAAGGAGATGTGTGTGCAGTAGATTCGAACTTATTTGTAAATTAAAAAACTTTGTTAACTAGATTCAGTAGAACAAAGATCAAAGACATTCTTAAGCCCTGGCATATTTTACAAAGTGACCCTCCTCTTAAAGAAACATTTTTATTACACTTTGTGCTTTGTATAATTTTTTTAAAGGGCTATTTCATCCATTATATTTTTACTGCTATTTTCCTTCAACTTTTGGGCCAATGATCTATGTAATGAATCTCAACCCTACTGATCTGCTGTGGGATAATCTTCACTGTAAAAAGCCATAATCAAACAATCCAAGATCTAGGACACCTCACGATCTGCAGTAATTTTTGTATTTAAAATCTGATGAAAACACTTTTTACCACACGGGTCTATTTTACTGTGTGTGAACAGTCCAGTCACTCACCTCATTGAAGGTGGGGGGTGGTGGGGGTCCTGGGGGAGGAGGGGGAGGGGGTGGAATGGGCATCCTGTCCCTGTGTTGGCACTTCTATGTCTGGGGTGAAGACAGATGACACACTGTTTCAGCTGGGACGACAAGCACTGGCTCCTGGAAAACAACAAACACATGTGATTCAGATGTGGATCAGCTGCAGCTGTGCTTTCAAAATCAGGCCAGGTGAAAAATCCTGTTAGTGATGAAGCAGTCAAGGTTGAATGTTGAAAGTACACAGCAAACAAAATGAGCCTCTGAGATTTGTCAGTGTCAGTCTATAGTTTTAGAAAAAAGACTTCTACACCCAGCAGTTATCTAAAGTATTTCTCTACAGCTGCAGCTTGAAGATGAGTCAGCTACTTCACAGGTTTCCAAAAAGCTAGAAGTCCAAACACAGCACTTCTTCATAAGCCAATAGTGCAGGAAATACTACAGCAACATTTATGTTCCATCACTGTTCTAGTTGTATTCTACACACAACTCCAGCTCGTTACCGACAGAGTAACGTGGGGTAATACTTTACTTTAATTTACTTGGCAGACGCTTTTATCCATAGCGACTTACAAGGAGCTAGCGCTGGGTGTCTGGCTCAGGGACACACCTGGTAGGGGATGGATTAGGAGTCAGACGGGGTTTCAAACCTACGACCTTCTGCATCCCAGTCTGACGCTTAACCCATTGAGCTACCCAACAAGATCTGAGTTTTAAATATATCACTGATAAAGACCAAGAACTAAAATCTCTCATTTACAGACGTACACAGATCCAAACTGTGGTCAAGTGTATTGTATTGTATTTTAGTTTCACAGGAGATTAGAACAGACTTAGTGAGACGTGCTCTTTAAACAGACTCCTCTTTTTCCATTGTTGGACATGAGTTGATTCATTTGAACTGGTAACACAATGAAGAAGAGATGCAGATGCCTAGAGTGCATGTTAAAGAGAAAATTAGATGAGAGGCCGCCTGCCAGCCAGCAAGTTTCACTGTGCGCTGTCTCAGTGGAAACAAATCACTGTCCCACTTTAAAGACATTCTTGGAAAAAGAAAGCAGTTGTGAAGCAGCTCATGGCCTACATCAGTGTAATCTGGAGAAGATTCCAACATGAGCAGAAACAAAGAAGTGGTGTCTTGAGTGTTTGAAATATCTGCTTTAATCCTGCACATATGCCGAGAGGAGAACAGTGACCGTCTGAAAATCTCTCTTCTACTACCGCATCAAGAAAAATAGAAAGGTTATGTTAACTAAATCCTACTGACCTACATGTGTTGTCTGCTTGGGAGCAGCAGATAAAGGGATGACTCAGAGGTTTTGCATTATCCTGGTTCCCCCGACAAAATGCCAGTGGGATATTTCCATTCACTTATTTCTGCGGCCTCTGCGACCCCCAGAAATAAAAAGCTATTGTTAGGCTATAAACAACAAACAACTCAGTGTTTCCACTACTATTATACAGAACACTGTATATAGTTAGAGTTTAATATTCCTGCTTAACTCTGTTTAAAGGGCAGCCTAGATTTCATCAGCCTTAAAAATGACTATATGAACATTTTTTGTTTCACTGTAAAAGCCTCGTCAGTCCTAAAAACAACCCGGGATTAAGTAGGATATATGTTATTTCAATATGGCAAATAAATATTTAATGAACAGTAATTATAGTATTAGATCAGATGAACCTTAGCACATCCTCAGGGTCTAACAAACATCAACAGTGAATATGACTGTGTCTTTGATATCAGCACCAAATTAATTAAAGTACAATTGAAAACCAATTGGATAACATGTGCTCAGTCCTGGGAAAGTCTCACATTTTAAAGACATAATAAATACTCTAAATAAAATAACTGCAATACCAGGCTTGTTACTAAGTATTAAAAAGACAAAATTATCATTTCAATAAACACATAACCCTAACCTCTAGCTTTAGGTATACTTGCCTTGTCTCTATGTAGAATACTGACACATGTCTCAAAGTCCATCTATTAAATAGCATTTCTCAGTATCCGGTTCTCTCAAAGCTTGTGTTCTTATTGAAGTCAGAGGTTTTCTGTTTCCACTCAACATAAATAAAATGTGCTGCTGAGTTTATGCTTGCTCAAAACACAAACAAGCTTTGTTCAGGCTCAGAAAACCTCCCTATGATAACACCACGGCAGCTGAAACTGCTCTGTGACAATGACCGATCGAGTCACAGGATCTCCCCAAACCAGTTAGCTGTGAGCGCAGGTAGCGTCAGCTCCTTGCCCCACCCTCACACCCATTCCTCCATCCCTCAGGCTGAATGTTGGGGCAGGTTTGCATCGAGGGAAACCAAAGGAATCTCGCCAAGCAAGATCTCCACTCGGTCAGTGACGTTGGTTAAGCAGAGTCAGTAACAGACAGAAACTGAGAGTGGGGGGTTTACAGAAATATTTCAAGATCTGCTGAGTGAATGACGATTAACGCTGCAGACACACAACCTGGCTTTAAAAGACTCAAAGTCTTAATATTCACAGAACAGCTCACACCTCAGCTCCTTCTGATAGAGGTATATAAACCTACAATGTGACATAAAATCTAGGTCATTTAAGTGTTTTAGATTAATAAAAATAAAAACGTCCTTAAACTGCATTTATTCTGATTCAAAATACATTCATGCAAAATGAATAAAACAACATTATGACAGCCAATAATGTATGTTATGTAGGTATGTTATTAGAACACATGCACTACCTTCTATTCTGAACCACAGCTGAACGCACAACACAAACTTTTGTGCTGACGCCACGAATTTTCAAAAACAATAACAGATGTAAGGATTGAGTGCCTTGAGGAGATCTCTTTAAACAAAGCTGTTCTTCAGTGCAGGTCCGTGTAGGGATCATACAAGAACAGATGCCTTGATAGCAAGTCCATACCAAAGGTGGCATACTTGATTACTATGGTACTGTGACTGAAACCAGAATGAACTGTATAACCTGAACTGTTGCTTTTATTACACCCCTAGAACCAGAGGTACCAAAAGCTTGTCAGTAGCTGCCGTAGGAACTGGAGATAATCTCACAAATGTAGTGTGATGTTCCATATAAAGAGACGGTAAGGAGAATAACATGTGGAAAAAAAAAATCACACACACACAATTGTCCTAATAGACAACCAAAGCATGACAAACACAGCTAAGCTTTTCTAACACAGGAAAATGTTTTATATGAGCAACAGCTGAAAACTTCTTAATATAGTCACAGCATCAGTCTTCCACCTCAGCCATTTATTATCTGCTTTCTTTTTTCATGCAGATGGTCACTGCATGAAAAATGTATGTTTAAAAAATAAATAAAAATGTTAAAGCTGTTTTTGTGACATGAAGGCTCTATCTCATTATTATTAATGAAATAACAAGAGTACATGTTGAAATACATTCATTACAGATCAAGAATCAGTATTTTAGTGGTCCTGTGTTGTGTTGTTGGCTGAGTGGTGCAGAACTATTTGTCTAATTGCAGCATTGCAAAATCCAAATAAATCTTTCAAAAATAATTAGTTACTCAATCCTAATATTGTGTGTAATTACAGGGTTGCTAAGAGGTGCGTCTAAAGGTTTTGCATTCCCATCTTCTTTTCTAGAGTAATACTGTGATTTAGTCTGCATTATTTATCATGTCTTTATTAGTATTTTTCCTGTATTACTCACTACACTACTGCAGTGATGTGGGAGGTTTGATTCATGTTTGTATGTACTACTGTAGATGACCTAGCAAGTGCAGCTGTAATATTAGTTTAAAACTATTAAAATTACAATATTGATTTGAAAACAATTGTTCTGTCTGACTTACGTTCCTGTGTTTAGCTACATGTTCACAAGTGCAGAAGTTTAATGGTCTTTGACAGCTGTAAGGGACACAGTCCTAAAGCATAAGCCCTGCATGCAAAGTAACCCTTTCTTATGGAAATTCGTTGCAGTGAGTGTAAAAATAGACGCCCACATTTCTCACGAGGAAGAAACATGTCCCTCTGTGCAGTGGTGTGGATCACTGATGTGTTTTACTATATTAGATACATACATAAGCTATAACAGGTTATAGTTATTAAATGCAATTCAGTGATGGAAAGTTAACAATCTTGTCATTGTCAAATGTAATTCAGAGGGTAAAAATGCTTTTCTAATAGATATTAAGTTGGAAATAGAGCAGAAAACGTCAGACTTTTTGTACCTCATGAACACCTCTGTTATCTTTTACCACTGCAGCATAAGTGTACTTACAAACACACAAACTGGTAGCTATTGCAGTCATAAAACCATCAGGTCTTGACCTTAGACCCCTATAATCTGACTAATCCTCTTCATTCAAGATCAAAGCAGAGTGAAGGTCTAATTAGACTGTAATTGCTGAGATTTGGTCCCCATTAAACAAATCACCCGAACAACTGGTAAACAACCATCCAATGGGAAAAAAGTTTCCTTCCCATCAACAGTGTGAAGCTGCACTGATGAAGACAGTTAGGGAGGAGGTGGTGTATGAGGAAACTGGATGCTTTTGTGATCAAGGAAATCAAGCTGAAGGCCTGCAGCTCTGCGCGAGTGTCTCTAGGCTTTTCGAATAACTCACAGCCAGTCTGTCACGAGTGAGTTCAAATACAGAGTGTTGTCATAAAACATGAAACCTCTTCGACCAACTTGTTTAACAGTGTAAAAAGCACACAAATGTCTTTATTAAACCACATATGTTATAGTGGAATATATTCTGGAAATGACATTTACTTCCTCCATATACTCAGGAGGGTTTCTCAGGAGAAATTTTAACTTTACATTTGCATTTTCTTTTAGCAATACTTTCTCTACATTTGTTTATTAGTTACTTAACAAAGAAAACTTTCCATTAAACAAGCTAAGATTTTTACAACTTATGACTTTATTCATTATTGTTAAGTGACCATAGTGTAACATATAAACCAAAAACAGTGACATGCCCGTGCCAATGTCCTAAAATCTAATGAACCTGGTTTTGTCAAACCTACAGTTCAAAACTGAAAAAATATATATATTATAAGTTCCCACTTTTTTAATGTGATGATCCTCTTGTTATTTTACAGTAAACTGATTATTGCAAAGCTTTCCAGTAGTAAAAAAAAACATTAATCGTAAAGATAATCAGCAGACTATATAAACAATGGCAAAAAAGATTCTGAAGGTTTACTGGTGCACTTCTTGTGGTTCTAATTTGGGGAACTTGTGTATATGAAATTTATAAAATCCTTAAATACCAATTAATAATTACCAATTTTAAAAAATGACATTTTCTTAGCACCGGGGAGCTTCCTGCTAGGTGTGGCTAAACTCACCTGAGGTAGCATTAGAGTAACGTTTCAGTCATATACACTTGTCAATTAAATTACTTTATTGGTTTAATCTAATGTGTCAGTTCATTAAACAAATTCAAGCCTTTATAACCCATCAAGACCAGTAAATACCCTGGACAACAATGGACAAACAACAAGCGTATGTGCAAAGTTACCTAACAAAATTAAATTAATATTTCTTCAAACACCATTAATAATTCGCGTTGTTGCATAAATGCAGGAGCTTCCAGCGAGCAGAGACATACTGCTTAGTGAAATAGGATTTATCAGGCCTGACTGGGTCGAGTGGCAGCTCCAGCCGCTCCCTTCCAGGTAAACCCTGACTGAAAGAATCACACCTGGTGCTAGCTTAAACTTAGGCGCAGTAAAGTTAGCTCCAACTTACCCTGACACAAAATAGAAGAGCTTTCACAGTCTCATCGTCCAAACAACATGAATGGAAAAGTGTCGTTGTGGCAGTCCTTCGTCGGGGTTCTTTGACAAATAATAGAATGGGAGGGTGCTGACAGGTCGCGGTGATGTAACTCAACACCGAGCGAAAACAGGCGCAGGTTAGCTGGCTAACTAGCTAGCTGTCGATCGTTTAGCAGCGCAGCTTGTGGCGGTTCTCGAGGAAATAGCCGCGGTTAGCCGTTAGCATCGAGCTGTTTACTGTCCAACTGTCAATGTCAACGCAGCTCGGAGCTCTCAGGAATAAAACAGCATGTTAAACAAACAGTCGGACACGTTTAATATTCACTTGTAGCTGTTTAAGATAGCTACGGGAAAGTTTTGCCGCACTCGGGACCCGCGAGCAGAGCCATACTCCCCACTGACACCGTTTTATCGGTCCCTTGTCGGGAACACGGAAACCGAGCGACAACAAAATGGAGGGACGTGGTGTGTTCAGGTGCTGTTGTAATCCGAGGATCAACTGTGGGGTCCCAAAATAATAAGTAAACTTTATAAGTGTCCAAAAGTCACTTTTCCTCCAATTATGTTTATTTACTCTACAATTATTGTTTACAGCCAAATAAAACAAAACAACACAAAGACAGGCAAAGCAACTACAGAGGCAAACAATCACCACAGCAAAGTATGAAAAGGTCACAAATAGTAATATATTACAACAAATAGATATACAAACAACTATAAGAAGCAAAATGGCTGCAATAAAGTATATAATGACCACAAAATAAGTGAAATGCAAAGGCAATATGAAGAGACACAAGGAACCAGGAAAAGCAAAGGAACCATAAGACAGAGACAACAGAGATAAAAAGCACAAACAGATAAGTAGTTATTCACTGGTTCAGGTCCTCCAGACACAATGTGGTTTTATCAGAAAGGCTTACAGAAGTTTTCAAATAATGTTAAAGCTAGGGCATGTAACTTTTTGTTTGTTTTACTAAATATTTGTTTCAAAGAAGTGCTGTTAAGACACAGTGAACAGCACAATACTATGTGGGCAATGTTCGCAGGTAGAGGGTTTCAGTATTTGCTGCTTGGTTTTGGAGCATTTTATTGTTGCTATAAACTTTTCTGTAATAAAGACTCCCCGAAGAGGTGGATAGTAGCAGAGTGCAGAGTATGTGGTCAGGTTAGCTTTAGTCTCGTGGTAACATTAGCTTCATTTCCTTGTAGCTTTTAACAGAAAGTCTTAGTCAATAAAGATTATTTCCAGTTACATTAATAAAAACACATTGCTAAATATAATTAGGTCAATGCGTTTCCGGTACACGCTCGGTAACAGCAGGGGGCGGTAATGCGCCGGATGATTACGTTGAACGAGGAGGAAGAACAACTTCCTGTAAAAATGGCGTGGAGTAGAGGTTGCGCGGGGCTCCGGAGGACATGCAGCATGTTGTTCCCCAGACACCGGCTCCTGTTCCCTGCTGCCGTGCGAACACAGAGCTCCGTAGGCGATGACCTGGTGCCTCGAACCTCCCTGTCCAGGCCGCCGTGGCCGGAGCAGCCCAACCTGGTTTCGGATGAGGAGGAGCGGCGCCGCCACGCTGCGGTGGTGAGCACCGTAAACCAGCGAATCCTCCGGCAGGACTTTGGCCGTCTCTTCGCTGTTGTGCACTTTGCCGGACGTCAGTGGAAGGTCACAAATGAAGACCTGATCCTGATCGAGAACCACATCGAGGCGGAGTGCGGGGAGCGGATCCGGATGGAGAAGGTGCTGCTTGTCGGGGCCGAGGACTTCACCGTGGTCGGCAGGCCTCTTCTGGGGAAGGAGCTGGTCCGGGTCGAGGCCACCGTGATTGAAAAGACAGAGTCCTGGCCTAAAGTCTACATGTCCTTCTGGAAGAGACATCGGTTCCAGCGCAAGAAGATCATCGTGCAGCCGCAGACGGTGCTGCGGATCAACCGCATCGAGCTGGCAGCAACGCTGACCTGAGGAACAATGCGGAGTCCTTCACGCGCAGGTTGCGGGTCTGTCGGTTGTGAGTGGTAATAAACTTGTAGACAGACGTATCAGGGTCAACGACCTCCAGGATTTGACATGTCCACACTTTCCCCGAGTCTCCTCCAGCAGCTGTAAATCCACTATTATCTGCAAAGATGTGACAGGAATGTAACTCCCCTCCCCTAACGCACGGGTTTTCTCTACTCTGACTTTAAAAGGTGCCAACATGTGAAAGCTCGTCAGGTTTGCAGATCAGGAACCTCTGAACAGTGCTCTACAGCTAAATGTACGGACCCACATGAACACCAGCAAGTCTAGTGGAAAAAAGGCTGCATTGTAATTGGCTAAATTTCCAGTTTGAATTAAAATAAACTAACTTAAGTACTGTGGCTGTTGGAACACAATTAAATCATGTTGATTTGAACTTAAATATATATTTGTCATTTACACATGGCTCATAAAGAAAATAACTTAGTCATTAGATGGTAATCTAAATGTCTTATTAAATATAATTACATTAAGTTTTCTTCTGTTAAACACACAGTTAACATTGAAGCAAATATTGAAGTACAATCCTCAAATCAATTTCTAGACAGTAACTGAAACTAAAGGTACATTTTAACCTCAGTTCAATTCACTGTTGGATTTAACGTCAAATGCTGCTGCGACTCAAACCATCAACATGAAATCAGCTCCTGGGTCTGAAACAAAAGACAAGACAGAGGACTTCTTTAAAACAACTGTTTATTCCTAAGACACCTGATTGAGTCATCTGTGAACCCAGCGAACAGCTGCTCAGCTGTCAGGGGAAGCACAGGACTGATCTGAAGGCACTGTTGAACATTTCTGCTCAGTGGTGACACATTTCCTCAGAACCGAACTCCAATGCTGGAGGTGACGTTTAAAATCAGAAGCTTGTTCAACAGGCAGCAAACTAAAGCGCGATCAAATGAAACACGTGTAATGTCAACATGTTCGTAGCAATGACTTCACAACCTATTGGTTTCTAAATTAAAAAGTTAACCCAGTAAATGGTGAATTAAGAATCATAAACATTCAGCAGCAGGAATTCAACAGTGTAGGCTGGTTAAAATCAATCAGCGTTTCCCGTATGCGCTGCACCACCGAGTTTAGGCTCAAATGACTCCACAGTCGTCTTGTTTGTTGTAGTTCGCTCTGCTGTGGGATCTTTTAACAGCCAGAATAAAGACAAATGTAGACAACAAAACATGTTTCAACTGTTGCTTTAAGACGTCGTTGAAAAACGGAACCTCTCCTCTATTATCTTGTGAAAATGGTAAACGCTTATTTTTAGATTTTGACAGGTGCAGACAGACTAGCAAACTGTTAATGAGATCTGACAGTGGTCAACAATGACTGTATTGCTGTGTTTTGATATTTAAACCGTGTGATGCTGCAGAGTTAAGACAAAAGGTTTAATTCACTCGCAGGCCGAGCTGAGACACAGCCTGTAAGCCGTCTGCTTCAGACTAGTTTTAAGGACAGGTTTGGATTCCATAAGTCCGTCTTAATTCATCACTCACATGGCTCATATACACTCACCGGCCACGTTGTTAGGCACACCTGTCCAACTGCTCGTTGATGCAAATTACCGGTCAGCCAATGACATGGTGGCAACTCAATACATTTGCGCATGATGAACCGCTGCAGTTCAAACTGAGCTTCAGAATGGGCAAGAAAGCTGATTTAAGTGACTTTGAATGTGGCATGGTTGTTGGTAGACGGGCTGGTCTGAGTATTCCAGAAACAGCTGATCCTCTGGGACTGTCACGTACAACCATCTCTAGGGTTTACAGAGAATTGTGGAAGTAATTGATCATCATTGTAACGCCACAGCCTACTTGAGAATTGTTGCTGACTATGTCCATCCCTTTATGACCACAGCGTAACATCATGGAACGCCATCATGTCATAAAGCTCGAATCACCTCAGACTGGTTTCTTGAACATGACAATGAGTTCACTGTACTCAAATGGCTTTCACCGGATCTCAATCCAATAGAGCACCTTTGGGATGTGGTGGAACGGGAGATTCACATCATAAATGTGCAACTGGTAAATCTGCAGCAAGCACCAATATCTCTGAGGAATGTTTCCAGTACCTTGTTGACCCTATGCATTAGGCAGTTCCAAAGGCAAAAGGGGGTCTCAGTACTAAAAAGGTGTGCCTAATAAAGTGGCTGGTGAGTGTACAATGAGTGTTACCAGCTGCTGTAATTGTTGCCAGATGTCTAAAATGACCTAAGAAAGATCCGTTGTGCACAGAGTGACAACATCCACAGTGGTCTCACAGTACTCACAGGCTCCGGTAGTCCGAGGTCTGATTCAGACCGTGTGTACTGGTGCTTTATGGCTGGGGTTTGATGCTGGAGGTGAGAAAACTGGAAGTGCTTGAGACCTGTTTTCTCCAACTCATGTGAACATGTGCAGTGAAAGAAGCTGGCAGTACCAGTGTTACTGTGCTTATGGTTGTCAATTATAGAAACCCAATCTTCTCTGGAACATTTCTCTGGCAGGTAGCTAACTGTGCAAGAATACATTTCCACTGCATATTTACTACATTTAGACTGTTCTGCTGCTTGTCTCCGTCTCCAGGAACCAGTGTTTTCTGTGATCTTGTGAGGAGAAAGCTCACCTGTTGCATTAATACAGGATTTATAGTAACCAGGCTGCTACGCTGCATGTAAACAAGTCCTCCCTGAGGACTGTTTACCAGTTGCTTTGGATAAAACCTTATTGAGATGGGTTACAAGTCATAGACATCACTTCACAACCGGTATAGAAAAGAAGAGTGATCACAGCAACCGATAATGCTTCAACTTCACATGTGTGCATGTGAGTGTTCAGACTTCCAAATGATTCCTCTGCTGCCAAAGTGCCAAACTCAAGCTTTGACATCAACACGGCTGTGCTTCACCTAAATACACTTTATTCTCCCTTTGTGTGAGAAAGCAAAATAACACTGCTCAATATGACCAGATTGTGTGGAGCATTTTCTGATTGTTCACTGGTTAATTCGGCACATGCCATCTATCGCATTGTATTCTCTTCAACATTTTTAAACTGATTTTCACTAAGAACACAAGCAATGAGCTGTTAAATAGCCAGAATTATCATAATTTCATCCGTAACAGAATGAAACTAATCAATTTTCTTTAATGTGTCAAGGCCAACTGAGCCGAGAGCATCTCCTCCTTCTGTCACAGCAGCAAGGAAGGTTTGCAGATTTTCAAAACAAAATCTCAAGTATAATTTTCAAAAGTCCGATTAGAATTGTCCACAAGATCGATTCCTCCTCCTGAAAGTCCTCCTCTGATGCCTGAGGAGATTTTGTTTGACCGTGTGTGTCTTCTGAAGTGTATGAGCCCTTATCGAACGGGTCCTGGGGAACCGTCTGATCATAAAACACCCGCATTTCAAACTCGCTCTCCTGGTAAGACGGGTGGCCATAAATACCGATGCCCACGGGCCTCGCAAATTCCACTGGCACAACCACCACGTCCTGGCCACAGGTGGCTGACTGTAGCTTGTACGCGTCGAAACTCGGCCGCAGGGTTTTATCCGACACATACAGGTCTGCGTCTCCCTTGAGGCTTTGCATGTGCAGGATGATTCTCCCATCGTGGTTGAGGCGCAGGTAGCTGTAGTTTCCAGCCCCGATGTGGCCCTGGACTACGTGCAGCAGCACCCACTCTTCAGGGATGCTGTCGTCCTCCAAGGGGTTCAGGAAGCCTCTGGCCTGAGACAGCAGGAAGGCGACAACCAGGGCACTGCAGCTCAGCATCATGGTGAAGGCATCTGTCAGTCAGTCACCGCCTGGACGACACCAGACAGCCTGGAAAACAGACAGACTGAGTCTACAAGCTGAACAGGATTGGTTGATCCGAGGTGTCTTTATCAAAGGCTTTTAAAAAAAATCACTGCTAAAGAACTAGGACACCAGATATGTTTTCTAACATTTTATGAATGCATGGGATCGACTAGTTGGTCGAATGCATAAAAAGTTTCTGCCCTACGTTTATCCTTTCGTCTTTCATTTGAGTTTTTACCAGTTAAATCTGCCGTTACTACTTAAATAAAACACGTGGTGCCTGTCTGACCTCCCACAGGCTCAGTTCAGTGAAAGCTGAATCTAAACCAGTTTCTGCTGACTGAAACTCACCAGTTAAAAATAAACGACACTGTTCAGTCTGACCTTTGCAGCACATTTACTCGAGTACTTGTGAGAGAAAAAACCTTACGTAACACTAAGTGTTTCCAATAAACTGTCAACGAGGTAAACCTCGTCACTAGAATAAAACAGAAATCTAAGGACATCCAAGTGAACCTGAATAATCTCGCTAACCTACAGCTAACTTTAGCTCAATGCTAACAGTTAACGCGTATCCAAAGCATTGGGAAAATTCAGCAATTATTCAGAAAATACTCAATATATTGATTTAAATATAAAATATTTAATAATTTATGACTCTCAGCTCGGAAGGTACTCCCTACGTATAAGGTCGATATTAGCCTAGCTAACAACTAACATGCTACTGACCAGCTAATGTTAGCAATCCACCTGCTACTGACTTTTTTAATCCTCAGCTAAATCCTATCACGTTTCTAAAAAGGCGTGCCAGTCGAATGCCTTAAAACTTAAATATAAAGTTCCCACCTGGTTGTTGAAGGTGTATTTAAAAGACATTAAAGAAAATCGGGTATTTACTTACACAGCTGTCATATCCTAACCAGCATCTTCGCCTATACAACCTGCTGAGGCAAAGTTCGCCGCTTCTTCTTCGTCGCTTCTTTTCCGCGTGACTAACTGCTGCCATCTGTTGGTGACATTTGCCAGTAAACACCTGGAAACTACGCTAATCACGATCCAGTCGAAGCTACAGTCTATTAAATGTTTATTTTCATATATTAATTATTTTAAATTGACTGGTGCTCCTGCTTTGCAGAGTGAAGATATGCAGTGAGTGGGAGGAAGTAGAATACCATAGCGATAAAAATCCTTATTAGGCAAGAAAACAACATGCGTGGCCCCACATCAGCAGAACGGAAGAACCCTTAACTCTCATCTTGGCTCTTAACCAAAAGTTTAATGGTTGATGTGTTATGTTGATCTCCAGTGTTGGTGCTTTAAATGAAGGAGACAAGTGTTGAGTGTTTGAATGGTGGCAGTTTGACTACATGCATTAGGAAACCAATCCCATGTGAACCAATATGCATGTGAAATATGTTTTCCTCCTTTAAAATCACTGATGTATGAATAAGTTATTTACAAATCTAACACCATTAGCCAGTTCCTGTCGGGTTTGAGAAGCAGGTAACTGAAAAATGGCTTTTTTCTTTAGCTCAAATCTGGTTCAAAGATTTATGTAAAAGAAACAAAAATCCCAGCAGAAGAATTAAGACACGTTTCAAACAGTTGCAGCTGAGAAATGTTTTGTAGTGACAGATGGTGTATCATCAAATGTTACTTTATTGTACTGCATATTTATGTTTGCTCTGGCATCCCTAAGTTCAAAGCCGTCCTGTAACACAGAGACAACTCTTCCTCTTCTTTTAGAGTCAGAAGCACAAAAACATCTCACCTGATAGTCATTAAAAAAAAACAGACAATAAAACATTAAATCCTGTCTGGATCTAATCTACATCACTCTGTATCCATTTTTATTCTTATTAGGAATAATGATAATTCAGCTGTTATTTAAAATCTGACATGATCGCGTCCACTCACATCATGTTTATATTTATAATCCTTTGTCACTTTAATAAACATCAACTGTAGTTATGAAAAAAAAAAAACTACCAAAACAGAAAGAGAAACAACAAATGTTTCGGGGGACGAGGGGAAGAGTCTCGACAACAGTGCTGGATAAATTCTATGTAGATAAACTCGTTCAACAAGTCAGCACAATCTGTCACATCAGGTACATTATGACGTTACGGGGAAGTCACCTATGTATTTGTATCTTTACTGCAAACCAGTCGACCCACGTTAAGGTTTCCAAGCTCCGCGGCACGAGTCAAAGTCGACCGGACACGTCCACAAAGTTCGGATGGGGCTGCGCCGGACTTTCAACCCTACAAAGAGACGCGTCCTGAAAAGTCCCTCCTTTATATAACAATCTCAACATTTAAATAAATCTGATGTGTCATAAAAACACTGATATTATCATTTCACTGAAAAAGAAACTGGGAGTAAATACGCTCGTTGAGGATTCAAACTAAACAAACTTTGAAGGATATTCGGGGCAGTGACAACAGGTAACCATGATGTTTTTCCATTTAATTCTTTCAAAGGAACATCGTCTGCAAAAAGGAAAAAAGAAAAAAAAGCTTGCATTATACGTATAGTATACATTGTAGTACCATGCTAGCGCTGCCTGCCTCGTCCTAACCGTCTATTAGTGATGGAGAACCACACACTACTCCTGTTATTGACCCCATTCTGCCCAGGAGGGGGGGGGGGGCAAAAAGATCAAATAATTTTTACAGAAAACAAAAGTAAACAAAGCAGCAAATGCAGAAAAATCACACTTCATGCATTAAAAACCGAGCAGCAGCAGGAGAAGGAAGTAAAGAGTGAAGAGAGAGGAGGCGGATTCACAGTTTTCGCAGTAACGGTGTGTGTGTATGTATGTGGGGGGGTGACCTGGTGGGGTGTGTCGCCTGCTCGTAGACAGAATGGGGGTAAAACTACATTCCTGGTGTGACTAAAACGGAGTTTGTTGTTAATGTAGAAAGAGTCTCTGCGTGTCTCATGTCGTGAAGTTCCTGGCTGCACCTTCTTGTGTCGTACAGGTTCTGAAGAAATGAAGCCTGCTGGAAGTTTGTACAGGTCTCCTGCTCCGGTCTGTAGGGGGGAGGGTGGGTGGTGGGTCCGAGGCAGCTACGATGCTGGGAGGTCCGCGCTGGAGGGAGGAGGGGGTGTTAGGGAGGGTCAGGGGCGTGTGCTGCGGCTCAGACTGGGGGAGCTTTGCGCTGCAGTAGATACTGGTGGATGTCATCCGCGTCGCGCTTCAGCCAGGTGGCGTTGAGGAGGATGTTCTCACAGCACTGCTGCACCGTGCGCTCAGCCGCCGGCGCTGGATGACTGTCAAAGAAGCTCTGCAGCAACAGAAACAATACTGGACTTTATAGATTACATATTTAAAACCCTATATCTTACTGTATATGTAGAAAACATATGTTTCCTCATTTCTATTAACTTAGAAAATATAGAAATACTTTAACAGTGTCTATGCACATTGATATTTGAAGGTGAGCTGTGTCAGTGAAGTGTTTCTGCCTCCTAGTGGTTAGAATCACCTACTGCTGCAAGACAACATTCAGTCACATCGTTTGAGCAGCGTGGTGCAGTTAAAAAGTGGTTTTCAGACAGTTCTGTGGAGCTCTCACCTTCACTTCAGCCGCCATTTTGTCAATAGCGAATCCGTCGACGGTGAGCTGCAACGACAAGCGAAAACAAACGTCACACTCAAAGAACAGATCACCAGCTAAATTCTTAAAGGTCACAGAGTTGAGTATAGAGGGTCGTGTTACTCCAGGCCTCAGGAGGTTTTTATTTTTTACCTTAATGAGTCGTGATATGAGGAAGCCGCCCTGGTAGCGGTTGTAAAGCTCCTCCCAGTTGTCCCTGACAAACTTCCAGGCAGCTTTCCGACCTTGTTTACTGCTTCCTGCAACGCCACCGATTACAGACACCGTGTCCTGGGGACGAACTTCTTCCTGTTGAGACACAGAAATAGAGAAGTTGGTGAAGTTTGACAGGAGGGATTTCCCAGCAGATGTCAGATGCTGATTTAAAATGACTGAATGTGACATTAAAAACAGCACAGATCTGTACATTCAAATAGAAATGTGTCTGCTTCTAACTATTTTCTCATGTTAAGAGTTTATTTTAGTGTTTAGATGAAGTGAAACGACTTAAATACTGGAACTCAAAACAACCAGACACATTCATCAGCTCATTTATTTTAAAAAGCTCATTTCCGTTTCATTTCCTGCGTCACTGCAGACAAATAAAATCCTGCTTGTGAGACGCAGTGACGTTTGTACCGAGAGGGCGAAGCTGAGAACTTTCTGGATAAGGTCAGGAGCTGAGATGGCGCCAAGGACTCGCTCGATACGGTTCTTCTCCTCCTGCATGTCTGCTTGCTTGTGGAGCTGTGAGGGGCCGAGAGACACGGACAGAAAGTATAAATGAGTGAGCCAGCGAGCGAGAGGGGAGACCAAGCTGACTGTGTGAGTTTTACCCTCAGCATTGTATCCAGCGTGGCACTGTCCCCGTGTTTCAACACTGTTAAATACACCTGAAATAAAAAGACGTGGGAACACAATGAGCTGACCCAGAGTCGACGTCACTAAACTGACACTCACAGGCTGCATTTCTTACTTACTGGGCTCCTGAGGTCTGCCGGGAGGATCTGCTTGCCCTCCACGTGGTCTCTAAATCTCCGCCTGGCCTCTTCCAGTGTGGGTTTGTGTCCTGCCTTCCCCAGCTTCCCCAGAACCAGACTTCTCAACAGGGCGTCCAGGTGACCTGCCACACAAGCACACGCAGTGCTTCAGCATCATTTAAGTCTAAATAAGTATGTCCCCCCCAGCTGCTCCTCACCTTCCCCTAGTTTGCTGTCCCAGCCCAGCTGCAGGCCAATAGGGGTGAAGAGGTCCCGAATGAACTGTTGGATCTCCTCATGGAACTCGGTGTGAGACAGCAGTGAGGACAGCACTCCCAGGTTGCAGCTGAGGTCGCTCCACACAGTGTAGTTCGGCTCGTTGACGAATGCCTCCATCAGCTTTAGCACCTCCACCGTGCTGATCATCCCTGCACGAGACTGGAGACACAGAACTGCTCAGAAATGTTTTGCGCAAAGACTAAAAAGACGTTTCTGTCAGTGATGAAACTCAAAGTGAGGCATGTTATCATCCTCTGATTTATTCAAGTGTCACTTCAATGACTTCAGACCAAATAAACCCTGCTCGTGAATTCCTTCTGGAATTCAAAAAGAAATACTTATTGTGACATAAGTTCTGCTCTAAACATCAATGCCATTTGCTCTCTCTCATCTATTTTTAGTGTTAGTGCAAAATAGAAACAGTCAGGTGACAGGAAATCTGTAAATTTCTCATCGTATAGAGTCCAACAGCAAGTGACAAAACACAAAAGTTCACGATGCCTAAACAAATGTTCTGTTCAAGTACATCTCTCGCACGCACGCACGCACGCACGCACGCAAAGTCTCAGACCACGTCTACGATCCCTGAGGTACATGTTCAACTGCCCCACCAACTGATCTCCATCCCCAGGAGACGTCATCCCAGCTGTCACGTACCCGTTCTCCACTGAGCCAGTTCCAGGGTTGGATCGAGGCCAACGCTTCATTTCAAACTTATTCTTTGCATTTTGACACTCAAAGAACGTCTCTCTCTCTCTCTCTCAGGAGACTTGGTTCCAGAGACGCTTGTGTAAGAACCGGCTGTGTGAGGGGGCAGGCACTAGAGCATTGTGATCAACAAGGCCTATGTTAAAGCTTTGTTGGAAATAGAAAAGTCTATGTATCATTTATTAGAGTTGTGTGATTTAGATTTGATGCTAGGACGCTAACTAAATGCTGAAGCTAACAGGGCTAACAGGAATAAAAACGTACTGGACTTAATTAGCACTACGTTGGACTGCCGACATGTCACTTCACTCCACACGTCGTGTTTGTCAGCTCCTCACAGCAGGAAATACTGGAAAACCTTTCACTGTCCCAGTGTCACTCAACAAGTGGAGCTACCTGTTGGACCATCTCCACACAGAAAAAGTTCATCATGCCTCGACTTTCCAGTCGTCCTGCTCCATGTATATGTTTACACCGGAAGGGAGTGGGCTTCCTTTTTAAACTGACAGGCAGATTATATTCTGCCACGCAGGAAATGACTTGTTTTATTGGCTGTGTGTGCGTCTCACCAGTGAGAAGAGGTCGTTCTGCAGGCCGAGTCGGTCCACAGGCTGCAGGCTGAGGTTTCTGATGCCGGGCAGCAGACTCTCCAGCATGGACGAGCTGTACTGGATGCGATAGAAGCCCACGGTGCCGGGGTTGATCTGTAAACAGCAGAGACACAACTGGGTCGGGCTGTGGGAAAAATGTAGTAGCTATTTTTACCCCTCAGCCTGAGTGCTCCTAAACCGGGCAGACACTGTGCTATTTAAAAAAATATCTAGTATGATGTGAAGCTCAAAACATGTTTCTACAATGAATGACTGAAGCTAATTACAACATCAGGACAATACTAAAACGAGTTTTGTGCCTAAACCGGCTGCTTTGTTCCAGATCTCGTTCCTACCACACACATGCTCTTGTAGAGATCCTCTGGGACCACACCGAGACCACATCCTTAAAAGGGTGTTTATTGTCTTACTGATATTTGCTCAGTTCAGTTCACGCTAAACAGGGAAGGTTTCACCACAAAATCTGTTTGCTTTAGCAACTTTCAACTGAGTGAACGTTCCAAAAGAAAAGCGTGTTTTTTGCAGCTCAGCAGCTGTGAACTGCAGGTCAGAGCCTCATTATGTCTCACAAGTAGAGGACTGTCACCATCCCCGGGGCCGGAGCAGCAGGGACTCAGCATTACGTGCAGACCATGATGAGCTGTGTAAAGGCCGGAACATTTGTTTATCCACAAGAGATTTAACAAGTCCATTCACGTTCCTGCCTCTGCTGTCAAAACCCTCAATGTGCCGCAGAGAATTAAGTCATTTCTCTCTGTGAGTGAAAAGCCAAAGAGTCCAGAACTTCACATTTCCTCTGTGATAAAACACAGAACTAACAGACATCTTCTCTTATGACTCATCGATTCAGTTTGGTGCTCCGCGATGCAATGTGACACCTTCACCGTGATGTCACAGGCGCAGGCCGGAAACCCTCAGAGGATCCTGTTCCTCAGCCACTCATGACAGAAACAGATTTGCAGAGCCACATTATGGTAAACTTTAGCTCCTGGAGTTGGATGAACTGTTGGACGGCCTTACCTTGACCCACTGGTCCGGACCAACGCCGCTCAGAGTAATGGTTGTATCAGGCCTGTCCAGCAGAACCTTGAGCTTGGTGCATCTTGGGTCCTCACTGGTACAAATACTAATGGGGACCATCCAGGTGGGGCAATCCTCGCCTGTCAGAGAGACAAGAAACCTCAGTGGAACAGTTTGACCAACAGAATCTGAGTGGCTGCTGACACACTCACCATCATGTGGTCCACTCGCACAGAACTTCTTCTGAGATATCTTGAGGATGCGGTCGTTACCTTGCTAGAAATGAAAACATGGACATAGTAAAAAGAAACAGCAACAAAACTCCAATAAACAACTAATTCATTAAGGCGACAGCTGAAGAAAAACATAATACTTCTCTGTGCTTTGTTAACTCATGGATGATTTGTTTGTAAAATGTAGGAAACTACTGGACAAAATATACACGTTAGAGCCTGAACCCAGTTGACTCCTTTTCTTTGTTTTGCTGCAGCTTAAAATACTAGAACCTTTTTGTATCATGACTCATACACAGGGGTGTCTAAAAATGTTTAAATGTGGGAGACAGGGTGGAGGTGTAAAAGTATGGGGGATGGACCCGGTGCCGCAGCTGGGAATCGATCGTGCTATCTCTGCATCCCAGCCCTCTGCCACTGAGCTACCAGGTCGCCTTACCAACCTGCCTGTGATCACTGAAGCTCACCTGTTCCTGGTCCACTACAATAATGGGGAAGCCCATTTGCTTGGTCCATGAACCCATCACGGCAGCGATAGGTTTCCCACTGGCCTGTTCCAGACAGTCCCACAGGTCCTCTGTGGAAGCGAGCGAGGCGTCAGAGAAATCCAAATCAATTTAATCACTGTGAGGAAAACGTTTCCCGCATGTTCTCACCTGTCGATGCATTTTTATGCTGGAACTTCAAAAGATAGGCGTTCATTCCTTTCCTGAAGTCCTACAAAGAATAGATTTAGAAGGTAATGAACAAAACACGCACCCAGAAACTACACAGTGCTGCCCGCGAGCAACGTTTCCAACCTCGTCTCCTATGTAGTTGTGCAGCATGCGGATCACAGACGCTCCTTTGCTGTAGGAGATGGCGTCAAAGATTTCATCTACCTCTGATGGATGCCCCACGTTCACCTGGAGACACACAGCGAGAAGCCAGAGATCATGTGAAAAACATGTTTTACTACAGTAAATACACAGTAACTGGAAGTGAAATGTGATTGGTTGCGTGTGCTGCTCATTGCACCAATGCTTTGTTTCTTTTTGAGTTGTTGTTTGTGCAATGCATCTTAATGTTTCTTCCTCTTATCTCAGATTCACAATGATTCTCTGCTTTTCATATCAACTGTGAAACGAGTCTCTGCAGTCACAGCCCACCTCTATGGGATGGCTGCTGTCCAGCGCGTCCAGGTCCAGAGCGCGGGTGTAGTCGGCCGAGACAAACTGGGTCCAGATGTCATACTCAGGGAAGCAGTGGTCCACACATAGGTACTCGATCCAGGAAGCAAACCCCTCATTAAGCCACAGATGGGTCCACCACTCCTGCACACACAATCGATGAATTACATTTGTCCTTTAAGCCTTTTCCAATGGTTCCTGCTCTGAAAACGAGCTTATGCAGCACAAATACACTGAGTGATGTCTTTTTAAATAATGGACAGTTTTTTGATGAATGTGCTTTCTGAATCTGACAACAATGTGATGCCAGCCATGAACACAAAAAAGGGAAATTAATTCACTCTAACTTCTAATAAAGCAGCGTATCCTGACTTTGTGTCTTTCATTTCTGTGGACATCTGTGTCCTGGGTTATTTTAGACGTTCGGCACACTCCCCTCAGATAACAATGTATAGCAGAGGTTTCTGAATGGCCTCTGTTCATTAGATGCACAGGGATACATGTTTCTGTGTAGTATTTTTAGACAGGATGATCCTCACTTCTACAGCCCCCAAACTAAAGAGGCAACTTCTACATATGTGTGATCTCCACTTAGTTTACTCCACTAGCTCCTCACACTGTAACATAAGATTTCAACATACAAAATGCATTTAAATATGCCCCTTCGCATGGGGGTAGATCTCCGATCACACCAGAGCTCTGTTCAACGAAAACATCATTGAACAGGTAGAAAAGGATCATTTCTTCCCTTTTCAGTGACACTTTGAACCAAATTGAAAGGAAATATGTATGTGGGTGTGCAAACCCTCTTTACTTTGTGCATTGGGTTATGTCTAGTTACCATGGTGACCAAGTTTCCAAACCATTGGTGGGCGAGCTCATGTCCAACTACAAGTGCCACCCACTGCCTGGAGGACGAACAGGAGTTCTTGGGGTCGATAAGCAGAGCAGTTTCCCTGGAAGACAACAGAATGGAGGTTAACACGAAGGCCGCAGAAGGACGGTCGGCATCAGAACACCAGCAGGTTTCTTCTTATCAAACACTCGGTCTACGTCTACTGCTGGGCTGTTTATTAAGAAAACCGCATGCAGATGGCCGAGGAGGGTGGACGGTTGGAGCCTGCTGCTGTATGCTAATCATATGCCAACTGGATACCTAACAGGTGGCAGCGCATCTAAGGAACCACAGAGCAATAAAAAGTTCTTTTAGAAAGGACCAAAAAAAGTCCTATTCACATCCTCCTCAGTAACAGAGCACAGGCTGGGGCTGAGAATGATACAGGGCAACACAATTCCACATGGTGCAGTAGATTTTCATTTCACTTCTTTAATCCAAAACAATCACCTTAACGAGTATCAGTATTTTTGTGTGAAGGACGTTAGAATTAATGGAAGAATCTGCTGAAATTTGGTTTAAAATGCCCTAAACTTATTAGAAAACTTTTTCTTTTATTTGTATCAGTAGTAGTTCGCACTTTACTTTTGACTTGTCATATTTGAAGAATGGAGTGGATTTGGGATCTATTTGGTTTGTTTCCCTCTCAGCAGTGCGCATCAGTTTTACTGTGCAGTGAAGTGTAACACAGACGCACTGACTTTTGACCTCACTTTGAGATAATGCTCTGATCAACTGTTGGTTTATTTGAAAACTGTATCACTGTCTTCTGCTTCTCTCTGCTGCTCTGCTTGTCCTGTTTTAGTGCCCCAGCCACACAAGAGCCTGGTGAATCAGATAAGATAACAAAACACTTTCTGCTATCAACCCGTTACTGCAGGAGAGTAAGAAGCAGAACCAAGTCATCTCACATGTATAACGATAGTTTTAAAGTGGCATATACACCCATTACATGAGGAGTATTTCATTGTCGTTTCACTTGTGTGTGTTCGAGACCCAAACAAACAAAGGTTGAAAACATAATTCACACCATCGTGGTGGATGTTAAACACAGATGCAACGTGCTGTGAAGAACATTAGCTACATTTCTAATTTAGCTTCTTTAACTACGGTTTGTGTTTGTGCACAGATATCAACATTTACATACTGTGGTTACTTCTTAAATCGTTGTGGTTTTGTTAAAACAGTGCATCAGTGTGCAGCGGACAGCGGAGAGGCTGATTATATAGTCAGTGGCCCCCGCAGAGCCGGGACTGAACACCATCTGCCTCACATTTAGCACAAGGTAGCTGACATCACACCAGTACACACACTGATATCATAACCGAGAGGGGTCAGCACTGCATGATTCATCCCCATGGTTGCATTACTGTGCTGTTGTGTTCTATAATGGAAGTAAAGAAGGGAAGAAAGTGTGTGTTCTGATCGACACCCCAAGGTCAACATCATCCTCCAAGTACCAACGCCTCTACAGTCCTGAGTGCACACAGTCACTTGCACCCATAAAAACAAGACATGATGTACGATCACCCTGAGCATCAAACAGCAGGGAAAGCGTCACAGTGAGATGCTAACGCGTTTCACACTGAATTCATTAAATAATAGTTTTCATTTACCTGTAAGTAACGAGGCCCCAGTTCTCCATGGCACCTGAGTGGAAGGAAAATGAGTTTTACTCTCATCCCAGACATTTGGAGGTAAACGTGTTGGGTGTATGACACAAAGCTACTCACCAGCAGCAAAATCAGCAATAGCTATAAGATCAATTTTAGGCAGCGGATAAGGGACGTTGAAGTAGTCTTTGTAGAAAGGCAGGGTCTTAGTTGCAACCTGTAAAAAAAGTGATATGATCAGAAAAGCATCAAACACAGTGTACGTGAGTTAAGGCTGTAACAGCAGGTAAATGTGTAACCAGTCACACAATTTGACTGAGACACCACAGAGCCAAAGACAGATGAAGTAAGTTGTTGTGTAATAATCATCTAAATGTAGCAGATGTGATTTTTCTTCTGTGTGCAATTGTCTAGATTCAGGATTAAAAAAACATGTAAATGTATTTTCCTCATTACAGCTGCTCTCTGCATGGAATGCAAGAAAGAATGGAAACAAGCCAAACAGCACAAACACAAAAACCTCTGCCAATAAAAAGAAATGTTAGTGTACTGCTACTGCTACTGCTACTACTACTGCTACTACTACTGCTACTACTACTACTAGAGAAAGCCCTCTGGAATGAAAAGGTGAAATGTCATCAAGAAACAAGTCCAGTTGCTTTTGATAAAACCTTTTTGAGATAACAATGACCTGGATGACTGAGAACCTTCACAGATATACTACTACTGCTGCTGCTGCTGCTGCTGCTCCAGTAGAGGTGTTATTGCAGAGCTAAAGCATCTAGTGAACACACTTCTTTGGTTGGTGAGTTAAACTGAACTGAATTGAACGATGAGCTCACCTCCAGCGCAAATTTTCCTTGTTCTGCTTTCCCGACAGGTGTGTAGACGCGTACCGTTACACCATCTGATGACTGGCTCTCCACGTAGTCATATTCCCCGATAACAAAAGCTACGAGGTACGTGGACATAATGGGCGTGGTGGCAAACTTGACTTCCACGAGGTTTTCGTCTTCTGGATATGGCTTCTGATCAATGACATTCTGCAGAGAGGAAAGGAGAAGGTTGAACATGGAGACATCGTTAGCAGACGAGCTTGTGACACCACCTGTCAACATTAAGTAAGTCTGAGGCCCCCACCCCACCCCAGCAGCTGGAGGCTAAAATATTCATGAGCCAATGGGATGCCTGGCAGAACAAACAAAGTGACGATGCTTCTGCTTTAATGGAGCTAAAAAGGAGTCAATAAAATCATAACAGTTCTCCCGTCCTCGGAGTTCTTTCCATTAGCTTCTCACATTTCCATTGTCCAAACTGCCTCTAACTCTAACGTTATTAGCAGCCAGGCTGCTTGAGCACACACTGATTAATGTAAAACTGCACACGTAATGTAGTACACGTACTGCATGTGCAATGTTGGACCAGCAGCTGCAGCTCTGTGGGTCACATGTGGCCTGGGGGCTGTGCAGCGACTACCTGGGCTCTGCTGAGTATTTGTGGCAGCAGGACGGTGAATGTGCGTTTGTGTTCATGGTAATGAATGAACGTGCTCATTCAGTGCACCGTGCAGCTCGCTGGTGTTTTAATAGTTTCTGAACAACAATGGAGCACTGTGGAACAGCGGAAAGAGATACACACTCACGACACTTGTTAGTAGGAAACATCCATTGTTGGTTTTGGTCTTTTCATTAGATTTGTACACAACAACACAAAAGCCCTTTGACAATCTGGCCAGTGGTTGTTGAGATTTCCTGTTTGTGCACAAAAGCGTTGGAAAAAGTAACTCGCATTTAAACCAAATAAAAAAACAACGGAGGTCTAAATTAGGAAAAACAGACTGTTGCTCATGTGTGACTCAGTGAGGAGCCCACGTGTAACACAGCCACAGTTAGTGACATTTCCTGTGTAAAATGCTCAGTCAAAGGCAGCGTGATATGAACACCTGAACGCAGAAACCTTTGTGTAACCACAGAACACCATCTTTGCTCAAGCTAAACGCAGTAATGTCCTACGCTGGACTTTAAAAGGTCACAGTAAACTTGCTGAGGTAAAACATTTCAGCAGGTACGTGCACACAAAAGGTCAAAACATGGACCAGCATCAGTGTAAACAGAGCCCCTAGTCTTTTTGTGAACATATACATTATAGATTTTATTATCATGTGTTGTTATTGGACATGGATTTGTTCCATCTCTACTGAACAGACAAATACACCTTTGTTAAAAAAACGACAGACTGCATTTAAGTCATTCACATAAAGTCAGTTGTCAGAAAGAGCCAAAATTAGCCTGGAGGGCTGTTGTTAGAAATAATCCAGACCAGATGATGTTTTCTGCTGCGATGTAGCTGCAAACACTTTCAGTTAAGTCTGCAGAAGGCAGAGTGAGCACGATAACCAGGCCACATTTACAACTCGCTACGATGGCCGACCCTGTGCACATGTACGCCAGCCACGCATCATGTGTAGTCACACACAACATTCGCCAGAGGTAGAAATTGCAGCGACTGTTTTGTAGGGCGAGAAAGGAGAGGAGGGAGAAACGCAACTACACAGAGGAGAAACTTGGCAGGAGACTGTGGGGTCTGGACACTCTCAGAGGGAGCAGTGGACATGTGACACGTACCATGTTTGACAAGGCTACTCGGTCCTTAGGAACTATCAGAGTGATGTCAAAGGTGGCTTTGATAGCTGGCTCATCCCAACAGGGGAAGGCTCTGCGAGCGTCCGTAGCCTGCAGAAAAGGGGGGAAAGACAAAGAGTGAGACCTGATGTCCTTATTCCAGATGAGTCCAGAAGGTGCACTGCAGTTCACACCCAGCACTTAAAATGTGCCTCCAATAGTCAGGATCACATTTCACCTGCCCGTACTTGTTTGATCTGTGAGGCTCTGAAGGCAAAACACACATTAGCACTCAGACACACAGGAAGTGGAGAAAGAAGCATTAATGTTGTGGAAGAGAACTCAACAATTACAACATTATGCTAACACACTGTAAAGCCGTTAGAGTAAATAAGAAAAAGCGTATTTAAGAACACTGTTTTATGTTTAATAGAAAAATGTTTCCCAATGAGAGTCGGCGTAACACAGACTTTCACTGTCATATTGCCTCAGGCTTATTTAAAGACTGGTAAAGTGCCCTGCAAGCTCGTGTACTGAAGGTGTTACATTTAGCTGTAGCATCTGTAGCATTTTCCTTAAATAAACAGCCAGTGATTTCAATCTACTGAGCAGCTCTGGAACGCAGGAGCAGACAACTATTCCAAGCCGGTCTTAGTGAGTCACTGGCGTGACCAGTCCCCCAGCGTCCAGCAGTGTTTATGTTGTGCTGTGTGATCTTCTGTGTAGTGAGCACTCATTCCAGGAACGTACATGTTTTGTGCAGTCAAACTCATAATGTCGGTCAGTTGAATAGAACTTATAGTTGTGAGGTTACGATCAGAGATAAATACATAAGATAGAATCAAAGTGATAAAGACTATAGTTACTCAGTAACATACTTAGTGTAGTTTCTTTACTACAGAATGTTTCCAAAGTCCAGGAGGGGGAGGGAACCTGGATGCAGACATACTCTTGTTTCTTTTCTGTAGCCTTCCGTGCACAATCCAACACAAATAACTGAACTGCTTTTGCATTGAAATGTGATATCAGTGTCAGACAATGTTTTTAATATGGACACTGCAACACTTCTGTCGCAGACGTCTGTGCAACAACTACAGCAACATGTAGTATAAGTAAATGCACCAACGCTACTCTGTGTCCTGTCTGAGGACGCGTCGACAAGCAGCCAGGAGGAATAGGTGGTTAGCCATCATCACTGACCGACGTGAAAAACAAGCTGAAGCAGGGCGAGTTCAGTGACCGGTGAGCTTCTTAGCCATCGCTGCTAACAGGAGCAGTAATGACAGTGTTTGCTAGAGGCCTGGTAGTGCTGACTGAAACAGTAGGAAAAGCACGCCACAGCTTTAGGCAGTCACACTTATATGTTAATAATGTACAACAGGTCCTCATGTTACAAACTACAGCAGGCAAGATGTTTGCACGTTAAAGCAATTCAGTGAGATCAGTCAAAGACCTGTAGGACATGGATTAGTGCGGCTGCAGACAAGCACCTGGCAACTAAACACTTGGTACTGAGCCACAAGGAAACCATAACAATCAACAGAAACTCTCTCCCTCCCTCGTGGAGGTTTGATTCATGGCAGTGTACACAAACACACGAACACACACACGCACGCACACACACACACACACACACAGAAGAAATTAAAAAGGACAAAAATGAAATGGGTGGAATCAGCAAATACTTTCTTATCTTTCCTTGAGGAAGACGTGTGTACAGGGTGTTGCTGCGTCCATCTAGAATAATTCAGTTAGCAGACTAAATTATTAAAGGATTGTTTTTAGGTTTTATGTTTTAACCTCGTGTCACTGTGTGGAGTAACAGAGTTAAACCCTGCACAGGTTCAGTTTCTGATAAAAGAACCCATTCAGGGTCCAGATTAGACTGGCCTGGTTTAGCTTTCTCAGAAACACGTGTAAACACACACACACCAGCATTTTCATAACATGCAGTACATAAAAATGGAATGAAATACCAACAAAGTCACATGATTGTCACACTATATGTTGCAACACAGGCAAAATACATGTTAAGCAATACTCTCAACTTTTCCCTCTGAGGCCATCAACTGACCTCAAACTGTGTGACGGCAGCGTAACGGACTTCTCCAGCAGGGGATGTATATTTACTCCTATAGAATCCTTTCATTTTGTCATTCAGCTCCCCCACAAAGTCGATCTTCAGCATGCCGGAGCCTGGGGAGGCGTGCACAGAGAGAGTTGCACTGTTCTTTCAGCCAAAGGGGGGAAAATCAACAGCAGTGATGATAAGATTTCTCAAAAGCAGGGACAACCAACAGGTTAGCCACGTGAAGTCCCCTCTTACCTTTATGAAGAGCACTAGGAAATGACAGGGTGACTTTCTCATCCTCATTTTGATAGTTAAATCCTGTAGCGTTTATTTCTAAAAAGACAAAAAGAGAGAAGGAAAAGGACACCAACAATTATTTATAAGGATTTATATGACATTATCCAAAACAGAGATGATCTTATTATATTTCCATGTACTGAACTGTAATGTCATTAATACAGGAGGAAACAGGGTGGAAAGCTGACGAAGTCTGATCCTCACCTTCACCTCCCTGTGGTACAAAGGAAGCTGTGATGATGTCGATGTCAGCACAGTTCATCACAATCTGATTTGTGGCTTGTGTAACCTGTAAATGTTGACATAAAACAATATAAATGAAAGTCTGATAACCTTTTTGTGTCAACAGCAAAGTGTCAAGAAAGAGATGAAGTTTAAGAGCTCTAAGAACGAGCATGTAAAAAAGATAGGTTTGTAAGTGTAGTGTCAACTAGTTCCAACTCACTGCTGATACATGCTGCAGGCTGAACCTACAGAGGCTGCTCACAAATAAAGAACCAGCACGTTAAGAAAAAAAGAAAGTGGCACTGGACGCCATACAGAGAGGGCAATAATAGTGATATTCACTGTTCGTAGCAGCAATTGATGGACGCTGCTGCTGCTGGCTGAGACAGTAATTATGAAACATGCCCAGCAAATGGCAAAGGGCCACGTTGCCTGAGTTTCTTCTAGTATACTGAATTTGAGCCCGACTTTGTGCAAACCGCATGTGAACAGTGTGTTACTACACGCAACCAGGAGAACTCAACTTGAATAGTCACTGAAATGACTAAAACAACGACTCGTGTTTGAAAATATCTCAAACCAGTATGAAGGTTTTATATTTAGTTTGCCTGAATACGTTTGATTTAACATATTTGTGGTTACCACTGGCCAGATTAGTTTTTCAGCACCATCATTTTCTTGTGCATGGTACCGTTTCTATTTTTTAAATGAAATTGTCCACAGAAACTAACTGTCATTTAATAAAACGGTTTTCATCATATTAAGGAAAGGTGTCGTATAAACAAAGCAAAGCTAATATTTGCTAATTTACAGTTCATTCAGAGCACAGACAAAGATGTTCTTTTTCTTGACTGCTGTGATAACGCATGATGAGTCAGTGTTAACAACAACACAAAGGTGTCTGGACACTCATTGACAGGTCTCTGTATCTACACAACGGTGCAATTTACACACCATTATCACAAATTCTATTTCTGAAAAAAATGTGAAACAAGCAGCTGTGTCTGCTTTTTATATGTTGTTTGCAGTATTTAAGGAAGCCACAAAACTCTGCAAAGACAGATCAGAATCTGCACCAAGCTACAACCCAGACCAGACCCTAGACAAAACTTTAATCCAATCCAGACTGCTTTCAGCTGACACGATGCTGTTCATCTGCCTGTTTTAGGTTGGAGATGTGTTTTTAGTCTTGTTATAAATAGCAGGAGAGAAGATAAAAATTATTAAAGATATGCTAATAGTAAACACAAGTGAGTCGATTCTATGTGAGCAGTTTTTCAATTAAACAGGTAAAATGCAAATTGACTCTTCATTTTTACGACCAGAACTGTTTCAACAAGTTTATATATATCGCATAACTTAGATGAACTGAATGAGTGAGACCGAGGGTGGGAGGGGGCAACATGTTGTTACCATGATTTAGCAAACATCAGTGAGCATAAGCCAAACGTTATTAACAGTAATCAGCGACCTAAAGTCGGTCAATAGATACTTTCTAACAGTAATGCACTGGCGCCACAAATGGTTCCCGATTTTATGAGCCAACAAACTGTCCTCGAAACACATTAAAACAGTGCCAATCGCTGTTAGCGGGCTAACCACACAGTTGGCTAAGCTAACATGAGACAGCAAGTCTGCTACGGGACTGTTATGCTAGCCAGCTTCAGTTTGCATCAGGAGAGTGACACAAACATCCAGTCGTTATGTCTTTCAACCACTTAAGTGTCTACTGTGCCCAACAGAGAACTGTTAGCTTGTTAGCAACTAGCAGCTAACACCAGCTAGGCTAGTTGATGCTACAGCGCTAGCTGCTAACAATTTTCCGTTATCAGTTGAACACAGCACATTAGCTGGGACATTAGCTGGGTATATTACATAACAAGATCCCCGCCATGCACACACTAATCCATCCGTGTACGTAAACAGACATACCTCCACCAGCGCCTCCAACTTGCCCTCGAAAGTGAAGTCGATCAGGTCCGGCTTCAGACATAACCCATAGTTGACGGGGTAAACGTCAGTTGGTAAACGTACGAAGGGCCTTCTTTCGGGCATGGTTCTTGTATTTTGACCGGCTGCGCTAATGAACACGGTGCTGTGTGCAATGCTAGCTATCGATCTTAGTTTTATTAATAAAGAGCTGACCAAAGCGGGCCCCGACAGTGATGGTGGACAGCAGGTAGTGAATCTGTGTACGAATGACAGCGGAACCTTGCGGCCCAAGAATAGCAACATCAACTGGAACCCTCTCAGCACTGCCAGCTACACTCCTCTCCCCGCACAGCCCGAACAACTCCAGTTAACCAGCGTCAGCCCGTGATGTCATCCCGTGTACGTTCCTGACGCGTTTACCGATTAGCATGCATCCGGGTTACTCTTGGAAATACTAATCGTAATGGATTGTGGAAAAAAATGTCAGCTGCAAATAATTTTTTAATGGTATTTTATCTCGCCAAAAGCTGCAATATGTATTTCTATCATATAATTTACAGTTTTATATCACACTGTCACTTCTTGGTTGTTTTCCATTACTTTCGGAAATAGAATTACTATTTTATTGTGTAAGAGACAGCCGGAAGTAGAACTCTTAGTTCCGGTAACATGGCGACACACATGAGGAGGACGCTGGTGCTCCTTCACAGAACAAAATGCAGCTGTTTGAAGGTAACAACACACCATTTAGCAACGTTTTTATGCTTTAAACACAGACACTTCACATGTTTAAAGCACAAGTTATTTTGTTATTTTAAACGTATACATTTGTGCGTACCGATCTAGCTGAGGTTGGCTAACCGTAGCTAGCTAGGTTAACTGTGAGGACATTAATATATTTGAATGTGAGGAATAACTACAGGAATAGAAATACCTACAGTGATAATGAAAATACTCTTTGATGTTAAAGTTAGTTTTACTCCTCTGAAAACCGCTAATTACACATTTTAATTATGGGACTGGAAACATTTAGGATTATGGTTAATTCAGAGTGTATATTGCGCTAATCCAGCATTAACCCAACTGTCTGCAACATCACCAAACGTTAAGATCTTAAAAACCCTGTCACTGAAAATGGAAGTCCTTGTGAGGTGTGCTGTGGGTATTTTAAAAGTTATCTGGCTGTCAAAGTGATTGATTTTTGTTTTACAAATTACAAAAATTACCTAAACGTGTAATTTGCCCATTGATGACAAAAGTTTGCATCCAGCAAATGCAGAAAATAAGTGAGGATTTTTATGGTAAAACATTTGTCCTGATCCTCACAGAATACTGAGGCGTCTCTGGATGTGAGACATCCTGTCCCGCTTTTCATGCCAGTTCGGACTAAGAAGCGTTACTTCATTCCTCCCGCAGTGGGGATAAAGGGGAAGGGCGAGAATGCAGAGAGCAAGGCAAGAGCAGCCGGCATTGTCTTCAAGCAGCAATACTTGGAGAGGCCCATCAATATCGCCTGCACCGGTAATACAGCTGCTTCACACTTTGGCAGACATACATTTTATTTCAAACATTGTTACAAATAACCAGCTTCATCAGGGATCAAATACTAAAGCAATATGTTTATTAACATTTTTGTCATTGGTGGAAATATTATAAAATTGATACTCTAAACTAGTGAACTGAAAAAGAAATTAATGTTTTTTGGTTGAGGCCTACAATGTCAAATTAATACTAACTAAACTAGTTTATAAAATGTTTATATTCATATTTTTTCTTCACTAGCTGGGATCTTCGACCCTTACATACCTCCAGAGGGTGACGCTCGTCTCTCTACTCTGTCTAAAGAAGGCCTGAAACAACGAACGGAACAGATGCGACAGAGTGCCACCTCGCAGCTGGCGTGAGATTAGTTTTCTGGCTCCTCGTGTGTTGATAATTATGATGACAATCTGCAGTTTGTTGTGGATGTGTTCGGCTGCTACAAATATTCAAAAGCTTTTTAATGTTCGTCTCCACAGGATCCGTAAAATCAAAGAGCATGACCCTGATTTCTCAACAAAGGCTTTTGCAGAACAAGCTCAAGAAATCTTCATTGAGGCTCACAACGTGCTGGTGCAGTAAGAAAAAAAAATCACATTTCTCACTTCAATCCACAAAACCTATAACACTTATTATATTGTGGATGTTTGATGTAAAAACAAACAAAAGCAGTTCGCTGGTGTTGTTTTTGCAGATTTAACAAGGAGAAACTTCACTCCCTGGTAACAGAAAGATGTTATCCAGTAAGTTCTGTTCTCTTCTTGCAGAACTCTATTTACAGTTTCAGTTAAATGGTTCTTACCTATTTTAGTTTTTTACCATTGAATACCATCCCTCACCTCCTCATGTATTTCCTTTGTCCTGTGTTCAGGAGATGACGAGAGGAAATCGCTACAAGACGATCCGCTGGAGGTTCGTTGAGTCCCTGGAACCATCCAGAGTAGTCCACGCCCGCTGCCCTGACATGGTTACCAAAGGCAACCTGTATGGCCAGGTGACAGTACGCATGCACTCTAAACAGGTAAGATTTGATCTGGCACTCTTCCCTCAATCAGTGAAAACATGATTAACATCCAGTTGAATACCATGAAACCGTCATCATTTTGAAAATACCATGATATAGAATTTCCATACCGCCCAGCTCAACCACATTTCCATATACCTATAACACGCCCGGTGTTGTTTATGCCTGTTTATTAACATCTGTCCTTCTTTCATTGATTTATATTTCTGCACACTGTCTCTGTCTGTTTGCATTTGTACAAGAACACAGGAGAATCAATGTGATGCCAGAACCTGCTGTCATAGGTTTCCAGTCATCTGTGTCTGATGCGCAGTATTTACTCATGTGTCATGTCATCAGGTCTGTGCTCCTCCCAGACTATCAGCATATCAATGCAACTTGTTTTACATCCTGTAGACGTTAGCGATCTACGACCGCTTCGGGAGGTTGATGCTGGGCAGCGAGGAGCAGCCAAAGGATGTCTTAGAGTACTTGGTTATAGAGCGCCACCTCGTCAATCCGTATGGCCAATGGAGGTTACATGGAAAAATAGTGCCGTCCTGGGCTCCAGCCAAAGACCCAATTATTAAGGTGACGCTCTTCTCTGCAGCGACTGACATTTATCTTTTAGGAAATAAATTTTCTGAACTGGTCAGTTTGTACTTCACTTGAATGACCACATAAATAAGGTTCAAAGAAAATGTTTGTGCTGATTGACTGTGTTAGTTTTATATGTTAGAGTATTGCTACTTTAACCTAAAAAACTTAAACCGGATTAGTCTCGATAACCTAAGGCTTCATTTTAGCTTAATGCTCACGGCTACGAGCATCTGCGATAACAATGCAGTTCACTTACAGTTATCTAGAGAAATACTGAATGTGTTCATTTAAATATGTATTTTATAACCAGAGCAGAAAAAGGGAACAACCTAAATAACACCTGTCAGTGACCATCAGAAGAGATGATGAACAACCCTCTTAGTACCTAAGAAGTTCTGTTCGTTGTCTGTTTTCATTACATACAGTTGAGATGATGATTTGCTTTATATGCATCACTGCAAAAAAAATCACCTTAAACACGCGATTCAGTCTTGGAGTCAGATGCTGCTGTGTCTCGCGGCCTCTCAACAGATGGAGCAATGATGTTGACTGTAAGGTGCCTCTCACTCTTTTCTGATAAAGTGTAAAGTCAATTGAAACTCAAATAAATGTAGTGACTAAAACAGCACTATTTCTAAATGATTAAATGAAACACTGCAGGAAAGTAGAATCACACAGTTCTTAGTAAATACCAATACCAATTACTGATAGAAGATAATCCTTGGTCGCAGCCTCATTGAACTGTCTCAAAGCAACTTAAGCATTAACAGTTTTACGTTAGCAGAACGTTTGCTGTCCTTATGTACTTTATCACATTAGCACTGTTAAACTCCCATCAGGAGTGCGAGTTGGCATCTTTATGGTTCTGTTGAAATAAAATTGCTGCAGGATTTGTTGCATTACAAATTATTAGGTCCAACTTTAATGATACAGTTTGATTCCCCTCAGAGAAATTGTTTAGTGAAATATATCAAAATAAATAATTATCTGCTTCTCTCGTCTTTTCAGACTGTGATGATTCCTGGTCCAGATCTGAAACCAGGAGAGGAGTTTGATGCCATCAACTATGAAGTTCCCAAACCAGCAGCAGTACAGTGGTACAAATAGGCCACCAGGAGGCGCCGCTCACCTCATCAAACCACTGTAGGACAATATTACTAGTCATTTGCCAAATGCTGGTAAAAGTTTGGCAGGTTAGTTTGTCCACTTTGGCAGGAAACCAGGCTTACATTAAGAGACTGGTTTATGTTTATAAAATGCTTTTGGCTAAAATGGCGCAAGCAGCAGGTGAGTGTTATAAACAACCTGTTGTGTACCAAAGCCAAAACCATCTGCTTCTTGCTCTGCAAACACTCTGGATCATCTTATGTGTTTTTGTGTCTTATTCTTGAGGATAATTTAAGGTGTACTTTCGAAAAAAATAATAAAGAGCACAGTTTTCCTCTAATTGAAATGTTTATTTCTGTGATGAGTATGGTGCATGTCAACCTCAGGAAATACAAAAATAAATTGTCCCATCATTTTTTTTTACACCAGCAGATTTCACTGGATTGTGCATCTGAATTATGTTTTAAAGATTTATGAAAAACAAGAGATGTGATACAACAATGATAGATTTTCTTTCAACATGACAAATTCCAAAACACATGCAACAATGCTCACAAAACTGGGTCACATTATGTCATATATTATGACAAAAAAACCTGGCATTGTGTTTAACAATGACCTCACTGAATGAAAGTAACCTGTGCAGAACAACACTGTAGCAGAAGTACTGAAAATTATTCACCATTCCAAACAACTGGCACCTGGTCTCACTGAATAATTGCTGACAGACATGTATGTTAATTGCATCAATACATAAACTGTTCATATTTCAAAAATACCTGTTAAAAAATGCAGTACACGAGAAACATACTCTTTAATGATTTAAAAGATGTTAAAATCTAGTTTCTTTCAGGACCAATATCACTGGTGCAAAATATGAGACTTTTACAAGAAACAAGGCCCTACATAAAAAAGTGCAATGGAATTATCAATAACTAAGGACCAGTAGTGCTGAAGGCTAAATCTGCGTTTAGCCATTTCAATTTTCATTCTTTCATTCCTTACATCTGCTGTCTTGTTGCTATAGAAGCGCCCACATTAAATTAAAAGAATATTCTTTTAGCTTGACAACAAAACTAGTTTTCCTCCCTGCTGCAGGTTTGCAGTTCACTATTCCAGACCAGTAGAGTTTCTTTTTCTAACTTTACTTTGAGCCTTTGTCACCAGCTGTGTAATACTCATTTAAATGCAAAAATAATTGTTTTACAATATTATTTGCATGAACAATTGAAAAAACTTGTTTAATTAACCAAAACCCTGCAGTTATTCAACTAATGGGACAAACCCATTTTATTCCGCAGGAGAGGCTCCATAACATCTATTATGTGCAACATTTAATGCTTAGATGTGAGTAAATTACCAAATTACATATTTTGTATCAAGTGAGCAGTAGCAACATAAATCTGTGTGTATTTACAGCGTGTTTCTGATGTTAATGTCACTGTTTCATTGAGAGAAAAGTAGTTTTCAAGTGGACTGCATCATCATTTAAAAAAATATGACTAGTTATAAAATAATAATTTTACTCAACTTTAAGTTTTGGGTTTTTAAGTATGTGTCTGTTTATGGTGATTTATGTAGGTCTTGGCGTAGTTTATTTTTATTTTGAATATTAACTTAAGTAACCAGGTATGCATAGTTTTTGATTGAAATGTACTTGACATTCATTATTATAAGGATTCTAGTGTCGACTCAGCCATGTGTCCAACGTACTTTGTCTATGTCGCTAATATCTGAACGTCCAAGCAAATACAATGTTTTCATTTTAAATGGGGGGTAGAAGCAGGAAGAAAATTTACTTTATCTAATTACCTTAGATGCCATCATCACACCAAGGTCTGTACTTCATTGCTGGATCAGTGAGGAATGCTATGAGTGTATGTGCTTCAGTAAAAAAAACTAACAACAAAAGTTATTTTTAGCCTGGTTTGCACAATTTAAGGTGTCCACCTCATAGAGTCTCTACAGCAGGCTTCTTAATTAGCCAGCACTGAGGAAAGTACACTGCCCTTGCTATCTTTCTTGCCCTTGCCCAAATACTTGTCCTTCAGAAAGGGCTTTCAGCTTTTCAGCTCCAGGGATCGTGTTCCTGACCCTGTGATCTCACTTTTCTGTGGCGCCAAGGAAGTTTAAAAACTTAAAACTTCCCCACAGCTATCAACATAATGTCATCAAAAGTTTTTTCTAGAGTTTCTCTTCACTTAGCATGTACAGTAAATATTGACTAGATGTAGGTCACAAGTCAGGTGGGAATACTAGCGCCTCAGCAGCACACTCTGCATCAGCGTCTTCGTCTTCCTCAGGAATGTTCTCTGGCTCCCATGTGAAAATGTCTGAGGCATTGTATGTAAATGATGCAGACTCGCTCTCTGCCATCTCCCAGGGACACAGAGCATCACGTCGACACAAGGTTAAGTTTGCTACGGTCTCGCCTGTATGCTCTGCGCTGATATCTCGTTGTGGTCCCTCGTTTTCTGGGACTTCATCTTTGTCATTGTTGGGAATATCAGCCCTGGTTTTGCTTGACATTTGTGGGTCATTAGATTCTGTGAGACCAACATCTGCTTGAGCACTATCTTGTTTTTTGAGAACCTTTAGTTTTTCGGTCTCCCATGGACAAACATCTGCCCGAACGCAGTTTTGTTTATCAAAAACCTTTGTTTCCTCATTCTCCCAAGGACAAACATCAGTCTGAGTACTATCCTGGTCTCTGAAAACGTTTGGTTCTTCTGTCTCCCATGGACAAATATCTGCTCGAGCACAGTCCCTCTTTTTCTGTACCTTTGGGGCTTCTGTGTCCCATGGACAAACTTCTTCAGAGGAATGTTTCTGTTTTTGTAGCTTCTCTGATTTTTGTACTTCACTTTTGACTATCGCTTTCCCTTCTTCTGTTTCCCAGGGACTGGGACTGTCATTTGCTAGAGCTGTGTCTTGCCTCACATGACTCTCTGATCTTCTGGGGCTTTCTGCTTTACCTGATTCTGGTCCCCCAGTTTCCCATGGACAAACATCTGCTGGTTTTTCCAGTCCTTGTGATAACATCTTGGTAGGTGCGGTGTTTTCACAAGACCCAGTTTCCCAGGGGCATACATCTACTCTTGTGTTGTCTTTTCTGTGTGGTTCTTTCAAAGGTGAGAGAGTGTGAATTTGAGAGTCTTTTAGTTTGTCTTGATATCCAGCTTCCCAGATATCTACCTTTATGGTCATTTGTGAAGTTGAGTCTGTATAAGTAGGCTCTGTGCTCCCCTCGTCTAATGGATAAATGCATTCCATGATTTTTGGAGGGTCTGGGAAATCCCATGGACAACTTTCTGCTGTCTTTGTGACGTTTTTACCCCAATTTAGAAGTGACTTAGCAAGGTCTTGTTGCTCACTACTTAACAGTTCTTTGGATGTACCAGGATAGACAGCTGGTTTCATAACTTCTTGTCGACGGGGCACAGTCAGGGTTCCCTTTGTCTCCAAAGGATTTAGGTTTTCATATACAACTTCATTATTGTCCTGACCATCCCAAGGACAAACATTAGCATATTCATTATCTTGGCTAACTGAAGGTTGGGGAATATCTGCAGTCTCCCAGGGACATACTTCTGCTGCATGTTTCAAGGTGTGCTGTGTCTGTGCACCATTGGACAAGTTAGTATGAGAAATAACAGGAACATCCTGTGATTCCCAGGGACAAACTTCACTGCGACCACTATCTTGTCTTTTAACAATACCTTTATCCTGAGCTTCCCATGGACATACATTTGATCGCGGAGACACTTGAAATTCCCATGGGCAGACATCTACTTTAATGCTTTGCTGTCTCTTTGGTGCCTCTCCTTCCTGCAATGTTCCTGCTCCATCCCAAGGACATATGTCTGGTTTAGAGGCATTGCAAACTGGTGTTATTCTATTACTTCCTCTTCTGTGAGTAGAAGGAGTTCTACAGCTGCTGGCAGTTTCCCAAGAACTGATACTACTCCGTTTACTGTTGTGCCTTGATAAAAACACATTTTCATAAGTGCCGTCTTTTTGCATATCATCCACATCCCAAGGGTAGACAGCGGATTTTACAATCACAAGTCTTCTTGGGCTTCTGTCTGAGGAATCCCCAGAGGACAGTCTGATTGCATTCTGTTTGACGAGGCATGGTTTTCCATCTGCTGTTGTTAGACTTCTTTTCTGCAGTGGCCTCTTTTCCATACTTGGACGTCTGCTTGATGATCCCGATCTTGGTGTTGTTGAAGCACTTTCCTGACTTTTTTGTGAAGCAACATCCTCTTTATTTAAAGTTCCATCTTTACTAGATCTGCTTCCTGCATCCAATGATCCTAGAATAGTTTTAACAGAAAGCCACTTATTGGTGGTGGTGCGGAAAGAGAACACTCGCTGGTCTTTTGTGACCTTAGGTCTTGGGGAGCCTGGTGCACTTGCAGAGATAACAGCCTTGGGTTTAGTAGACTGTGGTTCACCTTGTTTATCCACTGAAGGATCCTTTTCTGGTGTTGGTAAATGGTCCCATGGGCAGACCAGCGCCAATGGAGATGATGGCCTGTTTTCCTCATCAGTGTTTGCATAAGTTACATGTTTCTGGTTCTTGTCTACTGATGGTTCCTGCTCCACCTCCCACGGACAGACCTCAGCCTTGTCATAGGACTCTGACTGTAGAGCACTCCTTGTTTGGTCTCCAATGGAAATGCTCTGCCTGGACCTTGCCAACATTGTACTGCTTCTATTGACTTTGGTTATATTCTCCATAGAATGGGTAGACGTGGACGTTAGACTCCAGGTCTTATGAATCCTGTTGTGATCAGGATGCAGGAGATTGGTGTCAATTGTCAGATTCTGGGCACTGGCTGACTTACAGACCCCTGGTGGAATATCCAAGGAGTCTGTCTCAGAGCGCTGGGATGACCTCTTCACAGAGTTGGGCTTTAACATAGAATGATGATCACTTTGGGACTTACGCATGGATGGTGTTGGTGATTTGATTGAATTTCTGCAACTTATACTAACAGCATCTGGAGCCATCCTAAAAGAATCAGACTGATTTATACTTCTACTGCGGAAGGATCCATCTTTCTCCTCGCGGCTGCACTGTCGACTCATGGATTCTGGGATCTCAGCAATGCGTCTAATAATGGATCTCCCCAGTGCACATCGAGAACTTCGTTTCTTAGTCAGATGAGGGTTGTTTGCTGTCATCTTCTTTGTCTTGTGGACTTCTAACTGGGCATATAACTTCTTCAGTTCATCCTGGTACATATGAAGAAGGGAAAGGGGTTGAGGAGATAGTTGAAATGAATGAGGAAAGGAAAAGACATTGAATGTCACAAGTCAGAGGAAAAGTAAAAGCCGTTTACACAAAAGAGCAGAATTTAGGGTTAAAAAGGGTTAATGGTGGAGAAAGGTCATACAGCATGTTCATTCTACCACTGAACTTCTATTATTTTATGATTTAAATTATAATACATTTAAGACCTGTTTAAGTGTGAAGTTTCATGTGGTCATAAGAAAAATTAAGGGACATTTATTTTTTTTTTATTTAAATGTGACTTTTGTCATTTCTTCCACATTTTGTAAATTATGTCCCAATGGAAAGTGATAACATCGTTGTGGGGGAACGAGAGAGTTTACCCGAAAGTCATCAGGGTCCACACTGTGCTCACTCCAAGCAGAGTGAAAGCTGCTGTTAAGATATGAGCCAGAGCGCCGCAGGTCCACTTCATCTTCATAGACCTCTGCTGCGATCTCTTCTCTCCCAGGCTTCGACACATGTAGAAACTGGGGAACGAGAACACACACATGTGACTCGTGTAGACATTTCAAACAAGAAAATATTGTAAATAAGAGCTTTATGTTTAAAAAAGTATGGCATGCAAAACATTCTGTGGGAATTTTGTTGGTGTGGAAAAAATATTTATTATTCTCGTGCACAATAGCCACTACAGCTACAAAGTGCAGTAACTAAAATGATACAGTGAAACAGTGTTTTGGTTTTTACTTTTACTTTTTACATTGTACTATATTATATAGTACAATGTAATAATATAGTATATAATACAATATATTATAATATACACAAATATGTAATCTACTCCTACAGGTATGTTCTAGTCTGTGTTCTTCTGTGTTTACAGGGTGAAAAGTCGAGTGTTCATACCTTGTTTGTGCTCCTCAGTCTTTCCCTAAACTCATTAACTTTGGCACTAAGACATAAAAGTGGTGAATACCTTGGGAATAAAAAGCAGGGCGAGTGTCACGGTGATGGTCACGTGGGTGTGCGTAAAGGAGAGCAGCAACATCCAATCAGGGTGGAGTGAGGGGAAGGTGAACCTGATGTTGACAGAAATAATTTCTCATTAATATTTGGTGTTTGTCCTGTAGAGTGTACAGATGCACTGCTCCTCCTCAGGCATATAAGTTTAGCTGTCCTGAAGTTCAGATGTTTGCTATTTACCGGAACAGGTGGAACACAGAGGAGAGAAGCAGCTCATTGTGGATGGCGATGCCCATGTAACGAGGCTCGTGGAAGGCGGAGGGGACTGGCCTGACCGTGGTCCACAGCGAGCTTCCCCAGCACAGAAAAAGAAGCTCAGCTGCAGCAGGAGGAAGTAAAAACAGAGGAAATGATGATTGCATCTAAGTTCATGGATAAAAACAGCAACTGTCTTCAGTTTGTTTCAGTTCAACTTGGTTTGATAATTTTAATCCTGATAAAATGCTAAATAATGTGTAAACTTCCATTTGAGTCACTCTGAGCTACAGCTGATGTTGATAAAAGGGACAAAGCTACAAAATAGGGAACAACTCACAAAAACAAAGGTTTCATGTGAGAGCAGCAATCATTGTTCTGTATTTCATCTGTTTCTCAACACACCTTCAAGTGCTAATTTCAAATATAATTCAGTTTGCATTTTAAAAATTGTGTTTTTATCTATTATAGAGTTTGACCATGTTCACACTTCAGCTGCCACCATCACCTGTGCTGCCACTCACCCACAGCCATCATGTAGTCCCATCGGTCCAGGTAACACAGGGTGAAGCCCTGACCGTCTGACGTGGTGGTTGCTATGAACACTGGGATGTTCCTGTCACGGTTTTGGAGGACGCCCACTGTCCATGCACACAGGAACCAGCTGACTGTCATCAGCATCACTCCTAGAAATCTCAGCAAGTGCAGACTAGACATGTAGGGCACTCTCTGGGCTGTGCGAGAGAGGAACACCTTCAGCACCCTGTGGAGAGGAAACACACAGGTGAGACTGACAACAGAGTTGGAATGGTCACACAACACGGCGTTGGATAAACTTCTGTGTGTGACTGAAATAATCATCATAAATCAGGGCGTTTTATACCAAAAACGAAACCAAATAAACCGACCTGTACATCTTCAGTGTGACTGTGCCGTAGACGATGGAAAAGCCGAGCATTCGAACCCAGCGGAGCAGAATGCACCTGAAAGTACTCGGTTTGAAGTACAGGATGAAGACCTACAGACATAAAGACACACTTTAACTACAGTTTAACTACAGCAGCTGTGTGGAAAATATTCCCTGCTGGTGGGTATCACTAAGATAGAAAGATAGAAAGTGAAGAGAACAAATATTTGAACAACCTCACAGCTCACGTGGAAATGGACACACACAACGGTACATGTTAAAACTTTACTACAAATTGTTAATGCTAAGGGCTCAGTCAGCCTCATTCAAGAACAGGCTTTGTCTGTGTTCAGTGTGTAACAACAGAGTGGATGACTGTAATCCAGGAATTAAAAGTCAATCTGCTGTAACAGTCTGTGTCAGTCACTCTGGATAAGAGCATCCGCTAAAGCTCGAAGTTTGAATTCAAATTTACATAACTGCATTAGAACCACTCATAAAGGATAAACAACTCCGCATGAACACATATAGACGGTGTGCAGTAAACATCCACAACATGTAATCAGCAGGAATGACCTCCACTCAAAGGCAGATGGGGGTGTTAGTTATAGGGTGCCCGTGATCTGATTGATGGACATAAAGCGGAGTAGGCAGAGATAATTGATTTTTGAACTGGACAACACATTACACCCAATATCAGCTCCAGACCCTCTTGTCTTCACTTGCAAAATATCCCTCTGCAAAAAAGTAAAAGTTAAGACACAAAAAACCTATAATGTATTTTAAAATAGCCACAGACAGACACTACAAATCTTCAAAGATCAAAAAGAAACAACTAATGTTTCAACAACTAATGCTAAAAGACTTGAAACACTGCAACACAACCACAAACAGCAGCACCAATCCAACAAATGTCATGAAAGATTCACAGAGTTCCTTCTACAGGACCTGGCTCTCTGTGTTTTTAATAGACCAACAACAGACATTAATAAATGGCTACTTGAGTTGTAGCAGGTCACCCACCCGCCAGAAAAACTACGAGATTAGATTATATTGGTATTTATATGCTGGTCAATATATTTATGTATGTTACATTCTCTTTAAATATGTTTACACACTGACAACATTTTATCAGCGCTGTGGGTAAGAGAAAGAGTGGTTCAAATCCTTAAACTAGCTGCCAAAATATAGATTTGGAAAATCTATTTTTCAGTTCAATAGCCGTTAATCCAGCAGCTGTACTGGCAGCATTTTACAGATCACAGAAAAACCTTAAAAAAATTATATATATATATTTTATTTCCACCTCAGTTGCCCGTTAGTTTTAAATGGCTTTTAAAGGAGCCCACATTTAGTTTAAGGTGGCTCTGGTTCCCACATGCCAGTCTCATATAAGGACAGTAGAGTATGTAGAGCATGTACCTGACAACTTCCCCCATGAAAACTACTAATTGATGAATTAGGAAGAAACATGTTTTTCAGATCTGCTCCTCAGCAGGTCACAGGTTTGTAGATCTGTCCTACAGCTTTAATGTCATCTTTATAATCTTAAAGTGTCACCATTTTGTATTCTCCTGTATTCTCTGTGACCTGATGTGTGTCTATCGCATTGCACAACACACACAACCCACCTCCTTTAACCTCCTCACATCCTTCTGACCCAAATCCTAAAACAAATCCTAATTTAGGATTTTCTCCTGTACCTGCCAAAATGGCAACGAGGAGGAGATTCAAATCCAGGCTTCAGATGGCTTCTTCAGAAATCCTGTGAATGTTGTGTAGTGGTGTGTCTGTTTTTAAAATCTATATAATTCCCCCTTTAATCTACATCACCTGTCAGAACATAAAGTGGTTCAAATTGGCTCCACTTCACCAGCTGCTGTTTCTGTCTCCACAAATATCTGACCTTATTTTTTTAATTTGTTATATTTTTCATCCCTGAAAGTTTTGTTGCTGTAAACTGTTTTCTCCCTCTAAAAATTATGATTTAAATGATGTGTAAACTCCAGAATTTGTTTGAAGGTAAATTTGTGAATATAGTAGGTGATGGGAGCAGAAGAATTTCTGCACTAAATAAAATGTAATGTCTTAATGGTTTTTCTATTAGGAAGTGATTACACTGGTGTGCAGAGCTGCCTTAAGAAAATCCTGTTGACGTGTTTACATTAAACTAAATGAATGATCAATAATGTGCAGAATAAGACAAACACACACTGAATTACTTGGCGCCGACAGGAACAAGCTCCCATCGACTGACACTTTGTGATGGATGAATAAGAAGGTCACAGCTGACGGACTCTAGCGGCTCTTTAGTTGGTTAAATGAATCTAAAGAGAGACTGATGATCTGTCACAGGAGCAGAGACACGTTATGAAAACTGTCGACTGCCCGCCCTATTTCACCCCCCTGCAGATCGTCCATTATGATATAATCCGTGTGCTGTGCAGTGATCTGTAAAGAGCTCTAATCTGCCAGCTCACTCACACACTCACCGGGAAGTACAGCAGCAGAGATCCGAACAGGATCGTCTCCAGCAGCAGGAGGCCCGACGCCCGGATCCTCTGAAGGAGGAGGGAAGCAGAAAGTCAGAATTATCTTATCTCTACTTAGTGAACCAGGGGAACCTGACCGTTTCCTAAACCTTCCCACTTATAGTTAACATGTAAAAACAGATTTCTCTCCTGCACTGATGTGATCATGCACCACGACCCAGACATGTCGGTGAAGATTCAGCCTGGAGAAGCTACTCGAATGAACAGAGACACATTTCAACTTTAGCGAAAGCCTGATAAATTGATTTGAAATTTTTAGGATTTAAAATCTTATGTGATAAAAATGAGTTCATGTCTCAACAGCTTTAGTGTTCCTCTGAGCCAAAACACCTGACTCACCCGGTTTCGGCGGTGCCTGTAAGCTGCCATCATGCTGACAAAGATGAGCATCATGAAGACCCCCTGGATGGCCAGCACGGCGGCCCTGAGAAGCCAGTACTCCTGCACCCAGCAGGGCGCTCCGTCCCGGCAGCTCTCGCAGCCCGGCCAGCACGGGAGACAGATGGGCATGTTCGGGTAACACATACTGCCGTCACTCCGGTTCACAAAGCCGCCATCTGCATTGAACACGGACACATGCATCTACACCCACACAAACCCATGTGGAGCTCTCACATACATGTGACTTGAAACGAACTCATCATTTGATGACAACTTATTTTAAAAATAATCACGTTGGACTGGATTTTAATTGTTCACTTGTGGGAAGCCGGTGAGGGATCATGTTTTTAAGAAATAGTAATAAATATTAATATTAAATATGTACATCTAAAGTCATCTTCTGTTTTGAGTAGTTTGGAAATGCTGAACTGGTTTATTGGTCTCGTATTTGGACCTTTATCTATGAAATATGCTAGTTTATCCACCTTGTCTGTAGTAGATTTATCAAAAATTCATCTGGGTTGTAGTGCTCAAGCTGTGTACAAACAGGAGGTACTGGATAGCATTTGAATTTAATGTACCTTTATACTTTTAAAAATAAAAGTCAGAGCTAAATGTTTTATTAAAATGTTTTAAAACAAGAAACAAAAAAAGTTGACACATAATTTAAATGGTTCCACTGATAAATCTGAGCTACTGAGTAAATTAATTTATTCTTATAATATCACACTAATTTGAAAATGAAGAAATAAAAATTATTTTAAATTGAATAAATATTTAATTCAGTGTACTAATTTGGTTTTGTTTCATAGAAAAAAACACCTACCTAAGTCCTTAGGGTCGAGCTCAGGGTTGTAGAAGCCGTCTTTACAGCGGCAGCAGTACTGACCCAAACGAAAGCCGCCGCCTGGAGTTGGAATACACTGGATATAAAAAACAGAAGAAAAACAATGATTCTGATTTGACTTGCCTTTTGTGCTCCTGAGAAAAACGTTTTACTTTAGGTGCATCTTTGTTTTATTGCTTCAAATTAGATTTTTGTAAAATTAAATAATAATGACATTATTTTCATTCTGCTGCTTATAGTGTATTCGTCTTTCCACCATGCCTGTGTTTCCTTTCCCTGGCGTCTTTCACAGCCTTAAGTTTGCTCGTTATGGAAGCAGTGTCTCAGGTACTGATAAAACATCCTGAAGCTAAAATGGAAAGGTTTAACCACCTTTAATCCAGGTTTGTCACACGCAGTTAAACACAGCGAATGCGCAGCTGCTACTCGTCACCAATAAACAGCTTCCGCTGCCACAGAGCAGGAACCTTTGGGCATTCTGTGGTGTTTCAACATATGTTGTTGTAACTAGTAAAAAGACATCGATTGATTGTTTTTACTACGGAGCTGCTGTAATACCAGCAGAATGCGATTTGACATTGTCATGGTTCAAAACTAATGCAGCCTCCACATATGTGTAAGACGCCCTCTGATAACAAATTAGATACAGCAATAAATGGGTTCAAACTGTCCCTATAAGCAGCATTTTAGTGCAGGAGCAAGAGTCAGACGGGTCTCGAACCTGCGACCTTCTGCATCCCAGTCTGACACCTAACCCATTGAGCTACTACATAGGCTCCATGCTCATTCTGTTGTTGATCCAAAGCTAACAGATCCTGCATGAACAAAGGGTCATATTCCTCCCTCTCACTCAATTCCTCACTAGAGTTTATCCAGTCAACACAGAGAGAGACACAGACACACACAGAACCCACACACTCAGAAGCTCTGTGTGTTAATCTAAGTTAAAAGCTAAATGGATACATAATGCCTCTGAGAGCATTAGCCTTTTCTAGAGAATTTCTGTTCCTGTGCACACACACACACACACTCTCTGGCCTCACATGTGTATATACAAAACACACGACCCCTTTATCAGATGCTTAAGGATCTAATGGCATGGGCTCAACTCTAATGTGATATGGATTATACACAGTGGGCAAATTAATTCTCTTCACGGTCACATCTGAATTCAACAGAGTCATAGTGAAGTCAGAGGCTTCACTCATCTTTCATGTTTAACTTACCCAGAGCGATGCCTCACAGTTGTTGTTTACTTTAACGCAATTGAGAAATTAAATTGAAATTCATGTCACTTAGTTAAATTAGAGTGATGTCTGGTGTGTTCAGCCGACTTTAAAATATACCTGCTGGTAATGTCGAAAGGCTGTTACACAAAACAAACATGCTGGAAAACTGGAGCACAGTCCTCATCAGAGAGTGACATGGAGAGTCAGAAAGTTCATACCATCAGTTTCCACTGAAAGTCTGAATGATGGTTTTCAACTTTGATCTGATTCACTGGTGTAGTATCACAATTGACATGTTAATGTCCATGTGTGTCATGATGTGTAATGATCAGTCCTTTGTCAGATAAATCAAAAATAAGACATAAGTCAAGATGAGAAGAGACAGGAGCTGACAAGACAACTTCTAAAGAGCATGTCCACAGGACTGCAGATTATTATGGAGCACAGGGCAGGAACAGAAGACACAAGGCGTGAAAGAAACACTAAGTTGTATTTAAAGTGAGATTAGATGACTTGAAGAAGACGAAATCTTGCCAAAAACCAAAAGATGTGATGAGATGATTATGGACACCCAGGACGGCAGAAAGTGGGTGACCCGGTACATGCTCTGCTCAGGCAATGGGTTTGAATCCTCTAAGCCAGGTAGAACAGGATAGAACAAAGGGTGCAATGTGGATTTGGGGATATTTGGGACTCGTCTTGTGCTTCAGACCTCTGTGAGTACGGTGCATAAAAGGGGAAGTATGTCAGCGGGCTGGATTATCTGCATAATCCATCAGATCATCCTGCAGCCCGCCACCCAGAACAGCCATCTTTAAATAGATGGCGGAGATGAGAGGTAGTGGATTGAACTGGACAGAAAGGCTGCCGGTGAAAAGGGAGACTGAAGCAGAAAAATGGGTGGTGGAGGAGGTGGAGCAGACAGGAGAGTGGAAGTGTGAATGGGTGAAAGCATAAGCAAAGATTGAATGGCATAAACAAAGTAATGAGCACAGACAGAAAGAGCTTAAACCATTAACCCAAGTGTGTTTATGTGATGTAACTACTGCTAAAGTCAGAAGCAGAGACAGTTTAAAAAGCTGCTGGTAAAGTGCTCCCAAGGAAAATGTTCACATGCTGATGAAGAAGAGCAGAGCGAGGGAAGGTATGACATGCACCAAAGATCCTCAGGGTGCTCCACTTGCTGGTAATGTGTACCGTGATTCAGAATCAGCATGAAATTCTCGCACGCAAAGAGGAAGCCGCACATCAGTTTCATGCAGAAATGCCAACAGGTTACCTGGCGGATAGTGACCACATTAAACAATGTCTCGGTTTAGGTTTAAGAAAGACGAAAGCCAAATTCTGCCAAATATACCTTCCAGACTGTTCTCAGCAAAAGGCACAAAAGCCAGAATCTGTGTCGGTCTGAGGAGGTGTTGGTGAAGATACCACTGATACAATGGAAATTACAGCAGCAAGTCCAGGCTGTGACCACTCACTGACTGGACTGCCTACGGTCCACATCTGTCTCCTACTGGAAATGTTTGGTGATGTAATCAGACAATGGCGAACACAAGTGTCAAGTCTTAACACGAGTCGCAAGCTTTAACATGAGTCTCAAGTTTTAAAATGAGTCTCAAGTCTTAACACGAGTCTCAAGTTTTAACTTGAGTCTCAAGTTTTAACACGAGTCTCAAGTTTTAACACGAGTCTCAAGTTTTAACACGAGTCTCAAGTTTTAAGATGAGTCTCAAGTCTTAACACAAGTCTCAAGATTTAACATGAGTCTCAAGTCTTAACACGAGTCTCAAGTCTTAACACGAATCTCAAGTCTTAACACGAGTCTCAAGTACGATGTTTCACTTCTGAAATGGCAACAGTTCATATTTTCAGTTCCCAAATTATGAAAGTCAAACACAGTCTCCCTGTCAGATGTTTCTTTTGTCATTTTATGTGTTTTATCCAGTTTGTCTTAATAGAATCTGTTTGTTATTTTTATTTAATAATACTGGTTAAGTTTTAGTGTTATTGTTGTTTTTCTTTAATGCGTCATCTGTGATTTTTTCATATTGTCTTAATGTTTAGATTTGGTCCTTATATAATCTTGTTAGTACTTGTACGAACGTTGCTACACAAACAACGTCTGAAATTTGTGAGTTTCATTACAAGGATCCCTCTGAAACTGTACAGTGTGAAATTAAAGAGTCTAAATTCAAAAGTGCAAAAAAAGTCTTCTTCAACATTTGTATTCCAAAATCACATATCTAACGCGCAGAGCTGCTGTGTTTACCTCCATGCTGGTGCGGTTGCACTGGTGTGTATCAGCGAACCAGCCAGCTCCTGTTGAACACTGGTCCATGTCAATCTCTTGAATGTTGACGTCCACACGGATCACACCTCTGACACACACACACACACAGACAGGAAGTCAGCGTTAGCCTTGAATACCTCAGAGTAATCTTCTTTTCATCCTCCAGCTCCACACTTTTAATAGACTGCCTTTAAAATGTTTGATTTTATCCAGCTCCATTGACTCAGACATGCTTTTATTCTGAATGCTTACCAAACATTTCTTGGGATCAGGGAGCAGGGAGCAGGGAGCAGGGCACAGGGAGCGGAAGCAGGGAGCAGGGAGCAGAAGCAGGGAGCAAGGAGCAGGGAGCAGGAGCACGGAGCAGGGAGGGAAGTTTCAAAGCTTGTTTTCAGACTAATTACTCAGGTTTTTATTTTTGTTTTGATGAAGTAAAGGTCTGATAATTTACTCTAGGTAGCACTGTACAAACATCATAGACACAAAACGCACAGTACTACAGACAAATCACATGTAAACAGAAGTTAAATCACAGCACAGCACGTTTCTAGTTGTCGGTTGCTGCACACCTCTGATTCAACCTTTTAAATTCAACCATGTATCCACATCCACACCATGTATTCCACTGGTAACATCTTACAGGAAAACTCACAAACACACACACACACAAACACACACACACACACACACACACACACACACACTCTCTTCAGGTGACAGCAGTGACTAATACCAGGAACCAGTTACTCATTTGCATAATAACATTTTGGCAAGAACCAACCAGAAGATCAGCATCACACAGCTTGGTTGTGTTTGTGTGTCACACTATTTTCTTGTAAGTTTTCTGTCTGATTCTCTCTGTTTGAAATAGTTCCTAAGCTTATGTATTTGAACCTTTTGTTTACACTGTGTTTGTGTGTGTGTGTGTGTGTGTGTGTGTGTGTGTGTGTGTGTTGGCCTTAACCTGAACTCTGGTGTCAGGTCGGGCTTCAGGCCGTAGAAAGATGTGGACAGCGTGAGCATCCAACTTGGTTGAAAACGTCCGTCCTTACAGTCCAAGAAGGGAGCACTGGCCCAGCGCACCCCACTTCGATTGGTCACATAGCTGTCGCCCTGGCCCCACTTGGGTGTGTCTAAGGTGTTGAGGTCGTTGAGTAACACCCGCTTGGACAGAGCTGCCATTGGCTGGTTGGACTCTGGAAATTTAAGTTGTCTGAACCAGCTGTCATCTGGGGCTGGGGCAGGTGGATGCAGACTGTCCCAAGCCTTCGATAAGTCCTGGAGGATAATGGTCTGTACCTTAGCTCTTGGGCTACGGGTTGCGCGGAGAACCAGCTGCGGGACCTGGGCAGTGGGTTCGGCATCAAAGGTGAGCAGGGCCCGCTGAATGAGCACATCAGCCTCCAGGAGGGCGCGGACCAGAGCGTGGTACCACTCCATGTCCTCCTGCACAGTGCTCTCCCTCAGGTCGCTGGCCTGGAAGATCATGTTGAGGAAGTTTGCAGTGTTGGCCAGTGCATCCATAGCTGGCCGGAGGGGGGCACCAAAGCTGCTGGGAAGGGGCCCGGCCTGCCCATGTGAGCTGTATGCCCGTGAGCAGCGGGCCCCTTCAAGAGTGGAAGGGTCTCCTGTGTACAGGAAGGTTTCTGCTGATGACCAGTCATGCTCTTCGGTGGGAGCTGGTGAAGGTGTCACTGCAAACTCAGAGGACTGCGGGGATCCGATGGAACTGGTGGCACTAGTAGAGATCTCTAAATTTCCTGTGCTGTTTGTTGAAGAGTCGGTGCTGTTGTCTACTTCCACCCTAACTCCAGGTGGATAGTCTGGAGTCAGCTGCGCTCTGAGGAGAGGTGAGAGCAGCAGAAGAAGCAAAACAGGACTCATCCTGAATTAAAAAAGAATTCACAAAGAATAAGAGGAGCAGGGGTGGGGGGTGGAGAGGGTCTCACTCCTACAGCGAGGACTTTTTTTGGCCCCTTTCGAATTTCCTTGACGAGTTTTGGTGTGTTTGGACTTTTTGCGGGAATGTCTTCATCTTTCCATCAGTCAGGTGCAGCGGTGGGTTTTCGGCTCCTCTCTCACTCACGCTCTGAGCGCACAGCTCCAGCTGTGCGCCGCAGGGACACACGCATGAGCCCTTTAACCCGCACGCACTTGCATGAAGACGCGTGTCCTCGGTAGATTTGGACGCTGGAGGAGGAGGTGGGTTTCGGGTCGCGCAGCCCCCTCATCTCCGCAGTACGCCGGGTATCTTCGAGCCGTGGTGCCGATGTCGCTCAGTTCTCGTGTTTTCTAGTTAAGTCGTGCGTCAAGCTCCACATCAAAATATGCGCAAAGAGGAGGAGGCGGGGAGAAGAGGGAGGAGGAAAAGCCCCAAAGTTGGGGGATCCCCCTGTCAGGTGGGAGGGGGGGGGGGGGCAGAGCAGCGGGTTGTTGAGAAGGAGGAATGAAAAAGGAAGCGCAGATTTTCACCCTCTTCTTTCTCCCTCTATCTGTTGTTTGACGGAGCTTCCAGCCCATCTGACGGAGCCCATCCCTCCCTCACCAGCACCTGCACCACCCCTTCTTTCCCATCATTCCCTCCTGTCCTTACTCTCTCCCTCCCTTAAATTGCTTCCAGTGCCCCTCCCTCTGCAGGGATGCTAACCTGTGTGTGTGTGTGTGTGTGTGTGTGTGTGTGTGAGGGCAGGATGATGCAGTCTGTCAGAGATGAGGTTAAGCTCTGCTGCATTTGGGCGTCCATCAAGTATCCCCCTGCTGGCGACTGGGTGGATTAACCCCTCCTACACAGTGAATGGATGGATGCTCGTTTGCTGTACGCACAAACGCGCGCGCGCGCGCAGAATATTTACACGTGTAGAAAACATTAAACAGCAATAACATTTTAAATGTGTTATTGCTTTTGTGTCAGAACTTTGTACCGTCAGTGAACTCACCACTGAGTAAACACTGTCTTGATGCGCGCTTGTGTGTTTGTTTGACCAAAGTCTGGATGAACGAGAAGATGCTGCATGGGGAGCGTGAGAAAAAAAGAGGCGGGGGACAAATGAAGCGTGCTCGCTGGGAGAAGTGATGCAGCCAAGAATCTTCGTTTTGGTGACCATGGCAACTGGTTTGTAAGAATCACACCCCTCTGTAAAAACACACGCACAGACACACACACACACACACACACACACACACACACACACCACTCCCACCTCCCAACATGGGACTTCACTGCAGAGCTGCGAAGATGCTGCAGTCAAGCCCGAAGACAATAAGGCACAGTGTGTGTGTGTGTGTGTGTGTGTATGCGTGTTGTGTTTAGTTGAGTTATGTTTATCTCTGCGTGTGGTGTGTTTTTGTGTTGTGTGTCTTGTGTTTATCCGTGTGTGTGTGTTGCAGTCTAAGCAAACAACAAGTGTTGTTGTGAGTCGCTGGTTTAACACAACGTGTGTTCTGAGTTACATGAATATGAAGGAAATAAAAAGACATTATTTCACTCCTGTTTTTGACGTCATGTTGTCAGGAACTACCGCCAACCTACTTTATTTAGTTTCTTCTGCTTCTGAGGACTGAGGCTCGTCATGTAGCTCGATGATTCTCTCACATTCAAATCCGAGACAAGTTCTCCACAAGATCATCTACTGGTTCCTAACGTACACATCGTGTCCTCGGGCTGCTTAGTTGGCAGAAGTTCAAGTCCATGTTTAGTACTACCGTACTTTTAGTCAAGTACAATTGTAAAGTACTTCTGTAAAGTACTTCATACATTTACTTTGTGGTAATCATGGTGATTATTTTTATTTCACTTTAAATGTAATCTTAAAGCCAATTTACAGAGAATTAGGTCTGTAGTTAATCTGTAGTTAGTCTACAGTCAGATTGTAGTTAGTTCATAGTTAGTCTGTAGTTAGTCCATAGTTAGTCTATAGTTGGTCTACAGTTAGTCTGTAGTTAGTCCATGGTTAGTCTGTAGTTAGTCTACAGTCAGATTGTAGTTAGTCCATTGTTAGTCTGTAGATAGTCCACAGTTAGTCTGTAGTTAATCTGTAGTTAGTCTATAGTTAGTCTGTAGTTAGTCTACAGTCAGTCTGTAGTTAGTCCATAGTTAGTCTGCAGTAAGTCTATAGTTAGTCTGTAGTTAGTCTACAGTCAGTCTGTAGTTAGTCTACAGTCAGTCTGTAGTTAGTCTGTAGTTAGTCTACAGTTAATCTGTAGTTAGTCTACAGTCAGTCTGTAGTTAGTCTACAGTCAGTCTGTAGTTAGTCCACAGTTAGTCTGTAGTTAGTCTACAGTTAATCTGTAGTTAGTCTACAGTCAGTCTGTAGTTAATCTGTAGTTAGTCTATAGTTAGTCCATAGTTAGTCTGTAGTAAGTCTATAGTTCCTCAGTCTACCTGGCAGATTGATAAAGCTCAGAAACATTTTCACCATTGGATCAGTAGATGTATTCGAAAACCACCTTCTTGTGTCAGGATGAGCGTGATGCTGGACTAAAACGCTATGAAAAAAAATGTCCATGACCTGCTGAAAACCAAAGAAAACAGTTGTTTGTTATAACACAATTGAAAGATGTGATTAGACACATATGTACAAAACATGACAGAGATGTTCAGGCTTTCGACCTCTGACTTCCAGGATGCATCACACAGTGTTCAGCGCAGCAGAAAAGGCTGTTAGTTTGATTGCTCTGCATAAACCTCACACACTGTGAGGATTTATGTCCCCTCATCCTCCACATCCATTGTTATGTTGAACTGCACAATCCTCCATCACTGCTGAGTGGCCTGCAGTGCCCCCTGTTGATGATTCCACGTTACTACAACTCTCAGGCTCAGTGTTACTCACTGTGTATTACTTTCTGTGATACTTTCTATGTACTTTGTAACTGCCAATAAAAGAAAACAACTTTTTGTAGTCTGCGTGTAAAGAGTCAGTTACAAAGCTGCCTAGATACAGAATTACCCAAACATTCAGAGATTGAAGCTATTAAATGTATTAAAAGCTCGTCTTAGCTGAATATATGCAGTAATTAAGTAACACACATTTTATTTTTGTTTTGTATAAGTGTGTCCTTATTGTATAATAATTTGGATCAAACTATTTGCATTACTTATTTATTTACTGTATTAAAAACTAGTTATATAAATGCTATAAAAAGCTAAAAAAAAATGATCCTGTGACTTTTCATCAATAGCCACCATGAGGTTCTGTTTTAACGAACACTGGGTGGAAGTTCTTCTTGTTATAATTCAGCATTAAACTTCACAGAAGCAAAACTCACACATTGAAACAGACACATTCTGCATCTAGATTGGTGATGATTTTGTGCCTGTTTGTTCTTTGTGGCCGTTGTGAATTATTTTGTTGTCATTTTCAGTGAATGTTTAGACTGTTTTGTGTGCCATCATAATTACATTACAACTCCTGCTTTTCTTTTAGGTTGCTTTGTGTATTTTCACGTGTGGTGCTTCTCTTTGGCATTTTTTTCTTATGCATCTCCTCATTTTAGTCGTGTGCTAATTTACAAACAGATAGCTTCTGGTTACAAACGTTAATAACTGTGTCAACTCATCAGGCATTCCTGAGATATTTTGTGTGGTACATCCTGCTATATTTAATCACGACATACCATCAAAGTCTGATCTTGACATCACATCTAAGAAACTAATGTTCTCTCTTTAATTTGAGTTCATCATCAGGAGATCACTGAACAATAAAATAATAATTGCTTTTTATTTATCCCTGTGAATTATTGCTGCTGCACAGCTGCACATATATGATGCTATGTGGTTTAAGTGTATTGTCTAAGGACACCTCAACATGTGTCCCAGAGAAACCTGGAGTTCAACTGCTACCTTGAAGTAAGCACAGCAGCTCCTTTTTTATTTCTCTGGCACATGAAGAAATAGCCATTTAAAGAGCTACTTCTGTCCTGCTTGAGTAAACTCAAACATAAGTCAGCCTCTACTGACTTTTGAACCCACAGCCCCTGGTTTAAACGGGCATGCTAACTACTGAGCTACAGAGCCATTGACAAAACACTGACCACAGACCAGACATAAAATCCTGATCAGAAGATCGCTCTGTAGGCAGATTTAGCAGAAGTAGAATAGGCAGGTATGAGAAACATTACAGTTTAGCGATAATTATAAGAGTCTCAACCCATCAGTGAAACATAGTGGTGGCAGTGTCATAATGTGGGCCTGCTTTGCTAGATCTAGACCAGGATGAGTTATTTGCCAGCACTTGTGGAGGAATGAATTCTGAGTTGTTCAAGCAAATTCTGCAGGAAAATGAAAAAAAACAACAGAATGCACACCATACAGATCATAAACACGCAGGTCATTCTGACAGCGAATGGTTACAGCAGAAGAAATGTTTTTGCATGGCTCAGTCCGGGTCCTGAGCTCTGACCTTACCTCAGTAGATATGCTGTGGACGGTCTTGAAGCAGGCAGCTCATACCATATAACATCAGACTATTTCACTTAAATACCTGTAATTATGGGAATTTCCATTACAATAGTAAAGAAAGTTTGTCACTAATTGTCTCACAGTCTGTGACTTGTTAGAGAAATCTAGAATTTAAAACACAGAAATAACAGTAGAATGTTTACATTTATCAGCAAAGCCATATAATCAAACAGTATGAGTTTATAGGTTTATAGGTAGTTTAGAGTATTTTATGAGTACTGCTCTGTTCATTTACTCATAGATCTCTTGATTTGCAGCCTGCTGAGGCCACTGATTTATGAATGAATGATGTTGGAATTTTTTGTTTTTGTTTTATTTTATCTTTGTAAAAAAGGGGAATGACAACAGAAATAATCTTTTCGGATGAGCGGCTGAATCAGGCGGTTATGTTAAAATGCCAGTGACTGATTTATAGTTCTCATCATTGGTGTTCATGAAGTGGTATTAAGGGCTGAGCGGAGGAGGAGCGGGTGGGGCCTGGCTGGGAACAGAGGCAGACTATGGTCACTGACCGGAGACTCTGCTGGCTTTTATTCTACTCAAATCAGACCGCATGTCTGACCCAGGGGTCCGCCTGCTGCCAGGAGCAAACTGCGCTCATCTTCCCAGTGTTTGACAGGTGGATTCTGTCCTGTCGTAGAGTCGGAGGATGAAAAAATCGCCTGAAATATTTTTTAGGATTTTTGCTCACAGCCTGTTTATGGAAGGCAGCAGCGGCTTGGTCGTTTCTTTATTATAGGGATGAGATCTCCGCTGTTAGCTATGTGAATCGCCTGATAATTCTCATTTCGCGATCCTGAGGAATAATTATGAACAACGCGCAAGATATGTCGCCCGATTTCGTGTTGATGCGCCTGGTTTCCGCGGCCGAGGATGACCGCTTGGACGCAGAAAACGGGAATCTACCGCCGGCAGGAGTGGTGGCAGGGCTGGGGAAGGAGGTCCTGGCTCACAGCAGCGTCAAAGCGGGTTTGGATATAAGCCGAGATCCGACGGCGGGCCTCGAGCATCCCAGCAGCCGCCTGAACAAAGCCCACACGAGCGGCGAGGGCAAGGCGGCACCTGACACAGGGGTGACGGAGAGCCGAGCCCCGCTGCCCGCACCTCCTCCTCCGCAAAGCCCCATGGAGGCCCATGGATTCGACTTCGTTCCCAGCTCCGGCCTACGGCCTCAGCTGCTGGTCTTTTCCAATATAATGCGGAACGGAGAAGGGATTTTAGAGTTAGACCGTCGGAATCGACGGGGAGATGCTCTGGGCATGGACCAGAGTCCGGGGTCTGGATGTTCCGCGCTGACTGTCAATAACAACACCGTGAGTGCCGGAGAGCAGCAGCAGAACCTGCTGGACCGGACATGGGGAGCGCATCCTCCAGTCTCGGTAAACACTGAGGCGCAAGGAACCGCGGAGCTGTGCCGCCGGCATCGACTCATCACCACCCCACCCGAGTGGCCCTTGTTGTCGCAGAGATCCAGCCCCCTCACCATGATTGACTCTAAATGGGGGTGCGCCACCGGGAACACAGAGGGAGCGGTGTTTGAACTGGCCCGGCGGTTCGGGGAGCTGGGAGTCGGTGCGGTGCCTAAGATACTGTTCAAAGCTGGAGAGATCCCGCACTGTTCGTGTCAGGGCGCACACGGACAGGCGGGAGGAGGAGTAGAACCCGGGGACGATCCAACAGAAACCAGCGATGCTTTGTTGGTGCTGGAGGGGCTGGGGAGCGGGGATGTGCCCGGCCTGGGTATGGACGAATGTCCGGAGGAAGAGACGGATGATGAGAACAGACGCCGCGAGTTTCTGCTAAACAGGAAAAGGGAAATAGTTCAGAAAATGTCCGGGACTTTCTCCATCAGCAGTTTCCACGTAGAGGGGATGACACCCGTGGCCACAGAAGCGGCGGAAGCGACGCACCTCGGGGGGCAGGTGTGCAGCCTCCACGGGACCTTATCCAGCCCGCTCTCACATGTTAGCTCTGAGGGGCCAGATGCTGTCGCGCAGATCTCAGCCATGTCACCGTCATCTACACCGGTACAGAGCTCCCCCTGGTCTACAAGCCCGAACCCGAGCCAGGTGTCGACACCCAGGAGGCGACAGGAGCGGTGCGCCAGTGCGTCGCGGACTCCCACAGGCCGGGCCGCGGGTGCCGAAAGGACGCTCAAAATTCCAGGGAAGTCCAAAAAGGGTTCGTTAAAGATCCGTCTGAGTAAATTGTTTCGGACTAAAAGCTGCAGCGGCTCCAATTACCTTCTGGACAAGAGGCCGTCAGTGACCTACTCAGTGTCTTCTGCCGGGAGTCTGGTGGATATGGCGAGTGCCTCTGGTGCCGAGCAGGACGCAGACAGGTGAGCCAGCGATTACAATGAAACAAGAATCATAATGCACAACAAATGGAAAACAGCAGCATTAGAGCGCTTAAAGTTAAATCTCCCTGCACTCTAAAGCTCTAAAGCTTTGTCTTATTTTATCCCAGAACTATAACAAAAGTGAAATCTTGATGACAGCTTTGTGTCCTCCTTAGTCTTTCCAAAGTCCAGTAGATGTTTAGAAGTTGTAAATGTGACTGTTATACGAGATAAACAGAAGGTTTAAAAAACCAAAGGCTTGAATTAACTCTTCAGCTGGCAGCTTATTTGCCGTCTCCAAGACATCAAATAACATTTGGGTGCTTTTAGATGCAGAGATTTTTCAAAGCTTTGTGGTTTGTCACCTTCTATCCTCCTCACTGCTTAGTCATTATTCACAGAAGCACACTAAAGGAAGGCTATGATTCAAAAAACAGAGCTTTAGAAGTGTGAAGTTAAGAGCATCAAACAGAAAACGTGAAAAGGAGCTGCAGACACACTCCCACTGAATCCTCTGCAGCTGCTCATACTTCTTCTTCTGTGTCTAACTCTCTTCCCGTGCTCTTCTTCTTTGCACGTCTGTGTCGGTGTCTGTCCTGCAGCCACAACCAGCCCAGACTGACCAGAGCCCACAGTGCCTTCTCCCCCGCCTCCCTCTCTGCCTCCCTCTCTGCTTTCACTGGTAAGAGTCGCTATGCTGCTTCTGCTGTAGCTCTGGTTCCCTCAGAAAGGACTTCGTTCCACTCAATGTTTCAATCACATTTCCTACTAACAGGTCACTCCTGAAAAGCCTGATTATCCTTATTTGCATGTTTGGTTTCCAGTCAGTTAATGGTTAAAGTCAATCAAATCCTTTTTCCTTCTGCAAACATAAAGTCAAAAACCAAACATATGATATTCCTATAACACAATACTGTTAAACACAGCCTGGACTTCAACCTTTAACTGGTCCCACCAGTCAGACTGTGTTACTGGTGCACCAGATGGGATAAGACACGATTTAGCACAAAAGGCCTGTGGGTACAGTAACAAGGGTAGGAAGGTCTGCAGCTCAGCTGGCAAAAATATTTAGCTGACTTTAAAAGAAACACCTCCACAGGGTGTAGAAGTACATTCTGGCGCCCCACATAGCTCGTAGATTTCAGCTTTGCTAAGTTAACTTCTTAAAAAATTAAGCTCTTTGTGGTTTGTGGAGTTTATTGCTCCACGCAGTGCGAACCACCAATTAGACAGAGACATTAAAGCTGCACCAGGCGATGCTTCATGCTGACGGCCCCTCCCCACAGGACCCTGGATGAGTCGTTTGAAATGTGAGTCCAGTTCCTCTTTGGTTCTTAATGTTTGATTTGGTTTTTGTTTGCCTGGAGTCTCACTGTGGTAAAGAGTAAAGCAGCAGCTCCACTAGAGGAGACGGGATGTTCTTCTTTATTGCAGTGATTCAGTGTAATTTTCCATAAACATCCTGGTTGGTGCAGCTTTAATGGCTCTACAACAACACACAGTCACAGACACACAAACACGTGCCCTTCACCGTGTCTTTACTTCACTGCACTCACTGACACCTGTCTTCTTTCCCCCCCGGCTATAGGTGAGACTGTTTCTCTGGTGGATGTGGATATTTCACGGCGAGGGGCAAACACGCCACACCCCCCCACGCCTCCTCCTCCTCCCCGCCGTAGTCTCAGTCTATTAGGTACATTACTCTCTTTTCTGTCTGTGTTTCCTTCTCCACCAAATGATGCAGGATGATGAATGAGAGCTACGGTGAAAAGGAAAACTGCCCTCTGTGTAATCTTTTGCTTACACAGAGCTTCTGAATCCATCTGTCTAGATTTAAATGAAAGGCTCATATAGTTTCTCTTAATGTTTCTCTGTAAGATCAGTCAGATGCTTTTTTATTAGTTTTATTTTCTGTCCTACGTCTCCGGAAATGCACACAGAGACAAGCTTTTGTAATTGACCATAATCTGATTGTAGAAGCGATAAAAGGTCTGGATGTAATGACACAATCGATGAAGCTGGTAAAGGAAAACTGTTTTCCTCTCTTCTGTACCAAGGAAACAAACCAGCATGCTGTGTTCTTCTTCTTCTTCTTAGAGACTGGGGACACTGTTTTGTTTTTAAAGATGCAGATTTGTATACTGGGAGATAAATGACAGTCTCTCAGTGCAGATCTGTGCAGCGTTTAACTTTGAACACACCAGAATCAATTAATTAGTAAGAATTTCCCAGTACAGACGACTGCGCGTGATCACAGAACAAGTAGAGATGATGGTTATATTTTTCTCAGTATCTTTCTTTCACGTGCTTTGTTTCACATTTTTAATTTTGCTCTGACCTTTTAAAATGCATGTTTTGCTCAGAGCCTCTGATATTTTCTGACCCACATATGCAGCAGATGTACAAGACAAAACTGACAATATGCATCTTTTATTTTTCCCAAAGTTTATTACACAAAGACCAAAACTTGTTTGTGGGTTAGTGTTTTAACCTGGTCAATATTTAATAAAGGGTTATTCAAAGACTAAATGTGGGACTATTTTCAGCAATGGATTAATCTGAGTCATGGTGTATGTTCATGATGATGGTCGCCCATTGCAGAGCTTGTAACATATAGTTGATATTTTTAGAGAAGAATAAAACACATTAGGTTTATTAGTCAGGTCATTTTATTATTGGCTTTGGTCCTTTTATACGATTTGATGGTTTTTAATTTGGTACACTTGGCACTTTCCATTTGACGGTTCCCTCACTTTACCCGTCCTAACTTAGCTCCTTCCTTCTTCCTTCCATTCCTCGCGCTCACCTTTTGCGCCTCCTGTCTGTGTTTCCTTATTTTCCTTTCATTCATCATTTTTCCTCTCTTCCCTTCTCATTCTCTTCTCTCCCTCCCATTCCTCCTCCAGATGACATAGCCGGGCCTCAGCCTGGCCCTTTCCTGATGGGCGTCATGGGCGCCTCCCTGCAGTCCCTGCCCCTGCCTCTCCCTCCTCCTCCTCCTCCCTCCCATGCCACCATCCAGCACAGTCTCAGCCTCAATGGTAAGACGTGTCAGGAGAAATAAAAAGTCAATAGAAACTTCCTTTCAGCATTTTTATCAGTGAAACAGTGAATCATAAGTAATAGAGGACACCAGACGTCTCGTCCAGTCCCTCGCTCAGAAGCACTACATGAGAATTATTTATTTTTATACTGACTACAGCAAGTTAAATTCTAATGAAATGAAAATATTTTTATTAAGGTGCCAGTTTACATTTAGTGTTTATGGTAAAAATTTCAATACAAATAAATATATATATATAATTTGATATAATTAAATTGGTGGTTAAAAACTGGTTAAACAGCAAATATGTTTGAAAATAAAACACGCATATGGAAGTTTGGATATTGCCAGATAAAAATGTGTTGATGCAGTAAAATTATAAAAACATTTAAATATTAAACTGTGCAGTATAATATCCACCTGATTTAGAATTTTTCATTGTATGGTTATGTTTAGATGATCACAGCTGCAATAAAAGTGGTTTTAAACTTCACCTAGCAGCACCATTAACGTCTCTGAAACTTTCTCACTGATCTAGACGCTTTCCTTCGGACGCTTCCTCATTCAAACACTTCACCTGCAGATGCCCACCCAACCAGACAGCCTCCACCCCCAGTCCTGTGCGCCCTGCGGCGGTCTGAGGCCAGCAACTTCACGGCCAGTCTGAGAGAGCTGGAGAAGGTAAGACAGGCTGCACCTGTCACATACTGTATGTACAGTCTACTACAGTCTAGAACGAATCATTAGTCTTTAAGGTCTGAAGATGAGCACGAGACAACATTTCAAAATTCCAAACAACACAAACACAGCAGATAACACCCTGTGTATCCAAATAACAGATAGTAAAGCAATTTAAAGTCAATAATATTGGTGCCTCTCCCTGTAGTGTGGCTGGTACTGGGGTCCCATGAACTGGGAGGATGCAGAGATGAAACTGAAAGGAAAACCAGATGGATCCTTCCTGGTTCGAGACAGTTCAGACCCTCGGTACATCCTGAGTCTCAGCTTCAGGTCGCAGGGAGTCACGCACCACACACGCATGGAGCACTACAGAGGTAACACACACCACGACCCTACACTTCTAAGTGTTATACAAACACATGCCCTTACTTAGAGCCTGCACAGTCAACACTGAATACATGCAGGTGATGAATTTTACATCACGCAAAGCCCCCTGCTCTCAGGAAAGGCATAATTAGAACGTGATCGTGCACAAAGTCAATGGATGCAAATTGATGCAGATTTGCTCTATTTGCCACAAACTGAGTTGAAGACATGAGTTTAAAATGCTTCAGCTTATCTTGGAGCTGTTATCGCCTCATTAATGCACAGAAACACTGGGGAAATGAGGTAAATAAGAAAAAGACAAGAAGGCCAAATTTGTGAAGGGGGGGGGGGGCAGTGTTCCCTCCTTGTTCAGTCTGAAGGAACCTAAAGAGGACACTTCACATGTTCCTAAATAAATACTTGCTTTTTTCAGTGTTTTAGGTTTGAGGCAGTTTACAGTGTTTAAGGTTCAAGACCTCAGAGACCACAAGTACACGCAAACAGTCTCTAGGCAACAGTCTTTAAGAAACCTCCAGCAGAACCAGGCTCAGAGTGGGCTGGGGTAAGTGGGATCCATCCATTGTCTTCCGCTTATCCGCAGTCGGGTCGCGGTGGGTGCTCGAGCCTATCCCAGCTGCCTTCGGGCGAGAGGCGGGGTACACCCTGGACAAATCGCCAGTCCATCGCAGTATAAACATATTGTAGTTGTATATTCATTTTTTTTAATTTTCTGATTATTTTAAATTTGAAAGTAATATTTAAAACTTGTGTAAATCATTTTACCCTCCACGAGACAATACTGTGACACTGACAAGTTCAAACTAAAAAAGGATATTAGACGGAGAATAAAAGGCACTTTCATAACAACGTTGCTGAAGCATGAATAACTCACACATTAGTTCATGCTACAAGTGACAAATTAACAAGATGTTGACTGAGGACATATGTGTAACTGGGCAGACTTGGAACATGCAGATGTTCAGACATGAGGCTCTGCATTAACGAGTCACCGTTGTTAAACTATAGAGTCATGTCTGGAAAGTCGTGATTCAGATACACATCTCAGCTGACACAACATGTTCACGTCAACACAATTGTGTTTGCATGAACGCATTGTGGCCTTACAGGAAGAAGAAAGGAAGGATACACACTTTGAACAACCTCTGAGTGATCAACATCAAGTCAACTCATGCTATTCAGACATAGACTTCTAGTAGAAGATGTTTATGGCATCAGTGTGTTGGACTCTCACACAGACCCCCAGGTCCTGGAGGCTCTGCTCTTTCACTCTCATACTTAATTTAAGTATGATGAAATGATAGGTGTGAAGTGACAAACCATGTCTCTTGACCTCCAGGCACGTTCAGCTTGTGGTGTCACCCGAAGTTTGAGGACCGCTGCCACTCGGTGGTGGAGTTCATCGAGCGAGCCATCATGCACTCCAAGAACGGCAAATTCCTCTACTTCCTGCGCTCCCGAGTCCCAGGTAAAATATGGGTCATATATCCACATGCAGCCTGGTGCGATCAAACATGAATGTGAGTACCTGAGGAGAGGAGGAATGCATCTGTCTGTCTGCGTGTCTGCGTTTGGCCAGTGAATGATTTATGATCTACAGTTCATGCCCGGTTTAGAGTCAACACACTGAACACGCATGGCAGGTTTAGGCTCATCGGTTCATGTCACCTTAAAGACTTTGGAAGGATGTACAGGTTTTGTGTTTGTCTCCTATGCGTTTGCATGCACATTTATTTCTAAAGTTTGTCCTCTACTTGCAGTGTGAGCATGTTCATGAGCAAACTTTTACTCATATAAGCCACATATTTAATTACGTTTTATTTATATTATTTTATTTAGCTTAAAATCACAAAAGAAGTCATCTCAAGGCGCCGTACATATACTTACATAATATAAGTATAAGCATACTTATGTAGAAACCCAACAGTCCCACTTAAGCAGCACTGGGAGGAAACCTCCAGCAGATCCAGGCTCAGATCATCTGCCTCGATGGTAGGAGTCATAAAGTCACAAATTAGTAAGGATCAGAAAACTCCAGGAAACTGCTGAACATGAAAAAGCAAGATGCTTAATGCTTAATGATTCTGATACGATCTGACATTATCAGACCTTCAGTTTAATTCACCAAATCTGCTCTTATAAATACTAAATGTGGAAACTAGTCTAATGTTAGAAGTAGAGTATCGTTATATAAAAATGACAGCGTCCTCTCGTCTGCTGAGGAGCCGCAGGTTTAAGGAAATATTCAGATCTTTTATCCGAGTGAAAATTCCGACACCACGCCTTAGGAATAGGAACCAGTAGGAACCAGTAGGCTTGTGGCTCAGTGCCTGGCGTGTGGGAGCAGCTTTTGGGCTTTTACTGTACTTGAATGTAGAGACAGTGAAAAGGCGACAGGAAGGGAGAATGATCTAACCTAACTGGGCTACATGTGGCCACCAGCGTGCTCCAGGCCAGAAGACGAGACCGGGCTTAACCGGGTCGACACAGGCTGTCTTTGTGCATGAGTAGCTGACGTGTCAGTGGATATTTTTTCACTCCTTGTTCCAGGGCTTCCCCCCACTCCGGTTCAGCTGCTGTATCCTGTGTCTCGCTTCAGCAACGTGAAGTCACTGCAACACCTCTGCCGCTTCTGTATACGACAGATAGTTCGCATCGACCACATCCAGGAGCTTCCACTGCCCAGGTACCTAATGCTCATTTCATCTGTTACTGTGGGAAAGGTTCAAAGTGATGTGGAGCTGAATGGAAGTAATTATTTTAGTCCGTGCTCCATCTTAATGTGGGATGAATCCTGCTGACTGTTGAACCGACTGATGTTTTATGTTGCACCACTGACACTGGAAGGCTCTCGCTGCTCGTACCAGACGTCTTGTACAAAAGACTGACTGTTGGTTTTTGCCTCTTTCCAGACCGCTAATCTCCTACCTGAGTAAGTTTTATTACTACGACCCAGAGGAGGAGATGTACCTGTCAATCAGGAGCATTCGCAGGGTGGTGGGAGCAGAGCAGGAGGCGCAGACGTAGCAGGAGAGATGTTCTCAGCTCAAGTGAGTTCTCACTGTCTTACTTTAGCTGTTACCTTTGTAGAAACCTGAAAACTTGTCCCTCTGACTTCAGTTGTTCCATGATCATTCACCTTTGTGTGTGTTAGATTAATTCATATTTGATACAGAAAAGTGGGATCACTTGGGGAATCCCTAGAAAGTTATAGCATTCCTTTGGCACTCTCTCACACTGCTGTGTTTTGTGTTGACTTCTACTGTTATTTTACTGCAGGTTTCTAAGCGGAGGACAGATCTGTACCGGCCTGCCAGTCTTCCAGCATCAGCGAATCAGAGTCTCTAGGAATCTCTGTGTCCAGCTGGACTGGAAGGGTCCCTCCTCTGTGTTGATTCGGACTAATAAAAGGAGGGATTACAGTCGCATGGTGGGAAAACTGCAGACGGGGAGAACCCAGCCTGGTCTTCAGAGGGACTGTGCCACAGGAAAACAAAAGCAGAGCGATCATTTTGAACTTGATTTGCTTATTTCCTGAGCCTGCTGAACTGTACTTTTTTGTAACACAAAGCCCTGGTCAGTTTGTACAACTGTTGTTTGCTGCAGTTTCTTTGTTTTTCTTTCCATTCTGACTAAATGAGGGGTTTTGGATTAAAAGGTTTCCCTCAGGAGTGATACGTGACACACGGAGGCAGGGCAACAGAGGCCCATCACCGAGTATGTGGACAGTTCCCTTTGTTCCGTTTCTCTCGATGATGCTGATCTTAATCTGAAATAAAAACCTGATTAAAAATGTAAACATTTGGTGTAGACTTACTGAGTGTTTCAGTTGTGTATGTTTTACTTATCGGACTGAGCTGACATTTTGATTCTCTACATGTAGATTGACATTGTCTTGAGGGGGTTATTGGGAGTTTCATTTTCTCCAGCCAAACAGCAGCATCTGACATGTTCACCTTGCTCACAGCACTTTCAGTCAACATAGAATCTGCAGCAGCTTTTGTCAGGAACTGTACAGATTTATGTCAGTGACAGAAATATGTTGAGTTGAGACTTTTTCTTTACAGCAACATTGTTTTCATTCTCTCTACTGACGTTTCCAGGCTCATGGCTCCCATCCAGTTAGTTAGAATCAAAGAAGCCTTTAATATGAGAAGTGATAAAATAATAATGATACAATTCACAACAAATGACACGATACAATTAAAAACAAATGATACGATACGAGGATCACAATAAGTGAACAGATTTTCATGCCCTGCTCATTACATGTCCGAGGTATCCTCAAAAGTTATGATATTGTCCATTTATAACGTGCAAGAAATCATTGTTCTTTATAAAAATGAGCATGTTTTTGTGGTGAACTGGAGTTTCTTTTAAGGTTTCCCCAAATGCCTCTTGAAACCCTCCATACAGAGGACATGGACTTGTTGTATTCAGCCATTGCACTGGGAATGAACTTCATTAGTATGAGGGGTGTTGTTAAATCAACCACACTAGCACATTTCATTCAAGCTTATGCGATCCAAAGACAAGCTGATGAGAACAACAGATGTGAACAATTTCCACTTATAGACAAAAAGCATATAAACTGCAGGTGTTGTCTTTTTAGAAACAAAAAAATCTCACAGCAAAAGAAAAACCACAAGAAAAAAGGCTTCTGTAATTAGGTATACAACTAATGCTGAAGTGTTTGTCTGAGCTTCTGGTATAAGATTAAATCCAGATGCCTCATTTGCCCCACAGTGCCCTGTCTCACTGTGTGTTTATCTTCCATGACTGATCTCTACCTGTCAGTTCTATTTACTGAAATGCCCAAGTGTATTTTGCTTAGTCTGTTTCTGAGTACCCTGAAGCTGGCTACTGGCTTAGCGTTTTCAGGAAAAGAAAGAAAAAGAAACATCACTATATGCTGTCATTTCCAATGTTTTATTGTGAGATTGACGTTGACATTTTAAGGGGGAAAAAAGACAAACAAATTCTTGTTCTGAGGCATTTTTAAGGTTCAAAGACGTTTACTAATTTGGGTGTGTGGGGGGGTTTGTTGTCTTACAGCTGCTCCCTACTCAAAACCAAATCACAACACTCACATTCTGTAGATGGACAAAACTCTGACTTCACAAAATACATTCTCTTTTTTTTAAAATGCAAATGAAAATAGAAACAGAAACTTAAAGGGGCTGCATGAACAATAGTGACAGTATTACCATGATTTACAGTGTGCAAGTATGTGCAGAGCCAGGGTCCGAAATCTGTCATATTTTATTCAAACCTGGAAATAATTGGAAACGTTAGGGGTTTACAAGAGATACAAGAAGCTGTGACATGTAAAATGAGGAAGAAATAGTTACTTACTTGTTTGTTTGTGCTGTACACCAAAAATGTCAGCTTTTATTCAACCTCTTGTTTCTGATGATCCAGACGTTGAGTGAGTGCTAGTACAGGGACATGTGACTGTTATCTCATACAGGTGTGTCCTGTGAGATAGAATTTCAAATAATAACTAAATCTGAATACACTCTTAAAAGACTGCAGCTTCCCAGAAAGTTGCAAATTCCTAAAAAATTTAAATATTTTATTTTCTATCATGATGATGAATGCACCACTTTTTAGCTGCCAACGTGGACAGTGCTGTTAGATACAATGCAGTATCTAGTCCTGTGAGTTAACGCTGCAGCATTTTCTAAAGGTGGCTTCTCAGCGTAGACAGCATGTCATTTTTTAAGCTATTCCCTTGTTCAAGGCTGAGAACTCTCCAGCTGATGCTTTGGCTCACTGATGGAGCCTGTTAACCGAGAAAAAGTGAGATATCCAAGTTAAATTATGCAGGTCTTTCCCTCTGAAGGCCTCCACAGTGGTGCCTGGGGAGAAAGTGATAGACAGTATCTGCATTCTCCACCGCCAACCACGGTGCACTTGAGGTGAAGAGGGAGAAAGAGCTTTAGCTAAAAGCAGGACTCTCATTTCCCAAGTACTTTAAAAACTCATGGAGTGATGCAGGGAGAGAACATACTGGAGAGCAACATAGACCACTGTATGTGAATAAGGTCAAGTGCACTCATTGGAAAAAGCCTATATGAAAAGAGCTGTATGCTTTGTGGATGTGAATCAAGTCACAGGAAGTTATCTAGTGAGAAAGAGCGACAGCTCATTGGACCCTACACGCTGCCTGAAAGTGCTGGGGGCCAGCTCAGCAGATGTGGAAGACAGATGGGACTGACAGCCACGACTGGAACACGTTCTCCACGGGGTTAAAGGCCTGCAGTGGCAGAGCCGGGATCATGTCTGCTTGTCTCATTGGTTTGTGACCAATGCTGAACCAAAAAAGACAAGTTGCCAGTGTCCAAATCTGGTCCAAGTCCAAGTAAACATCTCAAACAATGTGTGCTAAAATCCATTTTTTAAAATCAAGTTAAAAAAGATTTTACTTTTTCAGATTTATTAAATGGGTTGGTGGTGAACAAATCAGCAGGTGCATGGGTGGCTGTGTGGAGGGATAAAATGTGTGTTTATACAGAAAATTATTTGAGCAGGTGAAGCAAAAGAATTAAAGTCAGAGGTGATTATTTTGAAGCAAGCTGGGTCTAACTCTGTTAACGTATTTATACAATGCCAGCACACAGTATATGAGGAGTTCAATATAAAGAATTGGAAGGATAAATTAAAATTAAAGTAATGATGATGATAGTCAAATGCTGGATGTGATAATGATCAAGATGGCGACAGCAGTCTAACGTCTTCCCCATGTATTTAACGTTGCACCTATTATTTTTGGCGTTTGCAGACGTTTGACCACTGACTGGAGATTAAATGGTGTCATTCTGAATAAAGTCTGTGGCTTGGAGTCAGTGTGCACGTGTTACTTCTTTCAGAGGAAATTCATTTTGACAAATACAAATCTGTTTTCAGTCGTCTAAGCCAGTGGTTCCCAACCTTTTTCCCAAGGGACCCCTATTTTTCTAGACAATTGTTCGATGACCCAACCCATATTTCCTAATATGTAGTAAATGTAATACATTTTTGGTATCTTAAAACTATCAGTCTAAACTGGTTCAGCGGGGTCACATGGGCCGTTTGTTCCTGGTCTCTAACGGACTGCTCCTTATAATAAAACAAGGCAGGCGTTAAAAGGCTCTGACAGCAGTGACTTAAAGCTCATTGATCAGTACGGCTGTCATTCTTGATTTGGCCGAACTGCCCCTCAAACATCACATTGGCCGTGATAACCGCCAGTGAAACCGTATTCCTGCTGCCATAGGGCAGAGCTCCGCTAGCGTTAGAAACGCCCCCTCTAGGAACAGAACTGACATCTCATTGGTCAAACCGTCATCCATCCACTTACGTCCAAAAACGATATGCAATTATTGGCTTAGTTAAATTTCAATCATATAGTAGGCTCAACACGATTGGTCAGTCTAGCCGTCCCTCAACGCTCCATTGTGCGTGGATTGGTGCAGCAGCGCGGGCGGATTCCTACACGGGCTCGGTCTTCAAGGCTCGCGGAGAGCGAATGTCGTCATGAGCGGTGGGTAGGAATTAAAACATTGGTGTTTATATTGCAATCTACTTCTTTTAACGTTATAATTGCATTTTGCAGCGAAGCACTGCATATTATGCGGTACGAATACTTATGTTTTTGGATAGCTGGGGTGTTGTGTGAACTAAAATAAGCATTGCACTTCCGGAAAAGGCTTGCCTTTTTCTGTAACGTTATCAAAGAGTTTGACTTGCTAGCTACGCGTCAGCTAGCCAAATATGCTAGTGTAATATATGTAGCTAGCTGGCTATTTACTTCTTTCCCCATGATGTAATCACGCGTTTTATCTTCCCATTTGTTCCCAAGTAAAATACAGAATTGCGCAAATGCTGCAACATCATCTTGGTTCGTTAAACTAAGCTGCACACGAATCCAAATCAGCTTAAGCTAGCTGCTGTTAGCTTCTTCAGTTTGTCTGGTTAGTGCTGCTAGTTAGCTTAGAGCTAGCGTTAGCTTGTGGTTCACAGTGAAGCAAACCAAGAGTACTTGATTGATGGCGGCGCTATTTTGAGGCCACGCTATTTTTCCTGTTTGCGCCCTGCTCAAAGGGCTTACAGAAACACGCGAGTTTGTAAAATGGCAAAAACCGCGTTCACTGTTGTGAGGCTGCCTGCTAAACGTTAGTTTGTGTAGCGGCTCACCCCTCTACTCTGCTATATCTAAAAATCTATCTCAGGTGAGGCGAGGGGGATTAGAGGCTCAGCAGGCTGAATGTTTTTGGTTTTACGATGAAGTTAAAGCACAAACATGAACAGCTGCATGAGTAACACTTTCACTCAATGAGCCGTGTAGATCTGGGACCTGTTTCTTTTGGGTTTCAGCATAGGCAGACATAGCACAGAGGGTCTCTGGTAGGTTGAAATTAATGCCTAAGAGATGAAGTGGAAGAATTGGAATGATCTGTTGCATTACAGATTTGTTCATCATAACAAGTGGTTCATGCTTTGAGTTTTGAATTGCTTGTGTTGGGTTGATTTGAAGCACCAGTTTGTGCCTTTTGTTAGTCACAGAGCTAATGATGATTTTGTAACAAAAACCCTAATTTGACAAATATTATGCTTATTGTATAATGTTTAAAACTTGCAGTAACTTTATTCTTAATAAATCATTTTTCAACTTGTCCCAATCTCCTCTATTAGGAAACATCATACTGTGGAAACAACAACCAGAAATGACAGTCATCAGTTCAGTTTGCACTAAACCATGTCATAGGCAACACATTTTATTTCCAAATAAATTATATTTCTGCAGTAATCAGAATATAATATTCATAATATTTCATCTTAATTAATTGAAAGTTTTTTAAGGACTGTGGGAATCTACAGAACATTGTTGCTAAAAGTAGTTGTGGGCTTTGTTCTTTTTTAAATGGGAACACATATATATTTGAATAAACAGACACACTACGGCTGGACCTCTATTTGTTGTTGCTCTGTAAAGCATATTTACAAAATAGTTGATGTGTGACCCTTTCATTAATTATTTGATCAGTAGTTGCAGTTGTAAAATGGACAAAACACACTCAACTCTCGGTTACAGTTTTATTACGTTATAGGCACAAGCTGCACTACTTTAGTGCACACATTGAAAGCATGAAATCAACATCTCCTGCACTTAAAGCCAGTCTGTGATAAAACAGTCGTTCACTAGTATTGTACAGGTCCACAGACTGCTTATCAGTGTCTGTTTGATGATTAACATGCTTTGAGCTCAACTCAAATACTACAAACTTCATTATTTCTGTTTGTTTCACGTGTTTAGAAATGAGGACACATGTTTAGTAGAATCTAAAAATAGCCCCAAAGCACTGCTGCTACTATTTTTAAAAAGCTGTGATGGTGTTTTATGTGCAAACTTCAGGTGGAAATGCCTGGAATAGGTCACTCACTGTAAATTTTATTGCACCACTTTACCTTGAGCTATTTAAACATAACATACTTGACCTATAGCCAACATTAGATTTACCCTGCTAGTAAACTGTCAGACAGCATGTGTATACTGACCATCTAAATAGAAATATAATACGCTTCATGAATTTAGTCTTTTCCTTTAACAGTTCATTTATTTTTCTTAGGGAGACTTGTTTCTAGTAACGTGATCTGTTTGTCAGCATTGTTTGTGTTCATACTTTTCAGTGATCAAACATATTAGCTCTCATGGCCAGTGAGCTATAATGATGTTATATATATAATGATCTATTAGATGTTATGTGGAGAGGATGTCAGTTCTTTTTTTTTTAGATTTTTTTTCCAAAGATCCAAATACTTGTTTTGAAAAAGAAAATGGCAATAATTTGAAATGGTGTAATTGCATAGCCTATTGTAGCAGTAACCAAAGCTCATTAAATAGCAAGAATTGATCGCATGTCAAAAAGGTTTTATCCAAAGCAACTGGACTTTGGTTTCTTAACGACGTTTCACCCTTCGATTCCAGAGGGCTTTCTCAAGTCAAACCAAACCTAACAAGTCCAGTTGCTATTGGATAAAACCTTTTTGAGATAACCAAGACCTGGGTGACTGAGAACCTTCACAGATATTTAGCAGTGTTGGTTTTTATAGAGTTGTCATATATGGTTATCATACCCCTTGAACATTTCCACATTTTGCCACATTACATCCCCAAACTGAAATGTATTTTATTAGGACTTGATATAATAGACCAACAGAAAGTAGCATAATTGTGATTTGGAAGGAACACACATGGTATTCTAATTTTTTATTTAAAAAATAAAACAAATAATTCTGAAAAGTTAGTTTCATCGTCCTGCTAGAAAGTGAACCTCTGCTGCAGCCTCCAACAGGTTTTCTTCCAGGATTGCTCCATATTTAGCTTCATCCATCTTCCTATCAGCTCTGAACAGCTTATCTGTCGGTGCTGAAAGAAAGAATCCCCACAGCATTATGTTGCCACCTCCATGCTTCACAGAGGGAGTGTTTTTTTTAGATATTCTGAGATAACATTACACACACAAGTGGACTATGTATTAATTAGGCGAATTCTGAAAGCAGCTGGTTGCACTGCATTTTATTTACACAATCATTACATAAAATCATAAAATTCCAATAAAATAAATGTAAGTTTGTTATTTAAAGGTCATCTCTGGGAGCGTAGTTGTTGATCTTTGTGTGTCTTTATTATTGTCCGAGAGTTGGCACAGGTTACAGTGAGACATTGCAGAGCTTGTTTTGTTCAGACATGTTTCTGTTTTGTGTGAACATTCTGTGTCTTTGAAAAGTTGCTGCAGTCTGATTCTCACTGGGTTGCGTGTGTGTTTTCCAGAACAACAGGACAGTATGGCCACCACTGTTACTGTCAGTCCCAGTGAATACCTTCAGCCCTCCGCCGCTTCCACACAAGTGAGTAACAGCCAGATGTTGTGTGCTGTGCTGCGTTACCTTCATGCCACTGCACCATGTAGGGGCGTGTTTGTGCCACAATCGTACTGAGCAGAAACTCGCATACATGTCATCTGAGCTACAGTAGTAAGGCACCACAAAACTATACTTTTTCAGTAGTTCACATGTCTGTATGAAATCAATATTGTTATATGTACAGTCAAGTCCATAATTAATCATACCACTGACAAATTTTCACTCAGTTACTTTTATTCAACCAGCAAGTTATTTTTTGACGTGAAATGACATGGGTGTCGCCTAAAAGAGGCTTTATTGAGGAAAAAAACATCTCTTAACTTGCTGGTTGACTGAAAGTAACTTTAAGTCAAACTTTGCCAGGAGTATGATTAATTATGGGCTTTACTGTACGTATGATAAGACAATAATACCTGACCATGGGTTTAAAACTAAACATAGGATAATAAAAAATAGGATTTGACATGTTTTGCCACACACGACTGTATATCATGTGGTCTTGACATTCAAAATTGTATTCTCTTTAGATTGTTTGACTTACTAAACATTAACAGTCATGATTTTGAAAGCACAAATAGTCTCTGAAATACAACTGTACATTAACAGTTTTAATGTTTTGCTGCTGGTTTCACTATATCCATATCAAACACAGAGTCACACTTTGGAAACCTGCCTTTAGCACAGGTAATGTTCCAGGTATAATGAAGACACCCAGTGTACAGTGTATGAGGTGTTTTTAAAATAGCTGAGCTGACATTCATGTAGATGCTTCAGGATCGCACACACGGACTACAGAGGAGTACAAAACCTTTGCAGCATCATTTTTCCACACTGAAAATCAGCTGATTTATTGTCTCATCACTTGCTGTCTCACTTGTCTCTTTTTCTTAGCGCTGACCAATTTCTGCTCAGGGTGGCCTAATGCAGAGTGAGTGTGTGAGTTTTATCTGAGTTGTCATGTCTGATGGTTTTTTTCCTGCAGGACACACAACCCTCTCCTTTGGCCCTTCTGGCTGCCACCTGTAGTAAGATTGGTCCACCTGCTGCTCAGGCTCCTGCCACCTCCCCTCCAGCGCAGCCGCAGCCTCGCAGGCTCCTCCCCATAAAGCCAGCTCCAATTGCCCCTGCTCCCCCTAAAAACCTGGGTTTTCTCTCAACCAAAGGCAATGTGATCCAGCTCCCCGCTGGCCTGGGCTCCACAGCCCCTGGCAGCCCCATCGTCCTTACTATCCAGCAGAGCCCAGCCCGCACTAATACCACGGCCCCCACCAACATCCAGTACCAGGTAGTGCCGCAGATTCAGGGCACTCAGACTATCCAAGTGATGCCACAGGGAGGTCAGATCCAGCTCATACCAGGCACCAACCAGGCCATCATCACCACTCCCATGACCGTGCCGGCTCCAGCACCCGCCACTACTCCAGTGTCCCCGCAGAAGACGCTAGCCATCAAACCTTCCCCCAGGCTGCGAAAGCCAAACAACACAACAGCAAACATGATGCAGCTGCCCAGTGGCTTCACGCTGCCGCTCAATGTGGCAACAGGAGAGGTGGGCGGAGCGCAAATTGTCACGGAGGCAGCAACTGCTCCTCCCATGTCTGGAAAGGGACGTCGAGGGAGGAAGAAGAAAGTGGTTACAAAAGAGGAGTCTCCACCTCTACCACCTCCTCCTGTGCAGGCTGCTACACCACCCCCAGAACAGATGGAGACCATAGTGATAGAAGCTGGTGACAACATCATACAGGTAAATGAGGCAGTGATTTAAAAAAAGCACTAAAAGCAACACAGATGAACTTTGTATAAGTTGAGTGACCTTGTACTGTTTATCGACATATTATCGAGTTGTTTGCTGGAATGATTTTAAAAACACAGTTTACTTCCTAGAAAAAGAATGTAGGTTCTTTCAAAATAAAAAAATTAAATAAAAAACATCAATTTATTAAGGATAATATGAAATAATAAAATTAGGTAATGCTCACAAAGTAAATAAAAATGTTCCTTTTTGCGTAATAAACGGTTAAAAACAAACTTAATCAGTGTTAAATTGTTGACTGAATTCACTGGTTTTGCTAATACATTAGGATATTAAAATGGGAAAAGGTGCAGCTTACAGTAAGTAACACTGAGCTTTATTACCAGACTCGTTTGTTTCCCAGTTCTACGCAGAATTTGAATCTTTAAGCTCATTGTTTTAGATTTACCGCCTGCAGCTTTAAGAGTTTTTGGTAATTCTTTTAAGCATTATTTCCAGGAGCAGAACTTAAAATCATTATTGGGGAGGTGAGCGTGCAAGGCGTTTGGACTTAAAGGACACAAAAGTGAATACACATACTTTTTTTGTACTAACAATGCAGTGAGGAAATATTTAGTTAAGTAAAAGTCATATTTACACAGGACAGTGCTAGAATAAATATTTAATGAGGCGTGTAATAGATTACAGACACGCAGGAGGTGGTTTTGTACAGTCTGTGCGCATATACATATTTATTTACTGTAAAAACAGACATCTTTCGTTTGTATTTGTCACGTGATGGATTCTACTGTATAAACGTGTATTTGCATGTTGTTGTTCAGTGCTGAGTGAGGGAATAATCCAGAATACAGCATGTGAACACCACAGGGTAACCTCTCCTGTGTCTGTATTTGCAGGCGGGTAACAACCTACTGATCGTGCAGAGTCCTGGGCAGCCGGCTGTGGTGCAGCAGGTCCAGCTAGTCCAACCCAAACCAGATACTCAGGTGGTTCAGATCCCCCAGCAGGCCTTGAAGGTGGTGCAAGCTGCCTCTGCCACACTGCCGCCTGTGCCACAGCGACAGACGGTCCCCTCAAACCTGCAAGTCACCTCGACAGAGCCAACACCGACACAGGTACCAACTAAGACTCTTGTCTTAACTCTTCAGAACTGTTGTGTACAAACAATTGCTACATCTGTCCTGACTTATAAATGGCTGACTGCCGTTGGGAAAGCTTTTCTGAAATTGCACCAGTATCTCAGCACGCTTACAATATCAAACAAAGGCATGTGCAAACATGTTCGGGCTCAGCCTTGACCTCATTGATGCTGATAGTACGAGGAGACATGTCTGTCAGTTTTAAAGCAACTTAAATCAGTGTTTGACACGTTTTCTTCCCTCAGATCATTTTTAAAACGACATCAGGCGAGTGGCAGTCAGTTCTGCTCCAGGACTCTGTTTCCACAACGACAACGCCCACCACATCGGTCGCCACCACCACCACCACCACATCGCCCCCAGTTAGCACTAAGAAGACGCCAGCAGGGGGGCGAAAGGAGAGAACTCTGGCCAAAATTGCCCCAGCCGGCGGGATGATAGCGCTGAATACGTCACAGCTCTCCTCAGCAGCTCAGGCGGTGCAGACAATCAGCATCAACGGGGTCCAAGTTCAGGGAGTTCCTGTCACCATCACCAACGCAGGGGGTGAGTCCACGTGTTTCCAGCCTGGAAGATGGAACATGGTAGAAAGTGCTTCTACGGGTCATTATAATATCTTTTATGTGACCGACCACCACCATTACATTTGTTTCTGTCTACCACAATATTAATACCACCCAGCGGTGCTACTGCTCTGACTGATGGATGTAGGCACTCACTTTAATGAGAAATGAGTTTGGAACCAAAGAAAGGTACCTCTGGTTCACGTTCGGACTCAGTCACTAGATTTGTTCCTTATTGAAAAAGGAGTTGTTAAAGTCGTCTGAAAACTGAAGATAACGACACAGGAGCAAACACGATACCAGGAAGTCGCGTGACCACACACCTTTGCCTACACGAGATTGACTGGTCATCTCTTTATTAGAGGCATATGTGACACAAAAACAGAGAATAGCCCTGCAGCCTTTTGTGCAGTTATATAATTGCTGACATTGCAATTGTAATTAGATCATGCAGCATTAGTAAGTTCTACTGCAGCAGCAGTGCACATAATACGAGATACTAGAAGACCAACAAACATGTAAATATTTCTCCAGTTCACCTCTGGGTAAAGCTCCACCTGTTTTTAATATGATATCAATCCTATTTAAATGTGCATTACGTTAAAGTGCATTTTAATTAATAAAGAGAATTTCTGCTTATTACAGTCAGCTTTTAGTCTAATTAGAGGAGCTTGGCAGCTTTCGTACGGACCCTGCTGTGTCTCTTACAGTGGGTCTGTTTCTGTGTTTGTCAGGCCAGCAGCACCTAACGGTGCAGACAATGCAGGGCGGAGGGCTCCAGCTGGCGACAACCCAGGGCCAGTCGGCCATCCAGGTAGACCAGACCTTGACTCTGGAGCTGCCCGGACAACCAGCAGAGAAGAAGCGGCGCATGGCTTGCACTTGTCCCAACTGTAAAGATGCAGACAAAAGGTGTGTGGATAATGTTGAATGAGAAAGATTCAATAAAGAGGCAAGAACGTTTTCTCTCTCTGCAGCTGCATGTGCCTCACTTAGTGTGTACTCTCTACAGGCCTGGGGAGGTGGGGAAGAGGAAGCACATCTGCCACGTTCCCGGTTGTGAGAAGACATTCAGGAAAACGTCGCTGCTCAGAGCTCACGTCCGGCTGCACACCGGCGAGAGGCCTTTCGTCTGCAACTGGGTTTTCTGTGGGAAGCGCTTCACACGCAGCGACGAGCTGCAGCGGCACGCCAGGACGCACACAGGTGCTGTAGACACCGAGTCATGCATGAAAATACACACACCCTCAAAGGCATGCACAGGATGTAGAGTTTCATTCCACAGCAGAGCAGTACAGATGGGGATTTAACCAGCCTAGGTGTGGTAAAAACTGCATACTGGTAGATGCTTTCAAAAGCTTAACAGGAAGTCAATAAAACTGTGTAACACAGACTTACAGACGGACTTTGGTTTTCCTTTTTCTTTAGTATTATCGGTTTTCTTCAGTAAAAATAACATTCTCTGCTACTCACAATGGACAGTAGTGGGTCATAAAAACAAGAGCTGCAGTGAAGGAACATTTGAAGGAGAAGATATGAATACAAATATTCTCTGATATCAAATAACAGGATTTCCTGTTTTTCTTGTCATGTATTCTTACAAACTGCATATGTTCAGGTATTAGGTCAAACAAAGCATTTGTTTATGTCTATATCTATCAATGGGAAATCATACAAATACAAAGGAAGAGAGGAAATGGGGAAAATAATGAAAGATCACATATAGATTGATATACATACATATATAGGTCCTTCTAAAAAAAATAGCATATTGTGATAAAGTTCATTGTTTTCTGTAATTTATTGATAAACATTAGACTGTCATATATTTTAGATTAATTACACACAATTGAAGTAGTTCAGGGCCTTTCATTGTTTTAATATTGATGATTGTGGCATACATCTCATGAAAACCAAAAATTCCTGTCTCAAAAAAATTAGCATATTATGAAAAGGTTCTCTAAACGAGCTCTTAACCTAATCATCTGAATCAACTAGTTAACTCCAAACACCTGCAGAAGATT
>JAUMHF010000001.1:1297929-1320377 GCA_032359275.1 Microctenopoma steveboyesi
GACAGTCTAATGTTTATCAGTAAATTACAGAAAATAATTAACTTTATCACAATATGCTAATTTTTTGAGAAGGACCTTTATATAAAAACAACATTATCAACCATGAAACCAGGCTGTAAGACCCTAATCTTTGCTCATGTGGCAACAAAATGCTCTTTACGTGCTTTCATAACTTAAGTCCCACCATATGACTGATATGAAATACAGAACAATGAGCAGGCTTCTTTCATCCTCACAACCTTCTTCAGACACATTCTTAACCTTGCAAAATATCACTATTCAATATCACAGGGAAGAATGTACGAGGCGACTTCCTTTGTTCAAATACGGGTTAGGCTCTGAGTTTGTTCTTCTTTTTAGTTCTTCGCTTTTTTTAGTTTTTGACATTCTGAAAATAACCAAATCACCTCAGAGTCTTAAGTCGATTCATAATAAGGTACAAGCACAACATCCTCTAAGTTCAAGACTTTTCTTTTGCTGCGCAATGAAGATGATGTTTAAGTGGGGAAAAAACACAATGGCTCCTCTGACCTAAATAAGTATTTTGATATTTATGGGTGTGAACTCTTACCGCATGGAGTTGATTTTAATTAAATGGTGAAACTATTATGATGTGATAATTTGGAGGTTCTCTGAAAGTAGTGATTGTTTTGGGTAATAAATCAATATTAACATTAACATTTTTTTGTTTCCGAAAACATTGCCCTCACTTTCTTCCCTGTTTGCTCCTACAGGAGACAAGCGGTTTGAGTGCAGTCAGTGTCAGAAACGCTTCATGAGGAGTGACCACCTGACGAAGCATTACAAGACTCACATAAACACCAAGAACCTGTGAGCAGACGTGAGACTGTACGCAGGCAGACTCTCTAAACTAATGACTGTGCTAGAGGAAGCAAGTGCAGAGGAGAGACAGAGTGTTTGTGACTTATCCCATAATGGGAAGTACCTAAAATAAAGTCCTTATATCGCCTCTCACTGCTCTAGGACACTGTATAACGTGATGTACAAAGACCTCCCTCCTGATGGACTGATCCAGAAATTGAAACATAGTTTATTTTTGTTTCTTTGGTCTGGTCGTAACAGACGCTAGAAACGGTCCCAGCTGAATGTGTCAGATGATTAGATGACAAAGATTCAGACACAAATGCTCGATTTACTTATTTATCAACTTCTCTGGAGGAACAACACAGAATGAAACAGACACCAACACCACAGAGATCACAGGATTTCAGTCACAATTTCCATCTGTCTCCCAATTTTTGTTTTATTTATTTGCTGTGGAATATCTGGAGCTCTCAGAAATTGACTGTGAACAACCAAAAAAGGAATAAGGAGAATAAACCTGGTTTGTAAAATGGCAGAAATTTGCTTTAGCTTAGTGGAAGGTTAAGATATTTGTGTTTCAGCAGGAGTTTGTGCTGATTTGCTCAAAGCGGTGGGGACCATTGCATCAGAATTCCCCTCACACAACTTTTGAAGATGTTTAGAAGTTTACATTGTCTGTTTTAAAGTGTGTAAATGCATACTATTACACACAATAATAATAATACATTATTTATACGTTTTCCATACAATTGTTAGAAATTGACTTACAAGTTGCGTATAACAAATTAAAAGTAAAAAAGTTTTTACAGAAGAAATAGAAAGTAGGTGCATTAACACATTTTAATATGGGTACTTTGAAGGTGCTGACCACATTGACCTGAGCTCTTCTGCCTGTGTTATTCAATGTTAGATTGATGGTTCCTCACAACAGAACAGCAGCATTTCCTGGTCACTCAGATTGAAATTGGTTTATTTTGCAGTTTGTGGATGTTAGATCGTGTGCCTTTAATGACGATACAAATTTTACATCAGTGCCCAAACAAAAATATAGTCATACAATTGTGAACATGCAGTGGCGAGTGAGTGTAACACAATGAAGGTATTTCAAGGTTAAATGTTGCAGAAGCAATTTACTTAGGGAATAGGGCAGACATGGATATATTATATTGTGAAGTCTAGATTGACTCTCGCAACAAAATCTTGATGTTTCTGTGGCAGGGACAGAATTGTACTTTATGGTAACATCACTCAAAATATACTTTAAAAACAACCTGAATACAATAAAGAAATGTTCATACATTTACCATTTACAATGAGTAACAATCTCACACAGTGAGGCCAAAAAAGTGGAACAATTATAGAGATTTGGGAAGATTTACATTTGCTGCCTTTCCAAGTGACAGAGCAGCAAGTATCTTCAAATAAAAAATGGAGTTTACACAGTTTTATAAGCAATTAAGTAAGTGGATCCAGGTTGGCTGACTTAAGTTTTAGCTACGAGTCATGTATGACATTAAAAAGTTCATCAATAGCCTATCTCAATTTTGTCTCAATATCTCAAACATCACATACGAAACAACGTACTACTTAGTAAAGTTGCTCTAACTTTAAATGAAGCAGAAAAACTTTCAACTTCCTGGAGAACAAATGGTTTTTCTGTTCATTATCAGACTGAGTTTATACCCTTGAGACAAATCCAGGAGTCTTGAGAAAAAAACAAAGACGGCTCCTGAAGTTTCCACTTATTTGTTATAATTCAGTGAAATATTAACCAATCAGTTGAGTCAGTCACTGTTGTGATAAACACCTTGTTTTCCTTGGCATGGTTGGTTCCCCATTTCAGAAATCGCAACCGGTACAGTTTTAATCAAACAATAATATTTTTTTGGTACTGAAATCAAAGCTGATAAGGACGAAGAGTTGGAATCACATGTTTCATTATATTCTCCACTTGCGTATTTTTTCAGTCACGTAGTTCATTATCTATGTGAAACATTTGCAAGTTAAAGACAGTGTTCTGTGTAAGTGCTCACATGGCTGCTTCTGTTTTCTTTAATAATGTAAATCACTTCTCCTTTTATCGAAAAACAGATTCTTATGAACACTGTTTGGATTGTATGTTTTACATGCCTCTCATAGTAAGGTGTCAAAGAACGGAAATATTTCGTACCAAATGATCCCCAGCCCTACTTACTATTTGTGATTAAATAAACACAACAAAACTCCAGGATAACTTCTATTCTGCTTTACTCATGGTATAGTTTGGTGATTTGTAGCCTATGCATTGCTGTAAATATGGTCACATTTCCAGTTTTTTGGCCTGACTTGACAATCATACCACAAGATGCAAGAAGAAAAGAAGCTTTCTCAGGCCTTTGATGAGTTCCTTTATATGTCATTTTTTCCAGTTATGTGTCAGCTTTAATTCTGAACTAATTCTTAAGTTGACATACAGATGACCAGCATTAGGCCTACTGTACAGTATTCCCATACATTAAATGTCATTTACTTTACAGAAAACATGCTGTTGCTCATATTGTTTTAAGTATGGTCATTTTGAAGCTTGCACTTGTATGAGAGTTTCCTATTATTTAGGAAATACACCAACGTATTGTTGAATATGCTTTTTGGTTAAATTAGCTTCACCCCTGTGTTGAGTTTTCACTGTGGTGTCTTTTCATAATGTGACATATGTTTAATGGATGGTGCAGCCTTGCTAAATAATATCTGCCACCAACCTTTTGTTCATAAACACCAGAGAAATTTGACCAAAAAACCTAAGTTCGATTTCTTTTCAAAGCACTTTGAACCAATTTTGTGAAATGTTTCACAGGGGCGTTTGATGACGTAAAACTAAGTTGGCCAATATTTGGTGTATTTTTTTTAGGGATGGACAAAACCTGCTCATATTTATGTTTGCATTTCATGTCTGTATATGTAAATACAGTGTGTGTCCGGCAGACACAGTAAATGTAGGATATTAAAAAATGAAAATTAAGCTGCCTAGTGTTTCGGTTGGCGCGGCCATCCTTGAAGGAAATTGCTTTTGTACAGTGTGTAAGGAATAAAATTTAATGTGACATTGTATAGATTCATTCCTGGTTTGTATAGATCTTTTTTCTATTGAATTAAAGATGCCTTAGACAACTCCATCCAGTATTTAAAACGTTTTCTGTCTAATTCCAGTTCACATTTGTACAATTCTTTTGTGTTATATTGTAACATGCTAATGCCATGTGCATGTAAGGCTGTAATCCAAGGTGGACACTAGGTGTCGCTGTTGTGCAGTGTATTTTATTTAAAACTTAACTTGTAAGCTGTTTTGTCCCTTACGGGAAACCGTAGTGCCAAGTTTTATCGCGCGCAAGACGCCATGTTTTTTTTATATTTGTTTGCACTATCCCGTAGGGTAGGTTGTAGTTACGGCACTGGCATTTTCACTTGTAATCCGTTTTGTTAGTTAAGATGTTGTACTATGTTTTGGATATAAGTTTAAGTTATGTTGTGTAGTTTATCGTTTTATGTTTTAGATTGAAGACTCAGAGTTTAAATAAGTAAAAGAGATATATTTGTTTGCACTATCCCGTAAGGTGCTGGAGCCAGGCAGAACACGCTGTAAGCTGTGGTGAATAAAAGGGCCGCCTTGAGTCTCGGCCGCAATCCAGAACCCTGCGTCCGACGTTTCTGTCTGTCCACCGCATTCCCCATCACGAACACTACAAAATACACAACGCAGAGTAACGGGGAGTCGTAGAGGAGTTTTCAGCAGGCAGAACAGGGACATCACCAGCAGCTCGGGTTACATGCACTAAGTCAAATTCCAGGTCACAGAATTTGTGAATTTAACCCTGATTATAATAAAATATAATGAATTAATTCCAAATTAGGATAATTCTGCTGCTCGGCTTTTGTGAATTAAATGCTTCTCATCTTCAAAGCTTATGTGTTACACAATGTCCTGCAGCCAGTTGTTGTGTATATCAGGAGAAACCCACTGAACCAGCAATTAATTTTATAACTTGTATAAAGGTGCTAAAATATCAAGTTTGCTCCTTTTTTACAGTCGCCACCTCAATAAAGATTTGCAATTGCAATTTATGCATCTGTTTTCTTTGTTCTCTCTGTTAGAATCGGTTATAGATAAAGATAGATATATATTTACTTTAAATACCTCATAGAATCCCAGCAGAGCACTTCTCTCTCAGAGTGCTGGTTTACTTGTGGTTCCTAGAGTTTCTAAATGTAGAATGGAAGGCAGAGCATTTAGCTATCAAGCTCCTCTCCTGTGGAACCAGCTCCCAGTTAAAGTTTGGGAGGCAGACACCCTCGCTAGATTTAAGATTAGACTTAAAACTTTCCTTTTTGATAAAGCTTATAGTTAGAGGTAAATCAGGTGACTCTGAACCATCTCTTAGTTAAGCTGCTATAGGTTTAGTCTGCTGGGGGACTTTCCTGATACACCAAGCTCCTCTTGTCTTCTACCTCTGTTCACTTTATGCCATCATTACAGGGTATTAGCTTTGTTTATTCTCTCTCCCCTAGTTGTCCTTTCTCTTTCTGCAATCATATACTGCATTGTAATATGAATTTACTGTATTTTTATATATATTTATTTTATGAAAAAATATTTTTGTTCCTGTTACACTAGTACAGTTGTCCCATTCTTTTTGATATAAATTAAATAACAAAATATTAAATAAATAAATAATAGAAATACTAGTATAAATAGTATAATGTCTATTTTTTGTTGTTTTATATTAACATTTACACTTTTTTTTACCACTGTGGAGACAGTATAATGATAGCCAAATCTGAAACTGTTTCTTTAAATTTTAAACCTGTATAATACTACCATTGTAAGAGACAATGCGAACGTAATATCTAGGGAAGGTTTTTATGTTATGTGGTATTGAATTTCTGGGTGGAAGTTTATTTTTAAACACCTGCTGACTGCGTCATCAGCAGTCGACGGTCATAAGAGCCGGTAATATTTAAAGGTTAATTATCCTAATTGTATCCCTTACTGTTATTATTGAGTTTTATTTAACGATTGTCTGGTGGGATTATTATTTACATGTTAGCGTGGCCGGTGACACAAGCTGTAAATTTTGATATTTCGTTAGCTAGGCTAGTTAGCTAGCCTCGTTTGTTTACAGTAGTGTGGTCAGTTTCGTTTTGGAAAGCGCCTAATATCATCACCCCGAAATCTGTCAGTTTACCAGGTTTTCTTCCTTCTGCTACCTGAGTGCTTGAAGGTGAGTGCATTCTTTGTGTGTGGGTTAACTTTGGTGTCCTAATTCAAATTGTGTTCTCTTTCTGTTAATCGTAGTTTAAGACTATAAACATTGCTTGACTAAAATGTGTAGAGTTGGATTAAATATGACTCTGTCTAATCAAAGAAGACTTTGATCTGACCAGAGTTTAATATTAGTGTACTTGACAGTTAAGTACATGTTTACCTGCCACTTTCAAAATCAGATCTATTGTAGCTGGTTTCATATTGTAAGCTATAACAACAACTCGTTTTCTTTTTTTCTGATGACCCTTTATCCCTTAATGGTTATATCCATTTAATATTTTCTTTTCAGCTGTTTCTCAGAATGACAGCAGTCAGATAGCAGGTGGGATGAGCGACTTTGGACTGGCAGATCTGGTCGTGGGCCTCTGTCACACAGACAAGGAGATTCCTTTTCCTGTGTGGCAGAATGGAAACATCAGTCCCTGTTTTAACCAGCTCATCCTCGGAGCCCTGCCTCATTGTGGGATGGCAATTATCAGCGCATGCTACTTAAGCATGGCAAGGTAGGACAGGCATTTGTGCAAAAAGTAGACATTACTCTAATATCTAATGTGCAGTACAGTTTTACAGCAATATTTTTGATTATTTTCTTATTATTATGAAAGATGACTAAAACAAATCTGCTACTTCTTCAGATGTAGTCCCCTCCGGTCATCTCCTCCTTGTGGTTGGACACTTAGACTAGGGTCCACTTTCCTGGTGGCACTTCTCTTCGCTGTAGATGTGGTCCTGGTAGGCGTCCTCCAGCAGGGGGACATGTATCTGGACGTCCTCGCTGACGGCTGTGCCATCCTAGCCTGGCTGGTCCACTTCAGTGCAATAACAGTACTCCAGAGGACAGCTTTCAGGAGAACCAGAGGGCCACTTTTGCTGCTTCTGTTGGTTCTTCTGTCAGTCCCCAACCTTGTCATCAGCTTGATGATTTACTGTGATAATCGGCAATGTTTAAATCTCTCTGACCCTCTTAAATTTGTACGGTTTGTCCTTGCCTCAGCCCGGACGTTTCCGCTCCTGGTTTATCTCTTGGCATTTGCATTTCCTTGTATCAGTGATGCTGGGTACACCTTGTATATTAATGCTGTGGATGGATCCCCGCTCGTCCCAGACAGGACCTCCCCAGATACGGGGGAAATGGTGGCTGAGGATGGGAGCAGCTGCCTCTCTCGACTCTTCTATCTTTGGCTGACCCCTCTTCTCAGGCGGGGCCAACGCGGAGAGCTGGACAGACCAGTCGATGTCTATCATCTTCCTCGGAAACTTCGTACATCTGTCGTTCGACGATATTTCCACCAGTGTTGGGAGGCCTGTCGACCAGAGGCAGGGGTCAGTAGCAGGCAGGATCAGTGGCCCAGGCCAGTAAACAGTAACCTCTTGACTGGCAGCTGGAGTACAAACTACAAGGAGGAAGTGCTGGAGCTTAAAGGTGATGTGGGACTGCTGAAGGTGCTGCACAAGGCGTTTGGGTTGCGATATTACCTCCTGGGTTTGCTGAAGGTGGTTATCAACATGCTGAGCTTTGCCGGTCCCTTGCTCCTCAGCAATTTAGTGAACTTTATGGAAGAAGATGGAGCACCAGTCAGCAGGGGCGTGTGGTGCACCCTGGGCCTATTTGCAGCCACTCTTCTCTCCTCTGTGCTACGAAACATCTTCGTCTTTGAAGTGTCCAAGGTGGCACTGTCGGCGCGCGCTGCTCTTGTGACGGCCATCTACGGCAAAGCCCTCAGGGTCTGCAGCAGCAGCCTGGCTGCTTTCAGTCTGGGAGAAGTGGTTAACCTAATGAGCACAGACACCGACCGAGTGGTCAACTTCTTCAACAGTTTCCACGAGCTGTGGAGCCTTCCATTTCAGTTTTCCATCACCCTCTACTTGCTGTACCTGCAGGTGGGTGTAGCTTTCCTCGGAGGGCTGTGTGTGGCGCTGCTGCTGGTACCGCTCAACAAGTTCCTCGCTTCCCGAATCCTCAGCAACAACAAACACATGCTCAGATACAAGGACAGTCGTGTTAAGGTGAGAACTGTTGTGAATTGATATTATGAGTCACGTTGTTTTGAGTCTGTTCATTTCTTGTTCACACAGTATTTGTTCTCACATCTATGCAGAGATTTATTGATCTGTGTTCAATCTGTGAATGAATTTTATTCCCAGATAATGACAGAAATCCTCTTCGGCATTCGCGTCATCAAGTTTTACAACTGGGAGCCTCGTTTTGCTCAGAAGGTTGCCGTCTGTCGTGAACAGGAGTTGTCCCACCTGAAGGCCATTAAATACCTGGATGCCATGTGCGTGTACACCTGGGCTGCTCTGCCCGTGGTCATCTCCATCCTCACCTTCATCACGTTTGTGCTGCTGGGGCACCAGCTGACGGCAGCTAAGGTGGGAGAAGGTGCTAGAATACCATCAGCGACTGTTTTACCTTCCGGCAACTTTAGCAAATCTCGCACCACTGTAGAAATTATTCTTTGTTCTTCTGTGAGGCTGAACCAACTTTTTCACGTTAATTTAAAATCTGATGATGGATAGAAATTAATTACCTTCTAATAAGAAATAAGAAAAAAAATCTGGTTTAAAACTTTAAAGCTCCACCCCTTAACAAAGAAAAGGTAATCGAAGGCACTTTGTTATAAATATATGACCTATAAAAAGAAGTTTATTTCAGGATGACTGACGTCCACACTCAGCAGCTGAACTCTTCCCTTGTAGGTTTTCACAACACTCGCTTTGGTGGGAATGTTGATCTTCCCACTCAACTGTTTTCCCTGGGTACTCAACGGCATCCTGGAGGCCAAAGTGTCTCTAGAACGAATCCAGCGCTTCTTCAAGCTGATCAACCAGGATCTGCAGGCGTACTATGCTCTGGGTATGCTGCTAAATGTTTTTATATGTCATATGCACTGCTGTATTGTCTTTGTTCTGAAACATATCTGTCCACAGTGTCTCCTGAAGACGCTCAGACATCGCTCCTGCTCAGCCAGGGAACGTTTTCCTGGCAGGGTCCTGATAGTCGGGACCATAACAGAGAAGAGGAAACGGAGGATGTGGCTCCTAAGGGAAGTCTGCTGCTTCACAGTCTCAATCTACACATAACCAAGGTATAGGCCATAGATGTACACACACTGTACACACGTGGTATTTATGCTGTTAATGTTTTGAATCAATCGATTAAGACATTTACTGTAACCTGTAAATGAGTTGGACCCTGCAGTCAGTGTGTGGCAGCCTGTAGCATGATCAGTGTTGATCTGTGTCTTATTCAGGGCTCTCTGGTTGCTGTGGTTGGGAAAGTCGGCTGTGGAAAGAGCTCCTTACTGGCTGCTCTCACAGGAGAACTCAACAGGTGCACTTTGTATAGATGTTACTTTCATCCTGCTGTAGCGGAAACCAGATCTGAAGGGATTTTCTTTTAACAGATGAACTCTGTATTACCCCGCACACCACCAAGACCACTTTTCTCTGCAGGCTAGGTGGAGGGATTTATGCTGCAGACCGTGAGGCCGGGTTTGGCCTGGCTTCTCAGGAAGCATGGATCCAGCATGCATCAGTACGAGACAACGTCCTGTTTGGCAAAGCCTATGATCCCACCTTCTACCAGACTGTGATTGAGGCCTGTGCTCTCTCAGACGACCTCAATGTAGGGACGTTAATGTCTCTGTCTTTCACTGTCTCCGTGTAAATGAACATTATGACTTGACTCATATACAGGGAGCATTAACATTAACTTCTCTGCAGGTTTTACCAAGTGGGGACAAGACAGAGGTGGGAGAGAATGGAGTGACCCTGAGTGGAGGACAGAAGGCTCGGCTGTCCCTCGCCAGAGCTGTTTACATGGTCAGTTCTCTGCGCAAAGTTTCTGCATCAAGCTCAGAACGAGGGAGAAGGTGCTGCCAAACAGAAAGTAGGATAAAACCTGAATCTGATTGGACCCTGATGTTTTTATTTCTGCATGGATTGGCAAGTTCCTCATAGTGTTAAAGACCAGCTTGGCTGGATATTTACATGCGTTGCTTTATATTTTTAAAAAGAAATTAAGTTACCACTGATCAGCAGGGTCATTAGTATTTTGTCTTTTATTTAAAAAATATATTCAATATGGACACAAACAGGTTGTTTCATGATAAGGTTGCTTGAGGCTGTGGGTCCAGCATGTGATGGTCCTCTGTCCCTCACTACTTTAGGACAAAGACATTTACCTCCTGGACGATCCGCTGGCAGCAGTCGATACAGACGTGGCTGAACACCTCATGCAGAAATGCATCATTGAGCTCCTGAGGGGAAAGACCAGAATTCTTTGCACGCACCGCATTGAGTTTGTGGACAAAGCTGACATGGTGGTCCTCATGGACAACGGAACAATCATCAAAACAGGTTGGTGGAAACATCCCCTTTGGATCTGGTCTGTTTTAATTGCTGAATAAAAAGTTTACTTTAGCTACAAAAAATCGCAATGAAGAAGAACACTTAATGTAGACATTTCCATTTAATAAAATGAAATGGTTTAAACTGGAAAAAGAATAAAAACGGGTTGCCGGTGTCATGAAACGTGCCAGATCACCCAGCTCATCACTGTGAAGTTTAGTGTAGAGAAAGCAGTTATTTAACTGGTAGTACAAGATAGTATGACCACGGGAAGATACAATGACTTAGTCAACGTTAACTTTGTGCTTTTAAACAGGGACACCAGCAGAAGTCCTTCCTTTGATAGAGGTGGTGCCGAAAAAACTCAAGAATGACAACAACGAGAGAGAGAAAGGTACAAAATTATAACGGCTCGACAGTAGAAGAAGTGATGTACAGACGAATGTAGCTTTTGTTCTGAGTTTATTTTGGCGGGTCGGTCTAGATGGTGTGGCTCAGGAGGAGGAGGAACAGACTTCATCCCTTGGTCTATGTGGGGATGAGGATCCTGACCTAACGGGGGTGGAGCAGAAGCAGGTGGGCGGGCTGGCGTGGAGAGTGTACCAGACCTACTGGGTGGCTGTGGGCGGGGTGCTGGCCGCCTCCATCCTTATGTCTCTGCTCCTCATGCAAGGTTTGGATCGACAGCTCAGTTTCTCTGTGTTATACATGTACAGCGTTGACAGTCAGCAGAAATCACGATGTAATAATGTCGCCAGTTTAAAACACTCCAAAGTTGGAGCGACATGCTGTAAATCATCCGTCACTGTCTCATCCTACGTATATTTTGTGATCCAGTGTCTAAGAATGTTTCTGACTGGTGGCTGTCACACTGGATCTCGGAGCTGAAAACCAACAGTTCCTCCGGGACTAATGGTTCTTCCCCAGGTGCCTTCAGCTCACCTCACCTGCTGCTCTTCTCGCCAGGTGGCCTGCTGTGAGTTGACCAGTCATCAGCTTTTTTCACAGTATTATTTTAGGACTCAGTATAATTTGGCCATAGCCTGTGTTAATTTCTCTTAAATAAGTTCTTGTATAATAAGTTATCATTAATAGTAGTAAATGAACTAATCCGGTCTAACTGCTGAAATGTTCTCCGTCTTTTTACTGAATCTTACTACATCCAGGTCTCCCCTGACCTCAGTGCAAACACTTTCCTCAAACACAAGCTCTGATGTCAGGTTTTATCTGACCGTGTACGGCTCCATTGCTGCATTCAACACCATCTTCACCGCCGTCCGAGCCTTCCTCTTTGCCTATGGAGCCATCTGCGCTGCCGCAGCCATCCACAACAGACTTCTGGATCGGGTTCTTAAGGTGGGCTGACAGCAGATTGAATTTGTCATGTTTGGCAGCAGGAGCTGGTTCGAGGTCAGAGAAGCAGGCTTGAAATGTATATTCACAGCAAACAGTTGCATGTTTTATGTCCAGCAGACATACAGTGACTTTAACATTCATTAGAAGCCACATTTTAGATGGAAATCAGGCACTCACACCACTTTTAGCTCCAGTTTTGGTCTCCTACTTCACCTACTCCTACTTTCTCTAATGTGGTTCAAATAAAAGACTAAATAACGTCTTGTAACATCCTTCCCCAGGCCACCGTGACTTTCTTTGACACCACCCCGTTGGGGCGCATACTCAACCGCTTCTCCTCAGACCTGTACACTGTGGATGACAGCCTGCCGTTCATCCTCAACATCCTGCTGGCCAACGTGTTCAGTCTGCTGGGCATGCTGGTGGTGATAAGCTACGGACTGCCCTGGGTCCTCGTGCCTCTGCTGCCCCTGGCCATGCTCTATTACCGCACTCAGCACTTCTACAGACACACGTCTCGGGAGCTGAAGCGACTGTGCAGCCTCACCTTGTCCCCCGTCTACTCGCACTTCTCTGAGACGCTGACCGGGCTGGGGACCATCCGATCCAGCGGCAGCTCTGCCAGGTGAAAGGCAGCAAGGCTGAGGCTGATTAATGAGACAGTGGCTGATGTCCTTCGGTTTGCACATTTCTGATTCCATAAGTCTGGGTATTAATGGAACATTAGGTTGTTGGCAACTAGAATTGTTAGTTATTAGCTTGCAGAGGTGTAATGAAGTACATTTACTTCATGACTGTACTGTGGGGCGACTGTGGTTAGGTAGACCAGTTGCCTGCCAATTGGAAGGTTGGTGGTTCGATTCCCCGCCTCCTAAAGTATGTGATCTCCGATCGCATCATTTCATTGCCGACCAGGAAAGCCGATCACCTGTAGCTCATATTTTACAGCCTGCAGAGGTCCTGAGTGCGGTGTAGCCCCCCCCACCCCCCTCACACTTTCCGTCACACTGCAAAACACTGCAAACTACAGACCTGTTCTGGATCTTATTCTGGAGCATTGTAACACACTAATCTATAATAAAATAATACTTTCGGAAATGTATAATCCAAATGATTGATTGGTGATCGTATCAGAATCGACAGCAAAAAGCCTGATTGGAACATCCATAGTCCAGTCTATATTATTCTGTTTGAAAAACTAGACGATATCCGAATTTCTGAATAACCTCTCACACTGCAGGTTGTGGACAAAAGAAGAAGGTCGTGTGTTTTGTACGACCAGAATTGTTTTTTTACTTTTTCTACTTAAATACATTTCAAAACCTGTACTTTTTACTTTTACTTAAGTAAAGGATTTCAACCTGCACTTTTAGTTTTACCAGAGTATTTTGTACTGCAGTACTTCTACTTAAGTACAGAGTGTGAGTTCTTTTGACACCTCTGTTAGCTTGTTTGAGTACATGTACATATATCAAAAAAACTTAACTTGTACATATAAAACTAAACAATTTTCCAGATTTGAGGAGGAGAGTGCTAAACGTCTGGAGCAAAACCAGCGCTGCTTGTTTCTCGGCAATGCCGCCATGCAGTGGCTGGACATCCGTCTGCAGCTGATTGGAGTAGCTGTGGTGACGGGCCTCGGTGTGATCGCCGTCATCCAGCACCAGTTTCATTCTGTTGATCCAGGTGAGACGGGGCTGAGTTTGGTGGCTGTACAGACGTTTGCAGTAATCACTGCTGTGGCTGTTCCGTAAGAGTCGGCGTGTTTGTTGTTGTAGGTCTGGTAGGGCTGTCACTGTCCTACGCTCTGTCCATCACCACGCTGCTGTCCGGCCTCATATTCAGCTTCACTCAGACTGAGATGCAGCTGGTGAGTGTGGAGCGAACAGAGGATTACTCGACTGGTCTCCCAATGGAACCACAGCAGCAGAACATGCAGGTCAGACCAGCTGCTGCATTTACAGATGTGCATGGAAAAGACCTTTATCTTGTTTCTTCGTATCTTGTAATTTTGACTTGTTTTGTCAAGTTGTAAAATGTCATCTCAAACTGACTTTTTATTTGTTATCTCCTGTTCTTTGACGCTTACCCTGCTTCCCATCATTAGCTGCCCCCGGCTTGGCCTGAACGTGGCTGGTTGGAGTTTCGAGGTGTGGTGTTGACGTATAGAGAGGGTCTTCCTAATGCCCTGGATGGGGTGAGCCTGGTGGTGCAACCTGGGGAAAAGGTGGGCATCGTGGGACGCACAGGTTCTGGAAAGTCCACCGTGTTTTTGGCCCTGTTTCGTATGGTGGAGCTCAGCCAGGGTCAGATTCTCTTTGATGGACTGGACATCAGCACTGTGGGCCTTGCTCAGCTCAGGTATGTCTGACATACACTGCTGAATGTGTTTTGTTATGAAATATATCACACTCGGAGCAAACGTCCATTGAGGCAGCATAGTTCTCTAAATGTAAAATAGACAAACGTGTTCTGATTTAAAAAGCTCACCCCTATCTTTGCGCGTGTGTGTGTGTTGGCGCCCTCTACAGGTCGAGACTGGCCATTATTCCTCAGGACCCGTTCCTGTTCAGTGGCACCATCAGGGAGAATCTGGACCCGTGTGGGCAACACCGAGATGAGCAGCTCCTGGACGTCGTGGACCAGTGTCACCTCAGCTCTGTGGTCACCAGGATGGGTGAGGGACTAACGGAGGGGGGAGGGGATGTGGGGGTTGTTGCAGAGTGCGATGATGAGACTGAGACGACACACAGAGTAAACGATGAGCAGAAGAGCAGCGCGATGAGGTGTGTCTGCCTCACAGCTTCTCAATCTGCTCGTCAGTCAGATTATTTAAGGTCAAAATAATCGACCCCATGTTTTCATACATTTCATTTTGTCTTCACTTAAGCCAAAATAATGAAGGTTTTGCACAAGAAATGTTTTCATGAGTTCATAGAAACGACTGCTTTTTATTTCCTTTCATTGCCTTTGTTCACGTGCTTTCAGAAGAAACTGGGGATTTTCTTTGAATCGTTGAAGGACACAGACAAACCTGCTCACAGCTCCAGTCGTGCATGTTTGCTGCTTTGCGCTGTGACTGTGGTGTCAGCCTCAGGTTTGTGTTCGTGTTTGTCAGGTGGTCTAGGCGCTGATGTTGGCGAACGAGGAAAATCCTTCTCCATGGGTCAGAGACAGCTGCTGTGTCTGGCCAGAGCTCTGCTAACCCAGGCCAAGGTGAGACGTCCCCTGATGATTACACCTAAACTATTCATATTTTTTTTTACTCGTTAGTCTTTGGGGCGCAGCCTGACGCCTGCAGCTCGCTGTGGCTGCTCCGTCTCCGTCAATAAGTATTGTCTTGTTTTGCAGCTGCATTGTCACTACGGACATTTTCATCTACTCTGTGTCTATGTCTCAGTTTGATTAAGATTATTGTCTGTAGTTCTGTGGTGTTCAGCATCTGCACAGTGAATAAAGTTCATTCATTCAGGGTCAGAAAAGTGCAAGTGTATTTTCCCACATTCACTTTTTAATTATGGATTTATTTAAATTTCTTGACAAGACTTATGTCATCCTTCAAAATAAAAGCTGTGGTAACAGCCAGAAAAACAGGCCAGACAGGGGTCAGTGGTGTCTGTCTTCTAGCTTTACGTCAGGAGGAAGGAAGGAAAAACAGTCGGTAAACACCAGGTGTGTAAGGTGACTACTTGGGTAGCTCTGCTCTGCAGAAGATGTCACAGGTCCTCACAGCTCATAAACCGAAAAACTATTATTTCCAGTGCGATTTAAATTCATAATATCACTCAGATAATAATTATTCTGTCACAGATTATCATCATCTCCTTAACAGTCCTAACAATAATCCGATCAGCTTGTGGTGTACATGCTTTGCTGTTTGCACAAACAATGCTGTATCATGCAGGTTCTTTGCATCGATGAAGCCACAGCCAGCGTGGATCAGAAGACGGACAAACTGCTGCAACAGACGATCAGAGAGAAGTTTCAGGACAAGACTGTCCTCACTATTGCCCACAGGTAAAACGTTTTCAGGTGTAAAGAGTCGTGTGTCGAGCAGAAGAAGCTGCTACAAAGAAATGAACCAAGTCGTTTGTGCTGTGTTTCACCAGGATCAACACCATCATGGACTGTGACCGGGTGATGGTGATGCAAGCTGGGAAGGTGGTGGAGTTTGACACCCCCGCTGCTCTCTGCCAAACTGACCACTCCATCTTCCAGAGATTGGTCGGCGGCCGAGGAGAGCGAGGCAACTGAACCACAGGAAATCAGAAGAAATATTGTTCTACTTTACCGTGAGAACATTTCTGTTTCTCACATCGTTACAGACTTCACAACATTTTGTTGTTGGTGGTGATGTTTGCTGGAGATAATTTACATCGTCTGGCGCTTTCTTATGTTTGTGTTGATGTTTAGTTTAAATCTGATCTTTCAGATCATTTCTTCAACACATAAAAACTAAAATGTGCTTTGAAAGGCTATTAGCCTGCTTTTTTGATTTTGTTTATTGGTCATTTTTTGTATGTCAATTTTGTTATAGCAAGCAGGTAAATAAGCATCTAAAGATTATAGAATCATTGTTGCTGAATTTAATATTTGAAACTCAGTTTTTCCTGGTTTTATTTATTTTTTTAAACACACAGAAGGAATGCTGCTGCACAGGGAAGTGAAATGTCAGATGCTGCTGCGGGTTTAAATTTTTGTGTATTAAACCTGCAGTTCAAGCCCAATGTGCCTCGATGTGTGGATTAATGACGGATCATCAAATCGTGAAGGTCTGTCTGTGATAATGCGACACTGAATGGTGTTATTCAAAATATAATGTAATAGTAAAAATACAGAAGAGTTTTAGTAAGAAATGATTTAGTTACTTTAATACCTAATTAAACCAGGAACGCACGTACTACATGGCTCTTCAGAAAGAGATGCAAATATATCATTGTTTTAAGTTTTGAGTTGTACATGTCTGATGTAATATACAGTATGTACATGTAAAGTAAACTGTAGTAATAATAATAAATACTTATATTTTTGCAAGGTCCTAAACCTTGTTATGTAAAGTGCCCTGAAATGACTTTCGTTATGATTTGGCGCTATACAAATAAAGATGAATTGAATTGAATTAATCGTACTGTTTACCAACATCAGATCTCAGCCCTACAAGATGCTGAGAAGCAGGAAGACTCCTGGTGCTGACACTCCATCTATAATGGTCTTAAATAAAAGCAAATGTGTTAATACTAAATGTTAAATGTTCACAGTAAACTGTGAACATTTAACAACTAATCTAAACTAATATTTCATCTGTTCTAAAACCAAAAGAAAAGCAGAATTAGAATAGAAATAAATCGACTGATCTTCCCACCACTAATATGAACTTTACCTTCAATTTGAATATTTATTTAAAGGAAAAACATTTTTTCAATTGTGTTATTGTGCGTCTGTTATTGCTAATTGTAAATGAAACATTCACGTTACCAAACAAAAGCGTGGGGCCACTATGAAATGCTACAGAAGTGATCATCGGCGCTCACTGGGCTGTGTCCAGAGTCTCAGCTGCACCTTTTCAGGTGGGGTTAAATCATGATGGTGTGAATGCAGTAGAGTCTTTTCTTTTTATCCAGATTCACACAGACAGTTTTTGTCACCAACAAGTGCCTGTGACTCACACGCTGAATACCTGCCGCTCCCTTGGCTCAGCTCAGCATTTGTCACATGTTAACACACTTATCACGTTGTCAGGTGGGAGTGTTTATTTTCTTTCTGTCTTGGTTTCTGTGTGTAGGTTACAGATGTGCTCGTGTTTGTTTGTTTGCATGTGAACCGCAGGCATGTGCTAGTCAAGGTGTGCGATGTGAACGTGTGTGTGTGAATGTTGACAGTTAATTGAGGCGGGACTTAATGTGGAACCTGTTTGTCTGCTTCAAGTGAGGTATTCATCCACCTGACTGGCTCCTCTCCTCAGTCACAACCTGCAGAGCAAACATCATGGACTGATAACTCCGCGGTGAAACTGTGACACAACTTCAACAGCACAGAAGCTAGACGTCAACTTAACATGGTCCTGATGCATCCGAAGGTACATTTCATTTATGTTTTTTATCCTGTGTTTCTTGTGGGCTGCTGAGTCCTTGCTGCAGTCAGCAGCATTTCAGGTTTCATGTGCAGTCATTCATGGAGTTTCTGTCAGACCAGTATTGTGCTTCTCATCCTGAGTCCTCATTAAATTGGTTTCTAAAACAACTCTTTCACTGGCTCTTCCTGCAGCAAACTCTTTTTATGTGCTGTTTCTCCTGCACACAGTCTGCTGTCACCTCACAATTATCATAAATGAGTTTCCACAAAAAATCCTGATCAATCAGAGATAATGCATTTTTTATGTGTCTGCTGCTATTCTACGCCACAGTTTCTCTATATTTTTATGTTGCTGATGCATAAAAAGCAAAATCTTAAATTGATGTATATACAGATGAACTGTGTTGTGCATCTAGCTTCACTTTTCTAACTGCAGGCATGTGTACCTTGGCTTGACTGCAAAACCATTAATAAGTACCCTAATTATTAGTATATCAGCTGCTCAGTTGTCATTTAAATTTGTCTAGCAAATTTACAGCTAGATGTAAAATTCTGATTGATGTTCATCACGTTCATCATGTCTGAATGAAGGATTTCACCCTAAAGTGCCAGAACCTGGTGACAAATTAGACTTATTTGACTGTAATTTGACTTGAAGTGAAAATATCACATAAAGGTGTGATAACTATGGTGCTTTTCTTTCTGTGCCAACACTCTGATGCTGTGAAAATGCTGCCAGGTGGATCTAATTGTAAGGAATCGCACTCAGCAGCCAGCTGTTCTAAATAGAGCAGTTTCATTCATGCAGCTCATAACGTGACCTTGAAAGAACATCGTGTGTCAGAGGTCTTCCAGGGTTCCTATACTGAAAAGCAGTGGGTGTGTCCACTTCGACATTGTGTGCTCATAAAAAGGAAACACCCAACCACAGAACACTTGTTTTCAGTACTCTTGATAAACCTGTTCATGATTTTCCTGAATTACAGTAGGACCCAAGAGCCCCGAGGGCATAACTCAAATACCTAAGTGATGCACCTGCACTGAACTACCTGTGTATTACTTGTTAAAATGCTGTCACCTTCTCACTCTGTGTTTTATGCTGTTCATTCTATTTTAACTTCACTAAAACTTATCTCTAAGATAAAGTCTAGCATAATAAATCCATAACACATTTTATATTTACACTACATTGGGGAAAAGTAACAGTACTAAACATGTTTTAGAATAACTGAAATGTTTAATTAGCACATGCTTCTGCTGCCAGTATCTCTTTCAAAAGAAATAACATTCTGTGCTTTTACTGATTTGTGCAGCAGTGATGATATCGATAAAAAAAAACATTCCATGTGCGGAATTTCGTTATATAGAATTTATTTCGGTAATGTAGAGATATATTATTGATATATTTTGACTTTTAGGAAACAGTACAAAAGTTAAGGTTTGTGTATTTTACCTAGATGAACACATTAGTAATATGCAAATGTGTACTGTCTTAAGATCTGTCTGGTTTGTCAGCTATCTTATCTTTTTTTCAGCGGTTCAACCTGATTCAATATGTGAAACTATATCGTCACAACAGCAGTTTGCTGTATTTTCTGGCTAAATCTAACTACTCCCTCTGTTTTGTTCTATATGACACAAGCATCATCACTGTGTGTCAAATGTGTCATCTTATCATAACCTGATCTGTTTACTCATTCATTTATTTCTTCCTGTAGCTTTAACTCAAAGGGATTTTTCTCTGCTAGTGTGACAGAAACACAAGGATCATGGTAAGAAAAAATGTATTAAAATATTATTTACCATATGTGATTAAACTGAATGTACATTGTTTATTGTTTTTAAAAGTTTGTCCTGTGAAAAAGTGCCTCTATTGTAAACGTTTGATGAAATTACTTTGTTTCTAGCGGTCTCATCGCAGGGTAAGGAGCCTCTCTGAGGCGCTGACCTTGGAGGAATCAGAGGAGGGTGCCGTGGTCATTTCCAGCATTAACAACAGTGCCTCTGCCAAACAGGGACTGAGGGAAGGTATGCCGCTTGACTATTTTCCACATTTCCTATGATGGTTTTGAAAGCATGGTATAATTGTGTCATAGCTTGTAGACTCAATAGTTGTTGTACACAAGAACACGCCTTACAAATTCAAGGAACTACACAATGCTACACAATGGTTGTGCGTGAGGCGGAGACATATTGCATAATGTAATAACCCTGCAATACATAATGCCTTATTCATAATGTTTTTATTGCATTCAGTACTATGGTCCTATGATCATTTCTGGGGGGCTCTCGTATTGTGTTCTCCAGCTGGGAATCGATCCTGCTATTCCTGCTTCCCAGCGCTTTGCCTTAACCACTGAGCTACCAGGCCACCTAAAAAGCCCTGTTTCTCACATGTTCCTGCTACTGTGTACACCAAAATAGTGTACTAAAAAAGTGTTTAAACACCTTTAAATAAACTAAAACTAAAAGTCAACAACCTTATCAATGTTATATGTAGCAACTAATTGCAATATTTATTTTTGCGTTATTTTGTGGTTATCCAGGATATATGTTGTATATACATAGTGTAATATACATGAATATATTGTGTGACTAAAAATACAGCCCGTTTTTTTTTTTAAAGCTCTATCAGGTACAAAAAAACAAACTTGCTTGTTAGGTTTGCTTTTCTGACTAATCATAGTTTACTGTTGTACCTGTCCTGTTTTTTTGCAGGGGATGAAATTCTTGGAGCAACAATAAATTTTGATAAGTTGTCAAAAGACGAGGTGTTAAAAGTGCTAAAGCTAATAGAGCCATTTGATGACAAAGTACAAGTCCTTACCAGGAGCAACATTAGCAAGAGCCTTGAAAATCTGGATGTAGGCTCTGTAAAGGATCCTGAGACAGTAGGTAGAATACAGATAACTTTCATGTCAAAAAGAATGAATGCTACAGTAAATACAACATTTTCTTTTACCTTGCTGCAAATGTGATGACTACACAGCTCCACATCTGTTGACATTTTAATATAGGTACAATCTAAACAAAAAACATTAATTCTACTAACATATTTATAAGGTTTCTTTTTTATACTATGCACTTTTGTACTTATGCTACTAATACTGACATTTGTACTCATTCTAATCATGTTTTACTTGTTATATGTAGATGCTGCAGGATTCCTATAGTAAACTGTACAAGGCCAAAATCAAGAGGTTTATAAGGGTTGGCATTAATGCAGACGACGGCGATCAGGACAACAATGCTGTTTCTGAGCCAACTGTACAAGGCTCATCTAAGGGGAACCTAAAACTTGACACTGGGTTGCCGCGCCGTGGAGTTGACTTTGGACTTATCAAAAAAAACACGACTGACGTTAATGCTGATTCAGAATCTGATGGTGCAAGGTTTTCAGCTACAACATATGGCAGCAATCTGAACCTCCCACCACTGGGTCTTGGTTGGAGTGGGGATTCTCTCAGTGGAACTCAGGTACCAAGACAGAAGATTGATGGTAGAAGATCACAGCCTAACAATTCAGACTTTCATCCATCTGGAACATTAGTAGAAGGTCCAAATGTCAACACTGGTGCTGGTGTGGAACTGCCAAACACTGACAGTCCATCACTTGACTTGAGAATGCCAAAATCTAAAAGGTTGCATATGCAAAGAGAAAGCAATAGAACTTTTAGCGGTCCAGAAATAGGAGGTAATGTTGGTACCCCTGAAGTAGGGAATGTAGGATCTCCAGATGGTCCCTCAGGAAAACTCAGTTTGAAGTATTCCAAAAAGCTGAAAAAGCCGGATCTAAATTTGGACAGTCCTTCCAGTATTGACTTAGATGACTTAGATGTAGAAATGTCACAGCTTCATCCAAAAGGACTGGACATGGACATGCCTTTGGGTAAAGTCAAACTGCTACCTAAGAAACCAACAATTGATCTTAAACCACCAGATTTTGATGTTAATGCTCCATCTGGTAAACTCAATATACCTGAATCTGGGATCTCGGGGACAGATAATTTGCCTGGCATCATAAGTCCAAGTGGCAAATACAATGCTCCTAAGTTTATAATGCCCACATTTGATTTACCAGATATTCAGGCTCCATGTTTTAAGGAAGATTTTGAGGGTTCAGATAATACCCCTGATGTCAACTTAGGTATGCCCTCAGGTAAAATAAAATTACCAGCAATGAGGAAACAAGGCGTTGACCTTAGACCAAATTTGGACCTGAACACAAATGTTAGGTCACCTGATTTGAGTCTGAAAGCTCCAAAAATGAAAGGTGGGTTAGATGCCCCTGATGTGGACTTACCAAATCTGGACCTTAAGGCTCCCAAATTAAAGGCTAATACCCCAGATGTCAACATTGGGACACCCAAAGGACAAATTAAGATGCCCAAAATGAAAATGCCCAAATTCAGTGTTCCCAGTCTTAAAGGGCCTGTGATTGATGGAAACTTAGATGGTCCAAATGTTGATGTAAATGTACCTAGTGTCAATCTTAAAGGTCCCAAAGCTGATGTAGGAATGCCAGATGTTGATATTTCTGGTC
>JAUMHF010000001.1:1341458-1352342 GCA_032359275.1 Microctenopoma steveboyesi
TATAATTGTGTATCATCTGCATAACAATGGAAATTAATTGAGTGTTTCCTTATAATGTTGCCTAAGGGAGTCATGTAAAAGGAGAATAGAATAGGTCCAACAATTTCCAACACTTTCCCCAAGGTAGATCAATGAAATATTCATTATTATTATTAGAAGTATGATGACATATAAACCAAACATCTTTCCTTCACAGGGACAGGATTTCTTTTTCACATTTTAAAGCTTTATTGCAACAGACATGTTTGTTTTTCAGGGTATTCCAGGCACGGACGGGCTTCCAGGTGAACTGGGAAAAGTTGGGCCCCCTGTAAGTAAACCCATGTTTTAATTTTATTTAATTAAATAACTGATTGTCATAAATGGTAATTACAATCATCTGTTTGTCACAGGGAGACAGAGGCAGGAGAGGTCAAGTCGGTCTTCCTGGTCCTGCTGGGCCTCGGGTAAATACCACTGACTCTGGTTCATCAGGGACACTGATGGTTAGGGTACTGAGAATATTGGGTAATGATTCCTTTGTTTTCCTCCAGGGTACTCCAGGCGTGTATCAAGGCGAGGACTTGGTAAGTTTGTTCGCGTATTATCAGTGTTATGAGGAAAGTAACATCCTTCATACTTTAGATTAAAAAATAAGTTGTGTTTGCGTTGTTTCAGTTAGAGAACTAGTTAGGTACAATTTCATACCACATACTGAAGGTTATGAGTTGATCTTAAACAGAAAGTACAGATACTCCACTAAGAAAGTTTTCTTTAGGCATCTGATAATCTTCATAGTTTCCTGGCAGCTAAAAATCATATTTTTTCAGACTTGTTAATACACCATTGTTAACTGAAAATATTCTTCTGGCATTCGTTTTGCCGTCATCTTACTGTCACACTATAATAAAATGCACATTATAGAACAAAATCTAAAATCTGAAACCCGAAAAAATGCTGTAAATCTGCAAAGGGGTGAAAAACAGTGTTGCCCCCTGCTGGCAGGGCTCTACCATGACCTCAAACAGGCTCCTGTATTTTTCAGTGTCCCAACGCCTGCTCTGCTGGTTTGACTGGACACTCTGGACTCCCCGGCATGAAAGTGAGTTCGTTTCTTAATATCTCTGGTTTTATTTGATTTGATTTATGTCTCCTGCTGTTTTGATTTAACACACTGGAAGATTAATCTTAACGTCTAGTTTATCTCTGTAGGGGCACAAAGGGGTGAAGGGTGAGTCAGGGGAGCCTGGAAGACAAGGCCACAAGGTAACACTGAGAACCTGTTTCTCATAGATCAAGACACTTCTCAAAGCATAATCCTGACCAAGCTGGGTTACGCTCTTTTTCAGGGAGAAGAGGGTGATCAAGGACCTCCAGGAGAAGTTGGAGCTCAAGGACCACCAGTAAAATATTTCACCATACTTCACCTTGAAGCAGCTTTAGATGAGATGACTCTGCCCTGTCAAATATATTAACATGGGACTTGTCTGTGTGTCTTCCTCTGTCCGCTGAGTAATTTTAGGGCCCAGGTGGACAAAGAGGCCTGCCCGGAATTATAGGCTCCAAAGGGGACAGGGTAAGAGGACGTGGGGTCACATGCTCTGGACACGCGTTTAATGGACTGAATTCAAGGGTCAAACCTTAAAGAACATTTGTCAACATTTAGAGTTTCATTAGGCTGGTCAGCATGTTTTATCTAGTCTAAATGTCCCACCTTCATATTGAGGACTATCAATAATAATAATTAATATGTATTAAACAACCGAATACTATCACACGTCATTATTTACAATTGTTGCTGTGGTGGGATGAGCTCTCTCCCACCGACAGTCAGGCCCATTTACATTGTGAACAGACAATCTTAATTATTAAATATATTAAGTAAAGTACCAGACTACAACAATTGTTCTCTCTCCAAACAGGGGCCTCGTGGGAAGCCTGGTGACGCGGGTCCTCTGGGAGCTCAGGGAGGCCCAGTGAGTGATTGTTTTTCTCCAACTGCTGCAGCTCTATCTTTAATTAGACAAATACTGATAAAAAGTGCTTTTTCAGGGCGATCGCGGCCAAAGAGGAGCCATTGGTGAGACTGGACCGAGGGGAGTGACGGTACGATGCTTAAACACTTCAGGAGATTTAAAAACATTTCTTGTTTATTACTTTACTTGCATTTATTTACTTCTTCAAGCTTGTCTCGTGAATCTAACTGGCAGGTATCACATTTCGCTTGTTTGCTCCTGTGTAGGGGGATTTAGGTCCACAGGGAATCAGAGGAGTGCCTGGGCCAAAAGGAGAGCCTGTGAGCTTCATCTTATTCAATCCACAGTCAAATAATCAAGTCGTCACATTCAGTCATCACAGTGTTCTATGTCTTGTCCACAGGGTCTTCCTGGTCCAGATGGTCGTGAAGGAATTCCTGGACTGCCAGGATCTAAGGTAACTTCCCCCTGCATCTTCTCTTGTAATTTCTTCCAGTGATGTGGGAAAATAACCGTTGCTGTAAAAATAATTGTTATCAACCTAAAGATTTGAGGAATGTGCCGTAAATCACACAGATACATTGTGTTTAGGGTCTTCCAGGGAAAAACGGGGCTCCAGGTGATCCAGGCCCACAAGGACTTCCTGTAAGTGACCTCTGAACCCCTAATTCATCACTAACAACTTCAGGTTTGCCTTGTTGAACTTAGATGTTGATGTTTGATATCATTTTCCACACGTAGGGTTTGCCAGGCGTTTATGGACAAAAAGGACACAGCGCCTCAAAGGTATTATACGTGAACCTCCCTGTTCTCCTGCTGAAAGTCATACGGACAGTATCCATACCACTTTTCTCCATCATGTCACCAGGGTAACACGGGTGCTCCTGGAGCTGTTGGACTGATGGGGTCTCCAGGGAAACAAGTAAGCATGAAAACACATGCAGAAGATGTGAACTGAATTTTTAATCAGAGTCCATCAATATAAATTTAACATTTAAATTGCTCAACAATTTCAAATGAAAAAATTTATTTGCTTGGGATATTGTTAGAAAATGGGCACTGGTCACTTCCATAAACCGTGGACCCAGACATGTCATTTATCCCTGGAGCACTAATGATGATAAGAGTTACTAACTAAGCTGATGTTTTATTTTATTTCCAGGGTGAACGCGGTGAGCAGGGAGAGGTGGGACCAGTAGGACCCAGAGGAGGACCAGTGAGTGTCTGAAATCTGAAGCTGTGTTTTACTTAAAGCTGCACGACACCGTTTTCCCTTGAAACTAGAAGTGGTATATGTTACAGAATAATATAGTCTCACAAGGACATGTAAGCGCCAAATGCCTTTGATAGAATTACACTGAGGACACACAACACATAGACGGTCAGACTCAAAGTCCAGGACATAGCTTCCAGTTCTCTCTCACTGTTTTGTATGTTAGTAGTTTGCACTTTGTAGCTTGTGTAAACTTGGGCTATGTCTGATCTGGAGGAGACGAACAAAATGCAGACGTGAGAGGCCAAACTGAGGGCCTAATGACCTCATCAAATGATTTGACCCTTCTGTGCGTGTTAAACCAGCTCGAGAGATCAACCCATTCCCTTTGACATAAAGTCTAAAATTAATACTTTTTTTTACTTAATACTTTTCAGATTTCATGTATATGTTTCATGATAATGTTTGCTTTTTTGTTTTGCTGTTTTAGGGGGCACAAGGGGAAAGGGGACCCGATGGACCTCAAGCTTTACCGGGAGCCAGGGTAAGACCTCCTAGATCACTAACACGGTGATGGATAAACCAATCAATCAATCAATCAATCAACCAATCAATCAACCAAGCAATCAATCAATCAACCAATCAATCAATCAATCAGTCAATCAATCACCACCTTTGTGTCTCAACAAACAAATTACTTTTGATATAATTCATAAAATAAAAGTTTGATTTTCTGAAAATAGTTCTTAAATGTTTGGTTAATATATTTATCGAGAACCAAACCAAACCAAATCAGCTGTTCACTAAGCTTTCAGTGAAGCTGATTACAGTTGACTATTACAAACACTCTTTCAATTCATTTATTTGGGTGATTGGGTGATTTGGAAAACATGATCATAAAAGTTGATAAAATCTGGCAGAGAATCTTAAAAATGATGCAGCATCTGAAAAGTTTTAATAATCACACACTGACAGATGTGAGGCCGGCCGAATGTGTCAGCTCAGCTGTGACCTGGTCTGTGCTGCTGCAAACCTCGACTCATTTAAAATACAAAGTTCATTCATAGCTGGAAGGTTGTGCTGTTTTTAGAGAGTGGCAGGTCTTTATGAACCTCCACCCCTGCAGTTAAGTCTCTAATCCACCAGTGAGCGGCCATGAATGGCCTCTTGTTAAAGAAATCTGATGTCCCAGTGGGGTTTTATTCAGCTCGGGGGGGGATTTGGGCCAGGAAAAGAAGCTGAGACGCCCTGAAAGAGCTCTCTGTTCCCCAGGAATGCCACAAACTGTACCACATACTCCCTGAAACATCGGAGGCAAAGTTGGGTGATGTGTGTTCAGGTTACCGGGGGGCTCCTTCATTTTCTAAGCTCCGCTTCTGTTTTGATTCTGACTGCACTTTACTTTACTTTACTTTGCTTGGCAGACGCTTTTATCCAAAGCGACTTACAGGGAGCTAGCGCTGTGTGTCTGGCTCAGGGACACACCTGGTAGGGGATGGACTAGGAATCAGACGGGATTTGAACCTGCGACCTTCTACATCCCAGTCTGACGCTTAACTCATTGAGCTACCAGGCCGCTCGCACCTGAGTATGTATTGTTCTGAGTGTATTGTTTTTATATATGTGTGTGTGTGTGTGTTTTCCCAGGGAAGCAAAGGAGACCCAGGCCTTCCAGGACTTCCAGGTCCTGCTGGTTATCGTGGTGAGAAGGGAGACAGGGTAAGAGATGACAGTTTTCCAGGTTATCTAAACTTCTTTATCGGGAGGTAAAGATCAAATCCAAATCAAATCCATCCAATCAAATCCAACTAAGATTCCTTCGCTTACCGGCAGCAGATTCAACTCATTTTCTGGAGCAAATGTGACTGTGAATAGCCTAATGTGTTGTTAAGCTTAAAGAATCAAATAGTGAAAGTCAAAATATTCAATATGATATATTTTTACCACAACAACTGATCCTACAGATTTAAGTTCTTAAATGTTGTCACAATAAATATTCTTCTTTCAGGGCTCAGTTGGCCTTGATGGGCCTAAAGGGAACCAGGTGAGTTTCCTAGAACCTGCTGGTAAAACAAGTGTGTTCTCCAGAGTGATTACGTGCCAAAACCGTGTCCTGCATCTTTATAACAGGGACCTGCAGGTGCTGAAGGAACTGCAGGCGAGAGAGGAGACCTGGTGAGTGATCAAACGCCTGAAACACGTGTGTCTGGTTTTGGTGTGATGTCAGTTTGGGACGCGGTCTTCTGAGGAAAACAAAGTCTATCAGCATGTGTTTTAGGAAAGTGGAGAACAAGTGGAAATAATACATTTAAGGTGTAAAAACTTTTAACAACAGGTAATATAAACAGATATTTTTTTGCTTTCAGGGTGAAGAAGGAGAACCAGGAGACAAAGGATCGGTACGATCACCTTATTAATACCATCAGCTCTTATTAGTATTATCTGCTCTCTACAACTTCACCAAGTACTTTGTACTATGACAAATGTTATCTGATATACAGAAAATATGTGCGACGTTACGTAACAATTTATTGTTGGTAAATCAGACACCCCCCACCCCCCTTAGAATCCAAGCATTTTGATTTTAGATATTTAAAGTGCAAAACACAATAACATAAGAAGTTCCCTCTTTTTCTGTTACATTTATTTCTGTGCTGTTGACTTTTTATAAGGTGAATTAATCACATGTAGAACTGATGTTTCTAACCCTTAAACCATGTCATTAACACATCATTGAAGAAAACAGACAGTCCATGAATACGTCATCTGTTATTAATTCAGACTGGCCCACCAGGAGAGACGGGAAATAAAGGACCTGAGGGGAGCCGAGGAGTGCCTGGAAAGGAGGGCAAGCAAGGCCAACCAGGACCACGAGGCATGCAGGGCGACATGGGGGTACCGGGGCTGCCAGGAGCTCAGGGACCAGCGGTGAGGACATCATTTTTGCCATAATTCATGAATAAAATCTAAATAATGGTATTAAATAAATTAAGTTTGAGTGAATTCCTCAAAGAAATACTCCATGAGATAAAACTGTGACTCATCACTATCAACAATGTTTGTTTGCCCAGGGAAAATCACCGACAGACACACACATTAAGCAAGTCTGCATGAGGGTAATGCAAGGTAAGTGTTCACTCATTCAATTTTTGCTGCCAAAGCTGTGGCCAAGCCTAATCTCAATTGGATCCATCTGGTTAAATGCATTTAACAAACCAAATACAAACACATGATGCATGAACACTGACTGTTAAACAACACCTCCTGTGCCACAGAGCAGCTGGCCCAGCTAGCAGCCAGCCTCACCCGGCCTGAGTCAGGTGTTGCTGGGCTGCCTGGTCCTCCCGGCCCACCTGGACCACAAGGCCCCACTGGTGAGAACGGTTTCCCTGGACATCCCGGATCACGAGGACTGCCCGGTCTGAAGGGTCCACCTGGTTTATTAGGTCGCAAAGGACTCAAAGGTGAATTTCTGATTACCAGGTCTGTGATCATACGAATATGTGACTGGAAGAGACTGAACTCTCCCACTGTCTGGAAGACAGCTGAGGTCAAACAACTATTACGATAGCATTGCTTAATATTCAGCTCAGGCTGAAAGTTTCCATATTATATTTAATGTTAATGACGTGTAAATTCTGAGCTTCAACCTCAGCTGAAAATAGAAACTTCAATTATGTTTCCTCTCTGCAGGCGACCAGGGCGACAGAGGGGACAGAGGACTCACCACGAGAGGACCCAAAGGAGAGCCAGGTGCCCCAGGTCTACCAGGTAAATGCTGATTATTACTGAGAGACTGTGATGTCATCACCTTCTGACTCTAACCCACATCATTCAAACACTCAGGGGACGAGAAGTAAAACAAGAGAAACACATTTCAAACACACATTTCATACATCGCATTTCTTGTGTGTGTCAAACTCAATTCAGGAAATGAAGATGAGTTGAGGTGTAAACACAGAGATCACACACAGATTTTACTGACTCTTTAAATGTTCTGTCATCCGGGTATCAGTTTCATGTATTTTCAGTGATGTATAACATTTTACGGCTCTAATTGTTTCAATGTTACAAAAACATTTTATTATCAATTAACTTTATAACAAGAGGAGTAAATATAAAAAAATTTTGGGACTCGTATCATCATCTTATCATCTGCTGCAGAACTCCTTGTCCTTCGTGTCCTTCCTTTGTTCGGGTGTCTCCCTGCTGGTCGTATTAGGGGATCCAGACACCTGAAAGTGCCTCAAACATCTGCACTATTGAGCACTCTGAAAAAAACTCTATATTAAAAGGAGTGATCCGTGAATCGTGAAACGTTCTGCAGAGATTCAGTAATTCTGTGTCTTTTCACTTTAAGGTGATGCCGGCCGAGCGGCTTACGGCACCGATGGTCGCGAAGGACTGAGGGGACCTCGTGGAGTTCCTGGTGTTCACGGTGTTCCTGGGCCTCCTGGTCCTGCTGGTCTAAACGGTTACTGTGAACCATCACAGTGTGTCCTACCTATGGTGGCGTCGCCCGTTTCAGCAAAGGACTCCAGCATGAAGGGCCCCAGCGACATATGAGGGGCCGAAGCTGAACTGGAGGATACTAAGAGACTGGAGGAGACCGCCAGGGGAGATTTGTCCATGTGGGGGTTTGTGACGTGGTTTGTATGTTTTCTTGATTTGGTCAGATCATTTGAAACTTGATTTTTTACTCCTTTGTGGTTAAAAACCTACGTCAAGGTGGACAATGAAGAACGAGCACCAGCTTGGATAGGGAACAAACTTTTACCTCAGTTTTGCCATCTCTGTACTGTAAAATTAAAAGGAGCAGTCCATATTTTTAAGTATACAAACCTTGCAGCCCTATTTCTATTCAAGCGACAACAACAAGACAAGTCTGAGTGTTTCTGTATGTTTATGTAAATGTGTCAATAATCAAATTATACTGCTGGATAACGTACATTTTGTTTGTAAGTATTGTTTATCCACTTAAATGTAGAACATGTTCATGACAATTGTTGTTTCTGTGACTGGAGAGTTATTTGACTTATTTATTATATCAAGGTTTCGACGTAACATCTTCAAATTGTACAAAGGAGGAAATAAACACATTTTGATAACCTCTTGCATCTTTTGTATGGACAAGTCAAAACAATCTGGACAAAAACAGATTAATAATAAGAATTATTGTTATATTTCTTCCTCCACGACGGACATGATGAGACCAGTGTCATAACAGAACAGAGACACAGTTCAACTTGCAAAGCCCAATATTAACCCTGATACAGCCTGAAGGTATGTTTTATGTTATATGTTTCGGATGCAAACGCCTTTTGAACCATCAGCTGTTTCATGCATTTATCAGTATTTGTGACAATGTTTAAGTTATCATTTCTACCAGTGGCTTGGTGTCACTATGAATCCATAGAATTTTATTCTATTTCAGTAGTACAGACTAACTGGACAGTTTTTCCAGTGAAAGGAGTGAGTTCATGTTCAACATGCACTTGAGCAACTGTGGGGCCACAAGGGGGCACACCACAGGCTAGGAGCCACAGCGCTGGAAAAACCAACATTAAAACAGAGATTAATGCTGAAACTCAAACTGTAATGTGTTGACATGTTTATTCTGGATACGTCAGTTTAGGATCACGAGTCTGCTGGGAGACAGAACGTACAATCATCATCATTATCATGAACAGAAGGATTTTGTACAGTTTTATGTACTATGGAGATAAAGTCTCAAATCAGTACAGGACAGAACAAATTCCCAGCTCTGCAAACATCCAGCCAGACACTGAAGAGCCACTAATAAATGACGACTGAACTTCATCTCTGCTGTAGTGATGTGGGGAAAAAAAAGGCTTCACTTTGCGGTTTTGTCAGTGTATCCTTTAATGTACTCTCACAAGTTGGTGAACAGGTACAACTTTGTCACTCACGGTACTAAATCACACATCCATTGATAGTATAAATAGCCAACCTAATAATAATAGTACACATTTTCAAATACATAAAATCATCAAGTATCCAAGTCTTAAGTTACGGACATCAAAAAAAATGCATACAAAATATCGCAGACAGTTGGAAGAAATACTGAAAAAATAAAATTAAAAAAATAAAAATCACATTCTGGACATGGCAGTTAATTAGTAAACTGAAGGTTTGATAGGGTAAAGAAAGAAAATACAAGTTCCTAGACTTTCAATTAACAAATATTGCAACAGTTAAGCATCTTATATTAAAAAATAGTTACTGAAACGACATAAGTGTGTGTGTAAGACTTCCTGCACAAGACAAAGGCAACTCTTTTGTTTCTGTTCCGAGTAGAAAAATGGAACACCTTTCCCAAATGCCAGAGGGAGTCGAGCCTCCCGCCTCCATTGCCTTCGTTCCACTTCGATTGTAAGGCATTTATGGATGAACCGTCTGATGTGAAGGAAGGCAAACCTCTTTCTAGTCAGGAACCCGAGAACTGAACAGGGGACGTACGATAATTGCTCACATGATGTTCTAAGTGTCTTCTTGTTTTTAATCGGTCCCAGGTGATGTAGCTGGCCAATCAAACTCTTTGGGAGGTGTTTGGTAATAACAATTAATCCAACATGTTACATTAATATAAGACTCAGCACTGCCCGTACAATTCTTTTCTGTTTTTGGGCACATGAAGAGGAAACACCGTGGTTCCAGTTCACACAACTGTTTTTTTTTGACACTTGATTTTGAACCTGAAAAGAGGGAACAGTTCAATAACTGAGCATGATTTCCCAAATAAAAATACTTTAACACGATGATAAGAAAACAAGCCTGCCAGGCAATAAGCTTGCGAGGTTCAATTGATCTCTTGTTTGGGGGGGGGGGGGGGCGGCGGCTCAGCGCTCGGCTCTACTGAATGCAGCAGTTATTGCGATGGCCGTTGGAATCTTTGAAGCGCAGGCGCATCTTTGGACGATACTTCTCCAGGTAGAACAGCTGCTTGCTGTTGAACGCACCGCGACGCTTCCTGGACAAAGTAACAGGAGACAGGTCGTTTTAGAAATGTGATGTTTATGTGTAGGAGTTGTTTTACACACGGAACACGCAGTCACAACACTCTGCCGTCACTCGACCTGCTGAGTCACTCTTTTCTAATCCGAAACCTTAGCTTTCCGTGAGGAGTGTGCAGGACGATCTGAAACTGAAACACTGAATCCATAAGGACCGTGTGAACTTACTGTCGAATGAACTGGACAGCGTCTTCATATTTCATCCCACATTCTATCAGGGCGAGTGCGACCAGAACAGGAGCTCTGCAGAGGAATGGGGAGGATGAACAGTTTTATTCATACTGGGCTTTTTATTCCATGGATGACAACACAAAGCTTTAGGAGGGTGGACATAAAGTTATTTCTAGATCAGCGGGCAGTATGGAAACAAACCTGTTCTTAACACACATGGTTCAGTCAGGTCCAGCTACCAACAAATTGCACATGGCTGCTGCTTTACCTCACGTTGAAACTTAACACCTGTACTTTATCCAACCAACACCACGTTACATAAACACAATGTGGGACTAACTACATTCCTGTTGCTACAACTCAGATTATTAAACATATCTGTGAAGGTTCTCAGTCATCCAGGTCATGGTTATCTCAAAAAAGGTTTATCCAGTAGCAACTGGACTTGTAGGTTTCTTGACGACGTTTCGCCCTTCTATCCAGAGCGCTTTCTCAAGTCTTGAGAGGAGCC
>JAUMHF010000001.1:1352442-1383562 GCA_032359275.1 Microctenopoma steveboyesi
TTTCGCCCTTCTATCCAGAGCGCTTTCTCTAGTCTTGAGAGGAGCCCTCGGGATAGAAGGGCGAAACGTCGTCAAGAAACCTACAAGTCCAGTTGCTATTGGATAGACCTTTTTTGAGATTAATAAACATCTGTCTCTACTTCCCCTGCTACAGGAAGCAAATCCTGTTCTTTCACCTATAGATGACCCGCTCCTGCCGTCTGATTAGCACAGAACACCTCAGCCCGTGAGACAGCGAGCGCTCACCTCCCCAGTCCTGCCACACAGTGCACAGCGATGCAGCAGCCAGGCTCCTCCCTGAACTTCAGCTTCAGCAGGTTCAGCCAATCGTCCACGATCTGGTTGGAGGGAGGAGCTCCATCGTCGAAGGGCCAATCCTACAAAGGGAGATGCAGGAAGAAGGAAATTACATCAGCAGCGCAGAAACAACAACAAAGGGCCAAACCGGCAGCAGGGAGGAAAAATGTCATGGCTGATTAATTAATAAGTCTCGACTTGGACATAAGACGAGGGACAAACATTTGTTGTTTACATAAATATAATACACATGGTTTTAGAAACCAGTTTAAAATAATTAGCAGATTTACTGATAAAGAAAATAATCATTAACCACTACAGTTTTCTGCACCTTAAGGTGATGCAGATGATTTTCCCCTGTTCTAAAGAAACCAGTCTAAACGCTCTAAAGGGTCAAATCGTCCTGTTTACAGGCTTTGTTTACACAAAGCCGTGTGTAACAAGACGAGAACAGCCCCATCATTCTGTTTGGTTTGATGCACAGTCAGGAATCCTGAGGTTTGAACTCACCAAAACCTGAATTCCCTCTTTCACCACCAGGGTGGCGTCGTAGGTGGCCTCACAAACTCTCACGACGGTGGTGACTCCATATTTCTTCAGCTCCTGTAGAAGCACGTCAATAAAACACGCTGTGAGCAGAAACAGCAGCCAACCACAGTGTAGAAAACTTAAGTGCTGTTTACTCGTGAGGCTTCTTCCACTAATCTCAGTCCTGTCTCATCATTTTCTCCTCAGCTCGTTCTTATCTTTTCTAAAATGTTTCTCAGCACATTATCTTCGCCCTCGTATGAACACAGTTCTAGAAAAACACCAACTCTCTGGACATGTGACTGAATAAGACTCTACTGTAACAAGCGGCACCGTGGCTCACCTCAGTGAACTTGTTCAGGGTGGCGTTGGTGGGATTGTGGGTAATGAGGAACCTCATGTTTTTGTAGGTGATCTCCACAGGGGCCGGTCTGTTCATACGAGCCATTGTGACGACGTAACAGAAGTAATGATAAAAAAAAACCCAAAGGTCTTCCACAGAGTAAAAACACTAATGTAAACACTTAAACTCGGAGGGAATGTCAAACAGATACCCAGAAACAGAAAAGTCCTCCGGTCTCCTTCGAGGTTGGCGAGGTGTAACAGACACAAAACAAAGGCAGCGACAGGTAAATGAGGAAGTTTGGGGGCAACCGAAAAAAGTAGGACAATCAGAAATGTAACTCAAAACCTTCTCCTTTAGAATAAAACAATAGTAAAGAAAAAAAAACAAGGCGGGTTCCACCTTGATTCTGGCCAGGCAGAAGCCGACGGGGGCAGTGTGCAGCGGGTGGAGTTACCCCATCCAGGCCGAGTTGTAGCTGGTTCTGGGAGGCGTCCCAGTCCTGCCAACTTTCCGGGGTCCCTCCTGTGGCTCAAGTGCGTCAGATCGATAGCGAGTTTGGCTGTTCACTCGTCTGCATAGGCAGCGTGCTGAGCCTGGCAGTAGTCCCCACTGCCCTTCAGAAACTCCATAAATGTGTGACCCAGAACACCACAGAACTGCTGCAGGACACAGACGGGACAAGCAGGAAGAAGAAGCAGCGTTTAGAAACACACGACACAGGATGTTTTCTGAGAAAAGCTCCTGAAGCAGCTGCCTTTCTGCTTTTCTCTTGTTCCTGCAGATACCTGGCTCTGAATGCAATATTCAGGTCATTTCAGTTCAAGACAGCCACTACATCTGGATTTCACACTACATAATATTCCTGTTAGAGAGGCCTAAGGGACGAGGCATCAGGTGAACCGGAGAAAATTCCTGCTATGATTTTTCACCTTACTCACTAGTGCTTCTTTAATTATTTAATAACCAACTCGTCAGCGTTAGAATGACGCTGTTCATTTTTAGTGGCAGACATTGAAGGAACAACTCAGTAACAGACTTAACTAAAATAATCAAACAAAGTCATTTTTAATAAAGATTCGTCACAGATAAAACCCCACTGTGTGAAAGGGTCTGGAGTTAGATTCCGACGCTGGACTGTTGTAGGTGTGGGACTGTTCTCTGAACAATTCATCCCTCATGAAGCCTCGCGTGCAGGAGGCTGAGGATGAGGAGAACAATGAGAAGGTGACACCTGCATCACCGTGAGGCCTTCAGCGGGGCTCCATCATCATCATCAGCATCAGAAATCTGACTCACGCGCTGAGCCCCCGTCATCCAGGCGTTTATCACCCACCCTGAGGCCTGTTCGGGGGAACGCGCTTCCTCCACAGCTGGTGCTGCCGAACACGAGAAGCTAAGCGACTCAGGTTCGCTTCGCCAATCCCGCATCCTGCTGCTTCAAAGCGGCTTTCTGATCAGGGGAGCGGCTCCACGTGAAGAGGGGAACATGATATGCAGGGATGCAGCATGCGATAAAGACACAGAGGTGGCAGTGGGTTAAATACACGACGTTAATCCAGGAGGCTACGGTGTCAGAGTGTCCTTTGTGTGAGAGCAGCCCGGGCGCCATCATCAGCGTTAGAGGCCTCGAAGGCGCACGAACTACGAGCTGTGTCGAGGCGACAAACACGACACCTCGTTGAATCAACGAGCAGGCAGCTCGAGTCGGGAACCACAAAGAATTTCTCATTTTTCGTTGCTTGTTTTCCATTTCATAGGAGAAAGGCTTCAAGTTGAAGCGAAAGGACCTCCGGGTAGCGAGCCGGAACCCGGCCCGCTCGAAGCGCCGTTTGCTAGCCGTGACGAACACCACGCTCGCTCCATTACAGCCCGAATAACGCAGGAAAACGCCATTTAGGTCGTTTATGTCGGGGATGAGCAACACATGGAAGTTAGGGGTCGGAGTCACACGGGTGTTTAACCGGGTTTGTGCCGGTCAGGCCGTGATTTCATCGAAGGAAACGTGAAGTGAAGCTGATTTACAACGCGAAGCGAACGAATAAAATAGCAGCCACCGAAAATAAACACCATACTTACTGGGATATGCTTACTCATTGAAGATTGTAGCTTAATCATACAGACGGTCCCCAGAAAAAGGTAAAAATATTAAACGATTCTCCACCATGCAGCCCAGTGCTGTTTCTCCGAGCGGAGCCGACGTCTCCTGATATTTTAGGGCGAAACTGACGCGGCGAAAGACCGGGGAGCGCAACTTCCTGCCGCAACTTTCAAAATAAAACACCGTGGTCATGTCCAAAGACTGCATGATATCAGTTGTTAATATTATTTCTGACCTTACATATATTAGGCTAAATCAGCTCGACTTAATACACGTTTGGCACAACTAAGTATCTATACAAACAAAAGCTTGAATGAAGATTACTAAACTGTGCAGGGGGTTCGTAAACCTGGTCCTGGGAGGCCACTGCCTGCTTCTGACTGAACACCGCTGATTCAGATAATGCAGTTTGCAACAAAACACAACACTTATGTCCAATAGTACAACCTTTTACAGGTTCTTCTTCTTTCAGTTCCTTCTGTATTTCATTTAATTTATGAGTAGTATTTATGTACACTCATGTTTGCTGCTGTAACACTTAGTTTACCCTTAAGAAACAGTAAAGTATTTACTCAAATTTTAGTCCTCCTGCAATCACTACTGTAGCTTCTATAACTTCAACTACTACGAGTATTAGTACTCTGAACATGTTTAACCTCTGGAGGAAGCTGGGTCTGTCACTGTAGAGTCTACCCAAACAGTATTAATTGTCTCCATCAGGTCCATGTAATTCTTGAAGAGAAGTTTAAATACAGCACACAAGCACAGTGTACAGTATTTGAGTCCTGGTTACTGATTTTAATTATTTGTACAGAATGGAAAACTGTTTTCCAGTTGTATAAACTTAGATTTCTGAGCCATGATTGGATTTTCCTAAACTATTGTGTTCACAATTATACTACAGTATATCACATTTTCAAACACAGTTCGTCACATGTTTAACTTAATGAATAAAATAAATATATGAATATTTCTGTGTTGATGTTGTTAGTTAGTAGTAGTAGTTAGTATGTTAGTCTTTTAGTTTCTGTGAACACACTTTCAGCTCTATTTTGAAAAGACACACAGGGAATATTTGTCTCTTCCTAATCCTAAATTGTCACCAGCTTGACAATGCTCTTAAAACCCCACCCTAAAAATGTGAGGTGTTATGTCCAGACATCTTCCTGCCTCCATGCAGCACAGGTCAGGTGGTGCCTGCTGAATCCTGACTGCTCTTTACCTCCCGTGTGGTCAGGAAACACCAGGAATGATCCAGAATGATCCAGTAACTGAAAGACTGCGCAGGCTGCTTATACTCACTGCTAGCAAGGATTTTCAGCAGTGCTGCAGGCACCTTGGCAGCCTAATAAGGTTTACAGAGATGTAATGAAACACCAGATGCGCTCAGCTGGACGGTTATTAGCTACACCTAGCTAAAACTAGTTCAATCCAACACAGCAGCCGTGCAATACATCCTAACTTTGAGGAGGTGATGATGTTCCTCCTCCAGAGGCTGTTTCAGACAGGTGCTGCTCCATGCCTCAGACATTGTTCATTCCCTGCTTTGTGTCTTTGTGGAGAAGGATTCACACTGCAGCACGACAATGACCCCAAACACAACCCCTAAAGCAAAGGGGCCATCTGTAGCTTGTGAATCCTAAAATGTATAATCCAGGTTTGGTTTTAACCATCTGAAATGTTCTGACCTTGTTTGGGTTTTTGATTATTGCCTGGGTTTGCATCATTAAGTAGCACATTAAAGTTAATGCTGAGAAGATATAAAGCTGATCTCTGAGTCCTAAATAGGTTCAGGTCATTTGATGTTTAATTCTCCCTGTTGTTGTCAAAGCGGAGTAACGCAAGTAGTAAAAGTGCACAGATACACAAGCATGGCATAGCAGTCTCACTAGAGGGTCCAGAGCTTTGTTTAGTTATCAGGCAAATAACTAGTCGTGACACTTTAGGTGCTACGTTGAGGATCTTGGTTCCATGTTGTCTAATAGGCTGAGACTGAAAACTCAGGAAGACTGATACTAGAGAAAGCAGTACAATTTAAGATCTTATTGTCACCCACATTTAGTGAAACCCTTCTAATGAAGGTTTGATTCTTCTTCAGGAAACATTTTGTTGATCGTAGAGTCATGTGATTCATGCAGTAACTGTTTAATGCAAACACCTTCACTAGCAGAAGTTATTGTCCAGGCCTCATAGTTGTGCCTTTTTTTTAATCTCTCTGGAATAAATTCTCTGGAGGCACAAACGGACCTGCTGAGCTTTGCGGTTTCACTTTACAGCGACACAAAAGCTAGTCTGAATTGTCCTCACCGGCAGCCAATGAGCTGAAAGCAGCAGTGGTTCAGGGTCCACCAGCAGCTGGCTGGTGCCAGTTTCCAGCTGGTCTCAGGCAGGTGATCGGGGGACTGAAAGAAATTTCTAATCAGTCACCATTGTACCAATTGTCTATAAAAATTAAAGTGCGACTGAAGCTCTGCCTTCATATGAGGGCAATCAAATTTCTAAATCACTTTTCATGAACAATCAAAGAAATGAATGACTCTGAAGACTTCAAGGTAAAAACTCCCTATTTAACTTTTTCATTTCAAGGTTGTTTCAGCACAAAACTGTAACTTTAAATATAATTTTTTTCAGTTCTCTGCTCTGTGGATATTTTGTGTTTGAGCCGTGTGTCATTCTGAATAAAGGTTTGAGTCTTTACGCTCTTTGGGAATTCTTACCGCTCTCTTACCATCAGAGTGTGTTTTTCAGGAGGCCCAGGGCAGAAGCAAAGACCAGATAGATGGAACAGGGATGAGCCTTGGCAACAGGAAGGGAGTGAGGGTGACTGGGAGGTATGTTCCCCCGGTGAACTGGAGCAGCACAGGAGGTGGTCCTTCCATCGTCCACTCTCCCCCTAGTGCCTCCATACCTTCAGACGCCCCAACTGTGATCTCCATCGGCCCTCTAACTCGCAGGTCCCCAGAGCAAGGGAGCCGTCGCAAGATGGATGACCCGTCTGAGACCAGGGTGTCTTCTGGTGAGATGGGTGTACCCAGGCAGACCATGGAGGAGCTTAAGACAATCCTGAGGGACAGTCCTCTGCTCAGCATCCATGAGAGAGATGAGAGCAAGCCAGGAAGCCCTTACACGTATCTCCATGCTTGCAGCAGCGGCGGTGGTGGAAGAAGGCAGAATGATGGAAACTCCCACAGGTTGTTCAGCACCTTCAAACCACACTCTGATTCTTCCAGAAGGGGGCCCATGTCCAAAGAGAGCACACCTATTCAGCTGCCTCCCAACATGGATTCATCCAGTTCATTCAGGTCTGATGCAAACACAAATAGGCAGCCTGGAGTCATAGCAAACACAACTGAAAGCAGCAGCTCCTCGGGAGAGACTGGAGCTTCTCATACAGGTCGGTGAAGCTTTGGCTAAAAGATGTTAATCCCTGATATAACTGAATAAATATCTAGTACAAAGTATAATTTCAGCAAATAAACTGAGCTTTGTTATAGATGGGCAACCTAACCTCTTTATGACCAAAACAAAGCTTGTTTGAGTTAAATTCTTGCTTTTAATCTGGAATGTTTTTATTTTTACTTAATAACTCAATCAACTTTGTTGTGATTGAGTTATTAATTTGTAATCTTCAGCAACATGTGTCAAATAAACAATTTAATTGTAATGTAGCTCATTTTTAGGTTTGCTTTCATTGGTAATTAAAGGGCACACAATATTTGAGGTAAATACTATTTTAAAAAAATTAAACCAAAACAATATATTTACCAGCCGTATTTTGTTTTAACATTGGTCCCTGGTGAGAAAACCTCCTACTGGTGACAGTTTCTGATAAACTGCAGTATTGGCACTGTAGTGTGCAGTTTCTCAGTTGGAAATTTGAAGGAGGTTTTTTACCAGTTCTTACTGAGGCCGAAGAAGAGAAAGAGAAACAAAATCCCACATACCACAAATTACCACAATTTAATTTAGCCTCTGAAGACCTCCGTAGAAAACAGATCCCAATATGCTTCATAGTTAATATGTATTTAAACCTAGTGGTTGTTAATTGTTTTCACAGATAACGGGAACGACAAAGTCGTCATCTCTGAGAATTTGAGGTTCATTGCAGACATGGAGCAGATCAAGCAGCAGATCGCCAGAGAAAATATCACCTTTGTCCGCTTCGAGGCCATTGACCTCCACGGAGTGTCCAGGTCCAAGACAGTGCCTGTCCGCTTCTTCCATGTAATCACTTCATCCATCTATCAATCCACTCATCTATTTGTAGGATTAGATGTAGAAACAATAGCCAGGAATAGGCAAAAATGCATTTTTAGATTTGGAATTTGGGGAAATATTCTTATTCTGATTGTTTTGAAGAGCTGACAATAGATGAGAAGATTTAAATGAGTCTGTAAGTGAAGTACTGGGGGGGTTATTTTAAGATTTAGGTGGGAACAGCACCTATCGCACATTAAAATGTACCGACTGACTTAAAGCAGTGGTTTTGTGGAAACAAAGAAAAGTTAAATACTAACATGAAACAATAAATACTGACAAGTGAATACATATCTTTGCATAAATTTAGTGAAATGACACATGTTTTTTAAGGTTTTCCTCCTGCTGCCAGTCTTTATGCTAAGCTATGCTAATCACCTCTTGTCTCTTCCTCTGTGTGAACTCGGACATGGGATTGAAACTAAGTTTTGGAAAGAAAGCAATGTAATTGTTAAACTGTTCCTTTAAAGTAAATGTTGCATCTGCAGGAAAAAGCTGTCTATGGGGTTCCAATGCCAAGAAGCTACTTGGAGCTGACGCTGAGCCCTAAGAGCAACGAAGTGGACCACGTCAGCACTGTCAACTTCAGCAGTGACGTCCTTCTGATCCCTGACCTTTCGACCTTCAAGGTTCTACCCTGGGCCGAGCAGACAGCGCGAGTCATCTGCGACCCCTGCACAGTGACAGGAAGCCCCCTTCGCACCTCGCCTCGCCTAATTGCCAAGCAACTACTCGGACAGCTCCAAAGTCTTGGATTCTCCCTGCACTCCTCTTTCACCTATGAGTGCTGTGTCCTTGGAGCCCCAGACCGGATTGGACCGAAGACACTTCTGTTTCCTGCTACCACCCTGCTGAGCAACCACGACTTGCCTTTCTTCCAGCAACTGGTGGACAGCATGTACTGCATGGGCGCAGATATAGACAGCATTGCCTCTGCCAGCGGGCCGGGCCAGATGGAGATCAACCTGAGGCCAGATTTTGGGATCGCAGCTGCAGATAGTGCCTTCACCTTCCGCACAGGCATCAAAGAAATGGCTCGCAAACACAGCTACATCGCCAGCTTCTTCACCGATGATGGCTTGTACAACGCTGGGGTGCTCTCTCACAGCTTGTGGGACGCCAATGGGAGACGTAGCCTCTTCCACAGTGGGGAGAAGGCGGGCGAGCTGTCTGACATGGGCAGAAAATGGCTGGCCGGCCTCCTCACCCACTCTGCTGCTCTGAGCTGCCTGATGTCGCCCGGCCTGGGCTGCCGGAGCCACATTGCCAAGACGACCAAAGACCCCAAACGAATGCTGTACGCCACCTGTGGCAGCAATGACAACAGCAGCTCCTTTAATATCAAGTGTCACGGCGGGAGAGAGATGCACATTGACAACAAGCTTGGCTCAGCCATGGCCAACCCTTACATCGTGCTGGCCGCCACAGTGGCTGCAGGGCTGGACGGCATCAGGCGAAACCTGAGCGCCGAGAGTGGTCTGAACAAGGCCCCCACTCAGCAGAAGGAGTTTGCCATTCCCGTGAAGCTTGACGATGCTTTGGAAGCACTTGGCGAGGATCATGTTATGCGCAGTGCCCTTGGAGAGCCGTTTGTTCAGTATTTCATCGCCATGAAAAAGTTTGAGATTGAAACCCAAGAACTGGATGATGAGAGAAACAAGTGTCTGGAGTATTTCATCTAGAGATACTCTGTGTTTCATGACAAACTAAATAAGTGCTTGAACAGAAAAGCTTTTTAATTTAATATATTATGGTGATGACATGTTATTATTCTTTCACATATACAGATGTAGATATTTTTTGTTTCAAAATAAAGGTACAATTACACCCCCAATGTGCAAGTTAGTGTGGTGTAATGTTTGTGTGAGTGTACATGCATGTTATTACTTTGTTAAATAACACTGATGCAGCTGCTGCTCACTCTCACACTTAACAGTGTTGGATGTGGTGTAATAAACTTGACAGCGTCCTTCAGCTGCTAACGTTGCTAAGGAATGTTTTTCTGCTACTTTGAATTTATCCTCAAAAAGTGAAATTCTACATGTGATTAAATCCTTTTAGAAAACAACGAGCTTTTAATATATAAGCCACATTATGAAGGATACATACTATGTACTGCATTTAACTCATCAAGAGTTTGGGGATTATTATTGTTATTGTTATATATTACAAGACATGGACAGTTTGCGGCTAGAGGAGGAGGTGGTTAGGGTTAAAATAGGTGGGTTAATTGCTGGGTCCAAATTGTCCACAGGTGCCCTGTGATAGACTGATGACCTTTCCAGTGTCCTCTCACCCAACTGACAGCTGTGATCCTGCACTTCTGTGATGCTTAAGAAGAAAAGTGGTTAGGATAATGGATGGATGTTTTTGTTGCTCACCAATTCAAAGTAGTAGTAGACCTATCTGAGGAACAGTGCCCTCTCTGGTGACAGTGCACTGGTCCAGGATTGGTGCTCCACAGACCATAAATACTCTAAAAATCCTATTTCCATCATTTACATTGATGATTGTAAAGTTACATTTGTGACATTTAAGTAAGAAGGGTTAGGGTTACTTTAATCCCACACTTCCTGGCTCCCTTACTCTGTGCATGACAGGCGATCTTCTGAATACTGAAGATCTTAATCTTTTAATAAGATTAACACAATCTGATGGGCAAATTTGCATTTGGTTTTCAGTAAAAATCACACACAGCGGGCGTATTTGTGGTAATGACATGGCACCCAGTAGCAGTCTCAGCCATCAGTGTGTTTTAATATGGTGCAGTGGAATAAGATACATAAACATTCAATATGGAGTTTTACAATTAAGACCCTGCTCTAACTTGTTCAGTGAACATCCTGACTAACCAGTATGATCACACACATCCTGCTTCCCTGTAACTATTCAGGATCATCCATGGGAAGCAGACACCTGTCAACACTACATGATGTGTTTCTGTGTTGTGATAAATATGAATCGAGATAAGATTGCAGCCACACAAAGAACCCGATCAACAAACACATAGCACACCACTTCAGGAGTCAAAATAAACACAAACACAATACAAGGACTATGCAACAACTTAGCTTTCATTTTTACAGGAGCAGCCTTCGGCTCCTGCTTCAGTTCTGCTTATTTTTGCCCATCAGATTTCCCATTCGCTGCATGAATCGACCCAGTTTCTTGTCAGTCCCACTTTGTGTCTGATAGCCAGAGTCATGCCTTTTCAGGGTAGCGCTTCTGTCATTGTTAAGCAAATACTCAAAGCGGCTGTAGGCTTTGTCTCTCATGGTGTCAGTGACAACCATGCCCTCACTGTCCAGAGGGCTCCCCAAGCCTTGGTCCTGCTCTTCTGCAGTGTTGGTCTTTCTCTTGCTTGATCGATAACCAACAAATCTTGGGGATTTCTGCTTCTCTTTATCTGCTGGACTACCGACAGAGTTCTGCAACCCAGAGATTAGACCTTTCACAGAGTCCTGTGAATGGTCTACCCTCTGAGTTTGATTTGGTCCAGGGGGAGTCTGTGATCTGAATGAGGCCTTTCTTTGGAGTGACTTCTCCTCCTTTTTGGACGCCTTCTTTTCGTCTGGTGAAAGCATCGATTGTACTTTCATTTTGATAGAATTCTTTCTCTGCAGCGTTGGTTCTTCTCGCTGCTTTTCTGTGCGACTACTCATTAATCCCACTGCATGGTTAGAAGTATTTACATTTTCTGTGTCACTGGATACAGATTTCTTTCTTTCTCTTGGAGCTGCTGGTCCTACGATGGCGGCTTGGTCCTGGTGCCTCGAATCTGCGGGCGGGCTGGATTTCACTGAGTTCACCTTTGGAATGGCTCTCTTATGTTTGTGAATCTCTTCATTTCTGTCATTGAGGGCAGCTGAATCTGAACTGTTGACAACAGTATTCGAACTCTCTTTTTCTTCAGGCACCTCAGTCAAAGACTCCATTGCTCTTGGGTGAGTAACGCTAAGACTGCTGGACTGCAAATGCGAGGCCTTGAGCGATGAATCGTTTAATTTCATATCCAAATCGTCAGCTGGCGTCCTAGAGAGAGGGGTGTTGGCGTCACAGTGAGGGGCAGAGCGGTGACCGTCAGTGGGAGTTTGATGTTGCCTGATGCTTTCCTTATTTTGCCCGGTGTCGTTGTGACTGCTCAGTTCCACGTTAAAACCATTGTGCGCAGTCAGCTCCAACTCTGCCAAACTCTGCCTCATGTCCAGACCTCTCAATGAGACATATTTGGGTCTTTCTATATTTGAATACACAGACCTCAAAGACTCCTGGCTCTGCCTGAGATTAACGTACTCCTGCAGACTGAGCCTTTTCTGTCTCATTTCTTCCATCCTGGACTTTATGTCCCTCGACCTGGTGTGAATAACATGTGACTGATGCTCATTTAAACCTGTGTGACTGCTGTATGGCGATATCATAGGTGAATCACCTGATGCATCTAAGGGCATATTGTTTTCAAGGTATGCGTCGATCTTCCACCTGTGAAGCGATGTTTCCGAGTTGAACGGTATGATATTTTGGTCTGCACCGTATCGAGCACAATGCCGAAGCTGCTGCTGAGACAACCTGTCGCCACCCCCCCTTCCGTTAGATCCAGTCCTCTCAGGAGGAACTGGGATTCCGATGTCCCTAGTTCCCATCCTTAGCCGAGTCATAGGGTTTATCTTCTGCAGCTCTCCTCCATAACTGTGTCCCCTCATCAGATTCCCCACATCCAGACAGTGGGACTGATGCAACCTGTCCTGCACGCTCAGACCCCTGGTCATCATGGCAGCATTATTTAACCTATCATCCTGAGCAGTCCTCATGCCGTGCATCACCCTGGGTTTCATGTGAACCCGATGGAGGGAAAGCTGGCTGGAGCATGGCCTCTGCAGCCCCACAGTGTTTCTGAGGTACTGAACAGACGGTTGACTAGACAGAGTTGCAGGCACTACGGAGCGAGCGTACAGTCTTCGAAACTCTTCGTCATAATTGCTGACCAGCTGACCGGTCACCACCAACACCATGCTCAGGTTGATCTTCTCATATGACCACGCATAGCTGAAAATGAAGTGGAGGCAGAGAGTCAGCGGGGACTCGTCTTCATAAAACGCATGTCAGTGTGCAAAGGCAGGACGGACTCACCTGTATGTTCCATACAAAACGGTGTGGCAGTCCACTAGGATAAACTTCTGCTCCAGACCTCCATGAAACTTCATCCCCGACTGACACTGATACTGCAGCCCCTGAACAGTCCGGACACGCATGTTCTGAAGCAAAAACAAAAGAGAGGAATCTCAGAGAGAGGGAACGCTTACACATCACACATACAGGCCACATAAGATTTTAACTGTTCTGTTCAGGATAATTACGTCCACAACTGCAACAAATACAGTTGTGAATGCAGTTATGAATAATTGAAATCAAAATGTAAACATAGTTTGGATTATATGTATAAATTAGCATGAAATTGTGTATGAATTTAATTAATTTAATTAAATGTAGAGTAGTGTGTCTGTGTTTCATTCAAATGTCTTCAAGGGGCAATTTGTTGCAGAACTGAACACTTGAGAAACAAAATTTAAAAAGTAAAATAAATAAAAACATATATATATATATATATATATATATATATATACCTAGGGTGCAAGATTGCTGTTGGACATAGGGGGAGCATCGAAATAAATAAGTTAGATTTGACAAAATGAGCAATGAAGTGACCATCAGCAGTAAAAAATATAGAACAAGACACTGAGTCATGCTAATAAATTAAACTGTATCTACATAAAGTGCAAAAATGACAAGATCAGCAGCATAATCAGAGAAATGTCCATCTGCAGGGAAACTGTCTCTTGGACGTGTGTGTGCAGCATCTATGAGAGGAAGGGCTCACTAAAACTTTACGCTTGGATTGGATCCACGGTAAATGAACCCCCCCCCCCCCCACAACAACACAATGCTTAGTTTGGAGCAGTGTGTGTCCAGGATTTGCGACTTGTAGCAGTAGCTGTTTAGCTTTTTAGTAAGATTAAATACACTGTTATGAAATGCTGGTTGTTGTCAGTTTGATTCATCTTTTCGATATAAACTCTGGAACATTGCATTACACCCTGCTGGCCACTTCCATCTCTCATCACTTCACCTGCTTTTCAAAAGAAAAATGTTTTACCAGAAACTGGAATGTAAAACAGCCTGTTCACAAGAAACGTTTCTGCTTAATTACACTGAATGAGCTCAGCTAAAGTCTAATATTAGTTTGTGTTGGGCTGGAATGAACTTGTTTGGTGACTTATGTTTACTACTTGGACCTGTAGCAAAAAGAAATGAGATTAAATCAATATCTCTAAAATGCAACCTGTAATTTACAAAGACATTAGTGTTAATAAAACAGTCGAGAGGTTTGATAGAAACGTTCCACTTTTTTTACATTAAGTAGCTTTAAACACTCAAAAGTACTTTATCTGGGTGGTTTATTTAAAATAGAGAGAATTTTGATTAATGGTATGCTTATAAATAATAGAAACATACACCACACGCACAGACACACACACCCTCTGATACTCGGCGGGATGAAACCTGTATGTCAGTTTTTTTGGGGGAGGTATTCGATGTGGCACAAAGCCGCCTCTGTGTTCGTTCTGATGAATTGTTTGACTGTGAAAACATCATGCTCATGTTGTATAACAGGAAAATCCAGACACGCAGACAGATCTGTCCTGCGGCTGCTGCGACCGTCCCGTATCTTAATGACAGGTAGAAATGCACTGGGGGAAATGCTGGTAAATGACAGCGCTTCCACGAGCTGTGGAGCAAATGTCAGACTTAATCCTCTAAATTCTGCCTATAGAAGAAAAGGTCAGAGATGCTTTCCCTGGCAGGGAAACACTGATCCATCACAGATCTACAAACATACAACTGAAGGAGCAGAAAACAGGCAGATGTTTGAATGTCCACATGCAATGACATTTAACATGACAGTGTGTATGTCATCTCCTCTGTGTGTGCTACATTAAACCTTTGATTCATTGATAGACTTTCTGTTCCACAGGATGAAATGTGCACGTAGGTGTACAGGAAATGAAGTTTTCAATAGCACATTAATAAAAACCATACTTCTCATTCACCCGTTACATACAGTGACACTGTAGATCCTAAGATCAAATATCATTACAACTTCTGCAGGAAGGAGGCTTTTATTTTGGTAGGTAAGTGTTTTTTTCTATGACTGTGTCCACTACATGTTTACACTGACATAACAAAGTCGGTATTTGCTTACAACAGACTCTGCTTACTTTACTGCACCTAATGTTTCCTGTCTTTTCAGTAGAAGTTCAGTAGAATGCCCTTGTTCCTGGAAAGTGTTTCTCTCATGAGCTGCACCAGAAGGAACTTTGGTGTGTTTTCATGTACCAGTCTACAGTTGGCTATGTTCTGTAAGCTGATTTAGTAACGGTGATGAAATCTGGTTTCTGTAACTGGGATAGGGGACCAGAGAAACCTGATCTCCTCAGGTACAGTTGATTTCTCTGCACAACCAGGTGTCTTATCTAGTTTTCGAAGTGGGCATGTGCAGACACTCGTCACTCTACTTCTTTCAGTAGAACAGAGCAGCTGCATGAAAAATAAATATATATCATAGTTCTTTATCCTGACGAGCTGGGTCTAATCAGGGCTCTTAGTTTGTAGTAACTTTACAGAAGCTGAAAGCAGAAGCAGAAGCTTGTGTCCTTCGCCTTCTTCATCAGTTACTATAAAGTAAAGTAACACAGAACGATGCTGCCTCATTTTTAAATGAAAGACTAAAGACTTTCCAGCGTTTAAAGTACCTCTTGAAAAGCATCAGCATGCCAGTGTCTGCCCGTCTTTACTGCTTTTCAGCTGGTTTCTCTCAACTGAAATGCAGTAAAGCTCCTCTAGAGCAAAATATTGTGCAATGTACATGTGATATAAAATCATATAATGCAAACAGCCACAAAACATTTCAGTTCTCCTTTTAATTAATCTCCTACCATTATTGTTATAATAATCTTTTCTTTCGCATTTCTTCACCCTGGACCCGTCTTTGATCCGTCTCTTCTGCTGCAGCATCTCATCCCACACACAAACCTTTAACTATCAGTCGTCCTGCTTACGGGACAGTTCACACACTTTAACTTGACTTGAGTGGATGTGTCTCTCACCTTGTAGTCTTGGATGTTGACCCCCACCCTGTGGGACATGGTGTGGAAGCTTTTGAACTGGGAATCATCCAGAAGGATGTAGACCATCACTCCCCTCAATGTCGCGCCGATGATCTCTTTGAAAATGTCCACGTCTGTGAAGACGTCCATCGCTATGGCAATAAGCTAGAGGGGACACAATACAGACAGAAGTGTCAGTCCAAAAGTTAATATGAGAGGTCAAAGTTAGAGGTTGTTTGATTGGCAGGTAGATTGTAATATACAAACGCTAATACGCAAAATGTAAATCAGAGATTTTCATTTTTGGATTTAGATCCAACAACGATGTCGATGTTAGGTTTTATTTGTGTTGATCTTCTTCACTTGTCTCCAGCCAAATTAAAACCAACGTTATTTCAAGGTTTCCTTTTGAATTGAGAGCACCTGTGGTAAAAGTGGAACATACAGGGTCATAATGTCTTCGTTTTTGTTCCTTTGCCCATTTTCTGTCTCTTTGGTTCGGTTACATGCTCGGTAACATCTTTCAACTGAAGCAGTCACTTCGTACGGAGACAGAGACTTGGAGACCACCTGACCTGAGGTTTACCTGCATCATGGTGACGCACGCTTTAGCTCAGAGAAGCTCTGCACAAACACAGAACAAAATCTTCAATTGTGTTCATTTGATCTGATTTGAGTTGGATTTAAAATGCTGCTGGTACTGTGGAGAGGTACTATGACACGACCATACACTCCCTGAGGGACGGAGTGATTATTTCTAGCTGTGTATAAATCGTTATGAATCATTAACTATTCACGGGACACGTGAACGCTTGTTGCAGCAGGTGTAAATCAGCAGAGAGGTGTTTCTGGAAAGGAAAAAAAAGGCAGAACAGAAATCAGGTCTGACAACATGACATGATTTATGTCTCGACGATAGTTCGTCCGTTTCAGTTACATCACTGTGCACAACGCAGGCTCTGTGTGTTTTTCTCATTTAGCTTTAGACGATGAGAATCTATAGGAGTCCACTCCCTGTGCACACATATACACACACACACACACACACACACACACACACACACGCCCGCGTGAAACCCATCGTCAGCTTCACATTTGCAGTCTGCTGCTTAAACGTTAGGTTACCGTGTACTCTATGGGCTTCATGCTGTGACAAGACATTTCATCTTTCATCGACTAATAATTCCCCTCAGGTGCTTCTGTCTTCCTGAAAGTCTGCAAGCTGCCAGACACGTCTGGTGGTTTTACTGCATTTTCTTCCCAACGCTAACGTTCTCAGCTCAGTTGTCTTTTTGAAACATTTTTCCAAAACCTGGTGGAGCAAAGGTTTATTAAATCCTTAGAGTTTCAGCAACTTTCGCCTGTTAGCATTAATGTGCACTGAATAAGTAACTAATTACTTCAATATTTATGTTTTATGGTTGGAGGTTGGTCTGTGAACCTGGATGCCACCACACTTTAATGAAGGTTAGTTGATGCCAGTTACTTTGCAGATTAGATCAAATTCCAACCACTTAACTATCCCCTCGTCAGAAGACAAATCAGAAGTCATTATCTAATGACAGTGGGTATTTTGTGTAATTGACAACATGAAACAATGAGCCCGTGTGTGTGTGTGATGTATACTGCGGCCACCCTTCATAGTGCAGTACAGTATACAGTTCCACCTTTCATTGTGTTTAAGTGCTATTGATAACCTGCTTCTCCTTGAACTGCACGTGCAGAGTTTCGTGTGTGCTCTGCAGGGACACAAATTGAAATTGCACCACTGCTGACAGATCACTGGAGTCTTGTCTTTACTACGCTTCTTCTTTTTTATGCATTTGCCGGTATTTTGTTCTCACCTGCCCTGCCTGCTGAATCTGTTTCCGAACCACCTCTTTAATGGTGGGCGTGTTCTGTCTGGGTGGGTGGTAAAGTAGGCTGATGCTGGTGTCCGTGTGCTCCGGCTTGACCTCTGGCCAGCCCAAATCCAGGTCCGGCACCTCATCGTCTGACTCGGTCGGGAAGTAGGTGGAGGGGCCGTCCTCGTCTGTGGCCCGTCTCCCCTTTGAGTCGTCTTCCACAATTGGCAGCTCTACATGCTCCAAGATGAAGAGTATCTCCTCCTCTGACAGGAAGTGGTTGATCTGCTCAGCTCGGAGGAACTCCTCGTAGGCCTCTTTGCCCCCACACAGCAGGGCATAAATAGCCAGGCGGTACGACTCCTTATAGTGAGGCTGAACATAAAGCAGACCGTCTTTTTCTTTCAGTGAAGATAAACAGGACAGATTGGACTCCATGGATGCTAGACCCCCCTCCCCTCCCTCTCTAAGCCTCTATGTGCAACAGCTTTTATCTACAGTGTGGCGAGCAGAAGGACTTGACCATGTTGCTCCCTGGACGTCCTGTTCAGAGGGGAAAAAAGCTGGTAACATACATCAAACTGACATCAGGTGGAGAATTACAAGTAATTTAATACTTACACAGCAGCTTGAAAGAGTTCAGCTTAACCCACCTTTGGTCAGACCTGTGCGTGTGCCGTCTCCAGCTTAAAGCAGCAGAACTAAGGTGTGTTTGAAATCTCTAGGTAAACGAATAGCCTGCTGAACCTGCCCTGTTCACGCCACATACACATACCCTAACAAGCCCCGCCCACCTAAGCTCACCTAGGTTTCAGGTGCAGGAGCAGGTTTGTTTACCTTCTGAATCCAGTTGTCACACACCAGATACAACTCAGCCTATGCATTTTTACCCAAGTGCTCCTGCGGGAATCGCGTTTCCTCCTGTCGCTGTCATTCATACATGTCAGGTGTGAGGAGGGTGAGTCAGGGAGACGACTACTAACAAAGACAACAGAGCAAGGTTGATAAGTCAAGTTTATTGCCATCACAAAGCACTGAGGGGGAAAAGATAACATGCCACAGAGACATCCTCTTGAGCAGAGCAGGAGGTGATTCTTTCTCTTTCTTCACATGGATACAGACTGCTTTCATTAGGACGGTGAACAAAAACAACTAAACACATAATTATATGGTAGCCATGTTATTTTCCCACCCGGGTGTTCACAACATAACCCCCGCGCTGAACCAGTTTATCAACCTAGTTTACTTCTTTGGCACATGTAGGTAGTGAATAGATGCGTTTAAGGGCAAAAGCAGGTCTAAACCACCTTCAAGCATAAAAATGAAAATGGATGCACAGGAAGCGATTAGCAGGTGAATCGTTAAGTCTTCCTTCACCAACTTGTTTGTTTGTCCGTCTCATCATCTGAGTGCTTCTGTCACAGACATGGAACCATTACCCAGAAGTGCCCCGTAACGTCCACAGACAGCGTTTACAGGCGTTCCACTTTCATTGCCCAGTGGAAGGTGCAGCTTCTGGAGCACTGAACCTTAACATCTAATCACTTTTACGTCTTTATTTATTTATTTTTTTTACATTTTCCCACCTGAATCAAAAGCAAAACAAGCAGCTGACTGATGTAGTAATACCTAAAAAACAATGTCTATGTTAGTAGCAGCCACTGAAAGAAAAATCCTTTTTCTGCAACTAGTTATTGTGAAGTAGCACAAAAACCAGCAAGACCTGGTTAAGTTGTGTTAATCAGAAAGTGGGACTTAAACTATGTCTAAATAAGTAACAGCTCACGGCTTCACACGCATGCTATAAATCAGCGTTTCCCACCCAGACACCACCACCACCGCTTACTTCCTCGGTGGGGTTGGAGACTTCATGAACCTAGGTGGAGTTGGTGACTTGACGCTGCGAGGTGGAGTGGGAGACTTGGGGACTGGGGTAGAAGCGGGGGTGGATCCTGGGCTCTTGATGGATGGTGCTGGGGTCTGGGGCTTAGACGGGGTGGGGGTTGGGGTCTTGGCAGGGGGAGCTGGGGACTTGGGCACAGGTGTGGCTGCAGGTGTGGCAGATTTGGCTTGTCCCAGTCTGGGCTCGGGGATCTGCTCGCCGTGCCTGTAGACGCTGACGGTGATCTCGACAAACTCGCCACCGTACTTGTTCCTTACGTTGATGCTGTACTTCCCGGAGTCTTCAGGGGTGACTTTGTTGATGACAATGCTGGCGAACTTGCCGCCGTCGAACGTGACCTTGGTGTGTTCGCTGGAGGCGACTTCCTGCTCGTTCTTGAACCAGGTGACCTCAGGGGTCGGCTCGCCCCACACGGTGCAGGTCAAGCTCAGGGACTGGAGAGGATGGAGAATCAACTCAAGTCAAACAGTACTCACGAAGCCCCCCTCCAAACAACAAAACCTCTTTTAATTAAAACAGACTGCTGTTCAATTTCTGATTTACTGGGTCAGAACGTGACCGATTAGGAGCCACTGCTCTGGAGGCATCCACACTCATAGACAGGTTGTTCGGGTTTTAATTTGCTGGGGAAATTGACGTAGCTAAGACTTGTGCCAACATCTCAGATGAATGGAATTTAACTCATGATGCTAAACGAAGGCAGATAACTGTGCACGTGAGCAGCCCACATGAGAACAGCTGCATGTGAAAGCTGTTCTCATGTCTGTGCTTTGCTAACGTTACTCTTCCTGTGAAAGACCCACTGGTTCCATCCACCTCCATCGTGCTGGTGACGGCAGCGGGAGTTTCAGAGGCTGAAAAAAGAAACTCGTCACCATCTACGCATATAATAATTTAAGTACCTCTCTGCCTTTTTAACCTTTTAAATTTCTTCCAAACAGGAGCATTTCACATTGAGCTGCTACTCTGATTTCACAGAAATCAGCTCTGCAGCTCTGACCCTTGACCTCCCTGCTATTGTAAGGTACAAGGCTGATGTCACCTCACCTTTGCTTCCATGATAGTGACCACGTCGGGCAGACCGCCGACCACTCTGCCACGGTCTGACAAGAGAGAGAACATCAACATTACATGTTGCGTAGTTTTCCATTCTATTGTTCACAGACCCCATCTATAAACCTCTGAACTTTCAGCCACTTTTATTGCCTTGTTCACACCCAAAAGCAAATAACTCGTCTAAAATGTTCAGAATGCAGCAGTGTAAATACAATATTTAATCATATACTCACTCTTCTCAGCAAATGCAGCTGCCCTAAAACATAAGAGAAGAGCAGTGTGATCATATAACGAGGTTTCAAAAACATGCGTTCACATACTAACGTTCTGTCAAACAACTTACTTAAGTCGCAGGTACTCCTCATAGGCGTCGGTGTAGGCTGCACAAAGAAACGTCACCAAACGTCACGTGAAAATAAGTGAATAAGAACGAGCGCATTGTGTTCACGTGAGTTCATTCTACCTTGTCCAGACAGGTCAAAGGTCCTGACGTGAGTCTGGACCCCGTCCGAGATCTCGATGGAGTAGTGGCCTTTCTCCTTGTCGGACGGATCGCAGATCTGCATCCAGGCCATCTCCGCTGTGCCACCGATCCTCATCTTCTCAGAGGAGGCGATCTTACTCTCCCTACAGGTTTATGTGGGGTTTAGTTATAGACTCATGCTGATCATGTAAAGATCACCAGCTGCAGCGTATATAAAGAAGAGCAGAGCCTTCAGACGGAATCTTCCCACTGAGTAATATGTGAACAAATGTCGACTAGTTTTTCACACGTACATTTCCTGAACAAAATATTCAACAATAAATCAACTGAGCTGTTGACAGCTGACAGAAAACAGCTGCTCTACCATGACCGGCCGGTGATAAACCACCACTTAACTGGCTCTTTAAAATACTTCCAGCGTGCTGAGGATCTGTGCGTGCACTGCGCGCGCCTGTGGTAACTGTGGAAGCACTAGAGCGTGAATGTGTCCTGGCATTAGTGGTGTGGTAAAGCAGTGACCACACTGAGTCTGTAAGCAAACAACACTAAAAAGTGAAGGATTTTTAAAGTGTACTTGTGCTTCCAGACAGTCTTCATCTCCTCCGTGTAGTAGTTCATGTAGCACTGCAGTCTGATGCCCTCTGGAGTACACTGCAGCACCAGGTCAGAGGCTGAAGCTCCTGCAGCCAACAAGCACACAAACATCATATCGGACACGATTCTGTGTCTCTTCAAACACACGTCCTGCTGTAGGCTGCAGTTACTGCCAGAGAGCGTACCTGCAATCTTGGCGATGGCGTTGATGATGTCATCGAACACTGCGAGTAAAAAAGGATTTATTAAACACAGGATGATATGTTTAGTGTAACAGTCAGGGCCTAGTTGTGACAAACCGTATCGTACCTTGGCCTGAAATGTCGATCACAGACGTGTCCTTTCCTCTGTCGTCACCGAGCACGGCTTTGTAAAGACCCTGATCTTTCCTGGAGAACTGACACAACAAACACTGATCATCAATGAGCACAAACAAATACACAACTGTGCTGCAGTGTTGACATGAAGAGTGCACGCGGGCAGGTGATGTTTAGGGCAGTGCTCGGTAGTTACCAGGGGGATGGGTAAGGCACAGGATCCAGACGTAACACTGGGGGGAGTTTCTGGAACAATCTCATCCTCCTCTTTGTACCAGTGTAAAGACGTCTCCTTCTTCACATTGGCCACCTGACAGTCAGCACAAACAGGGATTGAAACAAAGGATGTGCTCGGATATATACTTAGATACAGAGTCTTAAAAGGCTTTGTTTTTTTACCTTGCATGCGAGCATGACAGTACAATCCTCAGTGACGGTGAAGTCCAGATACTCAGAGAAATGTGGACCTAAACGACAAAGCGGAATCAAGTAGTGGCATAGAGAGCAAAGGTCCCTCTAAGCTGCTACATGCACGATGCTCAGTACACCAGTGGTTTCTTTCCTTCCAGAGCAGTTTAATGTTAAATGTACACTTTGTGTTAAGTGCCGTTTAACATATTGAACCTTTTTCTCACCACCTTTCGATCTCGTCATTCAAGTGCCTAATGTTGGCGTCACTTTATCACTACGCCGTTTTGTGCAGGTGTTGACACGTTTTCTGCTTTGTGTTTGTGTTGGTACCTTGTTTCCTGATGTGCTCCTTCCTCTGAAACTCAGCCTCCTTCAGTGCAGCCTTAAACACTGAAAGTAGAAAACAGAGCCACTCGGTTTATTTGGGTAATGTCCTGTCACGGACCCCAAGTCAAACAAATAGTAAGTAAGAATTTAAATGATGAAAAAGATCATATACAACAAACCACATAATATAAAAATATTCTAAAATATATTACTAAAAACAATCGTTCCTCCTTCTCATTTGTTTTAATTGATCACATTTATCTGATAAATGTTCTTTTTGACTTTCAATCATTAGGCATCTCATGTGCGGGTGGAGGGACTCTCACCATCTCCCACCAGAACCAGGGAGCTTTGGGTTTTGGCTCTGCCGTCATTGATCTGTACGGTGTACGTGCCCTCGTCGGCTCTGGTGAAATGATCCAAAGTCATCTGGATGATGCCTGTGGCCACGTCGTGGCTGATCTTATGACCCTGAGAAGAACGAGATGAATATTTGTTCTGTACATACAGTGTCAGAGGCTTTTTGTTTTAGATACACACAGTGGTTCTGCAGATAAAAACACCTTATTTTTAGGTGCAGTGTGTGAGATTTAGTGCCATCCAGTGGTGAGGCTGCAGACAGCAACCATCCAAACACACCTCTAAACCCACACACCCATCACTCTGAAGTGCTGCTGCAGAGCAGTGACTCGCCACAGTGTACTGTACAAACGAGTTCATTTAAACAACCTTCAGTGTTGTTGTGATGATCATATGTACGTTTGTGAGCTGTAATGATGAGTAGTACTGTTACCAGAGTTCAGACATATTGTTATTTCATTTGAAAATGAAGCTTCTGCTGCAGCTTTACCTCGCCGCTGGTGACCTCCTTGTCATTGACGATGAACCTGTAGGACACGGATGGGGAAAGTTTGACGGCCTGCAGCCAGAAACGCACGTGACCCTTCTCCAGAATCTCATAGTTAAGAGCGTGTTTCAGAGGAACAACTGCACAGAAACAGAAAAACAGATCAAACTCTGCTTCGGTGCTTTTCCACTGGAGCTGGTTCCTGTTATCTATCACTTCTCTGAGACAACACGAGGTCCAGCACTCACTCGGATGTCTGATGGCATAGCTGAGTTCCAGCATGGTGTTCAGAGCTGCGGGGCAAATTCAACAAAACAAAAGCAACAATGTTTTTAAGAAGCAGGAGTAAGATTGTGTTTACTGTATGTAGTTTGTGTCCTACACGACGTACCGTCTTCAGTCAGAGTGTGGCTGGCAGACACTCCTTCTGTGTCGGTGACGACCACAGAGTATCTGCCCAAATCATCCTTATCAGGGTTGGTGAAAGTCAGTCTGGAGCTGAGAAACAAACAGGGAAACCAATAATAATTACTTTAACACCTCCTTTCTTCTTAAAGATTAGTTTCTGTTTCTATTTTTGTGCATTTATTTGACACATGGGGGAGAGACAGGCAGAAAACAGGAAGAGACGGCGTGTGACATGCTGCCAGACACAAACACTAAGAATCCAATAAAACTCACTGGCCCTGAACTAAACACTGGCATCAAACTGGAGCTGAAGTTAATGAAGGCCTTTAATGACTAGAGCATGTCAAATAAATCATCACAAACATTATATTCTATTTGTGAATGAGCTTGATGTTGTCCAGCAGACACAGCCTGAGGGAGAGACTGTGGTCATTCCTTGAGCTCGGAGCCACGTTAAGCTTTGCAGTTTCACAGCTCACTCACGTTCTGCCCTTTGTTGTGACGGAGACTCTGGGGCAGTCCCCAATGGGCTTGTAGTTCTTCGACCACACAAAGTTGGATGTCTCGCAGATCTCGCAGGCTTCCAGAGACAGGAAGATGTCTCCAGTCTCCTCGTCCACACCAACGACAATCTCCTTTGTGCCTGTGGACATACGCTAAATCATGTGAGCAGTCTAAATCAGAACATACGTCACATTTAATCTGGACAACGGCATCGCCCCCAAATAATTTTAAAAAGGTGATATGAGCTGTGTGACAACTTATTATACTTAAGACCTGACGTACTATTGAGTAACATTATAAATTACTGTATGTAGATCAGAGATTAACTGGGAGGGTCCAGAACTCGCTCAGAGGCCACGTTGTTTCTGAAAGCTGGAATGAGTTGAAGGTAAAGTTCCTCTGATGAGATGTTAGCAGGAGTGCGGTGTGGGGGAAATCCAGCTCAGCTGTCAGTACGCGTTGTCAGTGTGATGTCGTCGTTACCTGGAAGAGCTTTGGCGCAGACCGGTTCAGACAGCTGAGAGGGCGTCCCGATGCCCTTTGCATTGACAGCGCGGACTCTGAACATGTAGGTTTCTCCTTCCTCCAGACCGCTCACCTACAGCAAACAGTGAGGAACATCTGTGATGTGAGGCAGGCTGCTCACAGAGCTTTCTGTGTGCGGTCTTAAACCTCACACTGAAAAGTGCCGTCATCTTGTGACATTGTGATTTGACACAGAGATCTGAATGACAGTGAAGAGAGGCTGATTTAGACACCGTGCTCAGCTGATAGCAGTAGAGCGGCGAGTGTCACACTCTTGCTGATTAGAAACACTGTGATGGTTGAAGCCAGAAATTGTAACCTGAGCACTTGATGCCATGTAAATAAACTAAATGTTAATCATGGTGTCATCAGTCCGTCTCTGACCTGCAGGTAGCGGTGGCTCACAGCGTCCTGATTCAGCGTTACAAACTCTGAGGAGCCCTTCTTGGCCCGCTCCACAAAGTATCCGGTCACAGCACTCGCTCCAGTGTAGACAGGAGCTTTCCACAGGATGACCAGGGAGTGACTCCTGACCTCACTGAAGCTGAGGTCATATGCAGGGCCTGCAGGAGAAAAACAGAGAGACGTTTGTGTTCATGCTGTTTGGTTCTGATTGTTCTCTTCAGACAGTTCTACACTTGTGTGCTTATTGAAGGCTTTAAGAGGCTTTAAGAAACTCTGAGCTCTTTGAATTCAGGACCCGCAGAAGGTCTTCGTTTAGCTTATAGCTCATGCTGTTGGATGCTAACACGTCTTTGGTTTATCATTTGGCAGTAAATTTATGTACCAGTGTCAGTTTGAACAATAACACAAAAACACAGCATGATGTTGCACCTGGCTCTTCCATGGTCCAAGCTTCACATTTCATGGGGGGACTGGGAGCTGATGGCAGACCAACACCAGCTAGATTAGCGGCCTGGACCTTGAACTCGTAGAAGGTTCCAGCTGTCAGCTCGCCGACCTGAACATACAGAGAAAGTCATCATCAGTTTGTACATCAGGCGTGAAAACAAACGTGTGTGTTACTGCGTATTGTACGATCTCTTGTGTAATCCAGGCCACTCACAGTACAGACTTTCTCGGGGATGCCTGCCAGGTTGACCTCCGCCCAAACCAGAGTGTCGGCGTTGCGCTTGTCGATGTAGTATGCCTTGACCTTGGAGCCCCCGCAGTGTTTGGGACTCTTCCAGGCCAAAGTGATGGAGGAGCCGTCGCTGCTCAGCATGGTGAAGCCATGAGGAGCGCTGGGAGTTGCTGAATCACACACGAACCATTTGAGAGATTTAGCTGTTATCCACAAACATGCTTCTAAAAGAAAGACGTCACAAAAAGCGTGCCGTGATGAATAACTGTGGTGCGGCTGTAATCTGTGATCTAGTGCTTGTTGCTGTTACAGTGAGAATTCCTGTGATTAAAACACATTATGCAACGTGAGGGAGGTGTGTAAGTCAGTGCGAGAGAAAGTTAACTTAACCGCTACATACCATACTCCACCCCCCTGCCTGCAGAGTCATACAATGAGCCACACTCAACACAGGCTTGAATAACAGTGCTGTATATCATTCATTTAGATTTAAAGTAATAAAGTGGTGCAGCGCTTACCGAGCGCTGGCTCCACGGCGATGGGAGAGGACTCCTGAGACTCCTCGCTGAGGCCAAAGACATTGACAGCTTGGACACGAAACACGTAGGTCTCTCCTGGGATCAGGCCGTGCACCACAAACCTGACAGATAGCAGATAGCGTTAAGCCTTTTTGTCTTGTTAGATGTATTTTCACTGTGTCCACGTTCTCTTTGTGTCACGCTGCTTTGTGCTCGACCACTCTCATGACTCACCTGGTGTGTTTGAAGGGTTTGTGGTTACACGCGAACCACTCTTTGGATCCAGCAACGCGGCCGTCAATGTAATATCCCACCAGGTTTTTCAGAAGCTTGGGCGCCTCCCACTGCACAAACACAGACGACTTTGTGTTCCTGGTGGCAACAACATGACCCGGGGCGGAGGGGACGCCTGTTCAACGGGAAAATAACTTATTCAGTGAACTAATCATGTGTATGAAATAATCATTCAGAAATAAAAAATCTGACAGAAGTGCTGTGCAGGCACATGATTTAATTTCACACATGCATCCACAAACGGAACTGTGTGATTTGAAAGGAGAGCTGCTACTGTCAGCGAAACACCAGCTGTACATGAAGTGACTGTGGCTCCTTATTAAGAGGGCTCCTGTTAGCTGTGTCACACTTGGATTTAATGCGACGTGCAGTGTTCGTCACGGGTCATTTAGATTGTGATTGAGGAGAGGGTTAAAGCCAGTTTAATTGGACTGAAACTTTATCGAGTACAGGATAATTCAAAGACAGACCTGCCATCACATCACTGGAATCAGTTTAAACATTTGTGTAACAATACACGTGATGTTAGAGAAGTGTGAAGCAGGGAGGTCGACCTACCAACAGGCAGCTCGGTACCTGCAACATACAGCGACTCACATTTAACAAAACATTTGCAGATGTGTTTACACGTGTTTTCCTAAACATGGTCGTGTGTGTGTGTGTGTTTACTGTGGTCACTGAGATAGAGGAAGGTCAAACAGAGACTCTTCTTCTTCCTGCTCCCGAATGTAATGTATGAGTTTATGTTTCTGGCCTAATGATGATGATTTGTTGATTGACTGACTGAACTGTAAGAGCTGGTTTAATGAGTCAGTTAATACCCACTGAGTGGACTGAACATGAGTGTGCCCTTACCATCCTGATCAACCTTTTGGACTGGCTCTGAGGGCGCCGAGGCCTCGCTGGAGCCGTACATGTTGACCGAGTACACTCGGAACTGGTACTTTTGCCCTTCTTGCAAATCAAAAACTGGGTAACGAGGGGAGTGCAGTTTGACTGCTGTGTTGATCCGCTGCCACGCTCCAGTGCCTGCTAAGCACTGTGGGAGAGTCGAGGATGGAGGGAGGGGTGGGGGGTCATGACAAGGTACAACCTATCTGTGACAACCTCATCAATGTAGCACAAACACAGATTTCAGGTAGTAAATTATGTGTTTAGAGTTGATGATGTTACATAGGTGGGGCTTAATTACCATGAGTGTTTTTATCTTACTATGATGACTGAGTGGAGCAAACAGCTACATTAAAAAAGAAGGGGGGTGCACACACCTTCTCGATGATGAACCACAGAGGAGCTCGTCCGCGGGGGCTGGGTGGCTTCCAGCTCAGCACAACGTACGATTTGAAAATCTCAGAGGCATGCACGCCGGTTGGCTCCCCGGGGATAGTTACATAGCCTAGAGTGGGGGTGAACGGTGTGGAGGTGTGATTTACACAGAGCAGGAGCTACTGCAGAAGTCCCACATTGTATTTTATAATACTGTATCAACAGGTTGATGATTTATAAGACCTCATTCCTGATTTAAATTGCCATCAACTGATGAGGCATCTTTGTGTTTCTAACACATCCCACTTTCACAAAAAGCAAAATGCAGCCGCTCAGCTTTTAACAAAAGCTAGAAGATGTGTTTCCATTTAGAAAGGATTGTAACTTGAAAGCGTTTCCTGATCAGCAGTACAGCTGGGAGTTAGTCCCAGCTGTACTGCTGATCTGTCGCTTCCCTTAAGCTGGAGCGCAGCCTCAGGTACTGGGTCAGTCATCAGACTGAAATACTTGTTCTCATTACCTTGATTATTTTACAGCTGGACTCTACCAGCTTGTACTGCGCAGGATCTTCTGTCTTACACTAGGAAAATGTGTCCTTTGCATTTAAAAAGATAAAACATGAGGTTTGGCTGCTGAGAGGTAACAGAAATCAAGTTTCTAAAAATAAAAGGGAAATTATGTTAAGAATTGAATATGGTCAGACAGCATCATGAAGTATTAATTGATTGATAGAATCCTTGTAGTCTGACAATGTAAAGTTTATCAACAGTTAAAATGTGGGACTTAAACAACAGCCTCAGGTGGTAAATGACACCAGCAAGTACCAGCTTAAACTTTGCGTGTTAGACTTTGTGTTAGGTTTGCGTTAAAGTGGAGGCGATACTCGATACACTTTGGAAGGAAGAAAGAAGAAGTCTTTAGGTGGTTTAATGGAAAAACATTAAAAGTCTGAAGAGTAAAATCAGTCGAAAACACTACCGCAACAGTTAGCAAGGGAGCAAACGGAGAAAATTGCGTGGTTTAGATTCAAGACATTAGTGCAAATTTGACTGGGGAGTTGAGATTACAGCTCAGATGTTAACCCTGTATGTGGTTTCTACGTTTAGTCCAGCACAATGTCATTTTAACTTTAACTTCATAGTTTTAATATGAAAAGAAATAAAGCGTGACAGTATATGGTGGCTGTGAGGAAGCTATTTTGAAAGCTGTGATACATTTATTAATTACCCAGTTCAAATACGTCTCTGTGTTTGTCTGTGACATTGATTGGATGTAAATGAGTAATTATGTGCATTAAAATTAAAGGTCAGCGCCAGGGATTTTCACAAAGAGGCTGATGTTAAAGGTGGTTTAAAGGATTAAAAGAAGAGGTCTGAACTCAGATCAGTCTGTTTACTACTGTACCTTCCAGGTCATCGTCCTTGATCACTATGTCGTACTTTCCCTCAATTTTAATCACTGTTGCAGAAAACGGTGACAGCCAATCAGTGAGGAAACACTTGTACACCTGCTGCTGCGTATTTTGCCTTTACCTTCGTCTTTACCTTGCAGCCTCTCGCTCTCTGCGGCGTCGATCGCCGTGACTTGGTCAGACTTGCGCGACGCCCTGCTGATGCCGGCGCTGTTCACGGCTCTGACGCGGAAGTAGTAGGAGCGGCCCAGGCTCAGGCCGTGCACCGGGTACTTACACACCTTCACTGGAGCATCGTTGCACTGAACCCAGGCATCACTTCCAGCTTCACACCTACACACGGGAAGAAAATTCACAAAAACTTGTCAGAACGCTTGTTTTACAACTTTCCACCACATTTTCTTAATGTAGAAACACAAATAAAAGTTAAAGTTCAGTGTTTTTAATTAAAATAGTGTTGTTTTTGGTCACTTGGATTAAATTTGTTTTATGAAATCATAACAAAAACACAAGTTTGTGCAACCTTGTCAATCTTAAAAATTTTTGGTTGTTACAAAACAAAATTTCAATTAAATATATCACATAGGAGACACACAGTGATATTTGATAAGTGAAACAAAGTTTATAGGATTTACAGAAAGTGGGCAATAATTGTTTAAACAAATTTAGGCAGGTGCATAAGTTTGGGCCCCGCTGTCATTTTATTGATTCCAGAACCTTTAGAACTAAATTCCCTCTTCTTTATATATTCTCTGAAGAGTAGCAACATGGGGGTCTCACAACAACTCTCAAATGACTTGAAAACAAAGATGTTCACCATCATGGTTTAGGGGAAGGATACAGAAAGCTGTCTCAGATATTTCAGCTGTCTGTTTCCACAGTTAGGAACATATTCAGGAAATGGAAGACCACAGGCACAGTTCAAGTTAAGGCTCGAAGTGGAAGACCAAGAAAATAAATGATACAAATATATGATATAAATAAATCAGTCAGTCAGAGTCAACCCACAGACCAGCACCAAAGACCTACAACATCATCTTGCTGCAGACGGAGTCACTGTGCATCGTTTAACTATTCGATGCACTTTACACAAGGAGATACTGTAGGTGAGAGTGATGGAGAGGAAGCCTTTTCTCCACCCACAGCACAAACAGAGCTGCTTGAGCTGCTAAAGCACAATTGGACACGCCAGCTTCATTTTGGAATAAAGTGCTGTGGACTGATGAATCTAAAATTGAGGTACTTGGGCAGAACAAGGGGCGTTATGCACGGAGGGGGTTCCTTCATGCTGTGGGGCTGTGTGGCCAGTGCAGGGACTGGGAATCTTGCCAAGTTGAAGGACACATGGATTATACTCAATATCAACGGATTCTAGAGACCAATGTCCAGGATTCAGTGACAAAGAGGAAGATCTACTAAATATTGAGTTTATTTCTTTTTTTTCCCGTAAATCCTATAAACTTCATTTGACTTGTCAAATATCACTGTGTGCGTCTCCTACATTATATATTTAATAAACATTTTTTATCTCAAAAACCAATGATTTATACAGGAAAATTATGAAGATTAACATGTATATGTGTATACACACACACACATACATATATGAGACAATGTTTTGCCTCAACAATTTTTTATT
>JAUMHF010000001.1:1392163-1427045 GCA_032359275.1 Microctenopoma steveboyesi
AGCAGACTTGGGAGAGAAAGTTTAACATGGAAGTCAATGAGCTGCGCAGACCACACACTGTCGACAGTTGGCCACGCTGTTCAAAAACCGTGAGTCCTGTCATTACAAGAAGCATATTTCTGGAAAAAAGACAAAATTTCCCACATTTCTATGTATAATTTGTCTACGAGAGATGAAAGTTGACTGAAGAGGAGAAGAAGAGAAGCAAAAAACGTTGAAGAGCAGACCCTACAGTGCGATTGCATCATCCACTCTAGATTCTCTGAAGTTGGTCCATTAAAATGAATGGAGAAATTTCCGGATTTTAATCGGTGACATCAAACTTAAACTGCTCTAATTCAAAAAGTACTGGATATCAGCTTTTCATCATAGCGCATACCTCTGTGGATTCTGTTTCGTTATCTTTATTTTAGCTGACACTCATGTAGTATCAGGACCAGAGTGTGTGTGAGTTGGTAGGTCTTGGCTTCCAGTGTGCATTGCTCTCTCTCTGGCCCCTGTAAGCAGCAGCAGCATACTTGTAGTGGGAATGAAAGCGATTACTGGAGCATGATAAAATGATATGAGCAGGTTTGAGGGGCCTCATTCACACTCACTTCTGATTACAGACTTCAGCTGTACTCATAATAACTTCCAATCATGGTCCAAGTCACAGCGAGACGTTATGATAGACGGGCTCATAATTTGTTCACTGCACTTAAGACAGTTTGGTCCATAGAAATGCATCTTACCTGTGCATGTACTTACTTTCATTATATGCTACTGATTAATCCAGTGTCTTATTTGTTTGCACTCTACAATAAAGTAACCTCATGATTTCATCTTTCTTTAAAGCATCACTAAGCCGTCTTCACATGTGCTGTGTAAAATAACTGATTTTCATGTTGCCCATTCTGTACTTTACCTGCTGCACATTGACAAAACTGCTATGTGAAGAAGAAACACACAAGATACTGTAAACTACAAGAATCATATTCACAAATTTAGCTTCAAATTATTGTGGCCTCAAGAGGAAGATTCTTAATTTATGGCTGCACCATGTTTTTTTGTTGTTTTGTTACGTTTAATCTGTGAGACTGTACCTTTCTAAAAAACCCTACTAATGTGCTGATTTAATATATAAAGTAGGCATGTTTCTGTGCTGCAGTCTCTGTGAGTGGCCAAAGCTACACAACTAAAGGTCACAAATAAAAGTCAGCTTCAAGCAGCCATGGAACCAGGTATGACATGGAGGGACTGACTGAATGCTAAGCCCCCCCTCCTCTTTCACTCCCTCCACTGTGAGCTGCTGTGTCTTGGTCACAGAAGGGGAAAGCGTGGTGCAGTGAAAGCACACGTCACCGACTTGTGCTCACAGAAGACGAGACAGAGGAGGGAAGTCCTAATTCACAGCAGCTGCTCTGCACATCATCCAGTCAGCAGACAGGGGCCATTTTACGCAGAACGTGGTGACGTAACTGAGCTGCAGGGGTGAGAGGAGGGGGTCTATGTATAGCAATGATGGGATTTATTGCATCAGGCCATCAGCACAGAGGGGCTTCACACCAAATGTTATTTATAGATAAAAAAAATGGGATGTGTTACATAATGCATTAAGTAAATATCCTAATTTATTTAGTAGTAACTCAGAAGTTAACAGAAATCCTGAGAAAAAAGAGAAAATGTGGAAGTAAAGTGATGGATGTGAGCTCAGAGGATATAGTGAATTTAAAATAGTACATTTTCTGTGTGGAAGTATTAGCTGTGCCCTATTGCAGATGTTTATATGAATAGATTTGACTTATTTAATAAAAGGTAAACAAAGCCTCTAAACTGTCCCTGCTATTTCTGATAATCAAATAGTTTCAAATCAACTAAAGTTTTTACAAATGTTGTAAAAAGATTCCTATTATTTCTTCCCTCTTTTTGTTTGCTGCTAACAGAACTTTTAGGTATCATTTTCTTTAAGAAAATCAGTTATGTGGAACAAAATGTATGATTTAAATATATTCTCGTCATATTGTTGCTGTACAACAAAGTTAAACCAAAGTCAGATTTTATATAATTAAATACACAGAGCTATCTGTAGGAGTACATTGTAATATCTTTTGATTTGGATGTTTATGTTAGAATATTTATTGCATTCTCCAAAGGTCGTGTCAGTAAAACTGAAGAGGTTTGCGATATCAGCCTGCATTAGGGGAGAGTATTTTAGGAGATAAACCTTCACAAGCCTCTTTTTCTGACCCTCGTATTTGTGGTTAGACTTTGCAGCTTGCATGTCATGTCCTTCAGCCTGCAGCTGATGCTGCGTGTGATGCAGCAGGAAGAGGGATGATGACATCACTGTGTGGTTGTCCTGCCCCTCTGCACGTCCACCCTGATTGCCGTGGCAACGTGTGGGACGTGCCGGGCCGGGGCAGGTCTTTGGCCCTCTGGGCAGCTGGGGGAAGAGCGGCAGGTTATCATGCAGATGCAGCTTCCTCCTTCAGCTCACCCTCCTCCTCTCCCTTGTCCACTTCCCTGCTGCTGTGGGAGAAGCCCCTTTCCTCTCAGATACCCCTCCCCTCCTTCTAGTCTTCACATCCCCAACTCAGCCAATCAGAGCCTTCAATGGGGGCAGGGCGTCGCAGAACCACCATTCCAGTGCAGAGTTGCTCCATCTCTCCAGGCTAACAGGGAGCTAGCAGCTCAGAGGGAGGAGACACACTCAACCCAGCCTTGGTGTGTATTTGTGTCTGTGTGTGCCTATGTATGAGTGTGCGCAGACTAGCAGGCACGGCTACTGCTCTACTCTTGTTTCAGAAGACTTTTCCCTTTTAACCTTGCAGTGACAGTCCTCAGCTCAGGCCTCACTACAGGATAAAGAAGGATCAGCGTGGGGCTACAGGGACAGAAAATAACGGACATCAGCCTGCCTTTCCCTCCTTCTTTACTCTCTTAACACCTTGCAGTTGCTGACAGCTCCTGGCGGACGTGCAGGCAGAATGATAGCGGCTCAGCTTCTGGCCTACTACTTCACCGAGTTGAAGGATGATCAACTCAAAAAGGTTGGTGGAGGAATTAACCACAGTGGTTCTATTGCATGGAAATGGAGAGTTGTGTGTAATGTGACAGCAGCCAAGTGAACAGCCAAGGACACCAGTTAACATTGGCGGACAGGATTAGATGTCAGCATTAACCTGTGGGGTGTTTCAGGCTGGGAGAGGAGAATGCAGCATTTGGGAATTAGGAGTCTAATTTGGATTTCACTATGTTAAATGAGCAGTGTTTGACATGGATGTCCTTGAGAGGGGCTGTGGTCAAGGATGGTGGTGATGTGCTGCAGAGAGACCCTCGTTGTCGAGTTCTTCCGGTGTGTCGGTTGCCAGGGCGTCTGAAGCAGACAGGTGTCTGTAAGGGGGAAGCTAGGAAATCGTGAGCGCTACACTCGCTGCTTTCTCCACTCTCCCTTTTTTACCGCTTCTGCTTCACCTCCCCTCCGTTCACTCGGTTACTCTTGTGTTACCTCTGGCAAAGACGAAATAAAACTCATTAGCAGAAATCTGAGCTTGTTTACAGCCTCTGGCCGGCCAAGGAGACCAACTGTGAGGTCAGGAGAAATTAGCCACTGAGTGGGATGACAGACTGGCCAGATACTCCAGAGAGGGGAGTCAGTTGAAGGGGGAGTAGGAGATCCATGATGTCATGCATGATGTCACAGTGCAGGATTTGTACGTGCTCTGATGAAGTAGGTAACTGGACTTGTATCTGCTGGTGTACAAACGAGGCTGCTTCACCATATTAGGAACTTAACTAAAAAGATGTTCAGTAGGTCAATGAAAAAAAAAGTGCACCATAATAGAAAAATGGGTTCATCTTCGCAAACTCATGCTGAAAAACCAACCAACACTTCAGCAGATTCCAAAGTGCACAGAAAAAACAATTACACCAGGCTAAATTTAGAGCTAATGTACACAATGCTGCTTTACAGAAGATTTCCCAGCTATAATTAGCATGGCGCCTGGCCAACCCAGTGTCGGCATCGTATAGCATTACTTAAGCTGATACTGTGCCTCTGTGCAATATAAACAAAGTATATAGAACACAGAATAGATTTCTGAACCGTGGCTCATCCCATGGCATGCGCTGTATGATTATGTAACAACTACACAGGATGTCCACGGCAAATGCCTGTTAACTGACTGCATTTTGCTGTACTACCACCACTGAATGTTACAGTGTAGCTAGCATGCACACAAAAACTGATTGTGCTGCTATACTGGTTGACACAGTGCAGAGACACAGCTTAAAGCATCATCTGTGTGTTGTGCTACAGTCATCTTTCCTCATTTCCTAACATGCACGGTCAGGAGTTGAGGCGCCTTGAATCAGGACCAATTCCATGATATATGTCAGATGGTGTAAATCAATGTATCGATCTTTCTGTCCCCACTCAGCCTCAGTACTCAGTACTCCAACATGCTTTGCATGCAATTAGCAAAGTAGTAACACAATCTGAGGTTAAAGAATGAAGAGATGAGGGTGGATAATCCAAAGTTGAGTTCTGTTTCAGAAATGACAGGGTTTGGTAATGATTAACCATTAACATGAAATATCTACTGTGGTCCTACGGTTATCTGCAGCTTATTAAACCTTCACATTGATTTATCTGTGTTTCAACTCTAGCAGGCACTCAGGCACCACTTCTATTGGAAAAAAAAATTAATTTGTTATTATTTTGAGATGATGATGATTAAATAATTTTAAATGTTATAAATGTACCTCGCCCTCAGGGTTTATATTTATTTATTTATCATGGCATTTTGCTGCCTGTGCCTATTTCTCAGATTGATAAGTACCTGTACTCCATGCGTTTCTCGGATGAGACACTAAAGGACATCATGAACCGGTTCCGCAGGGAGATGGACAGCGGACTCAACCGGGACACCAACCCCACTGCAACAATCAAGATGCTGCCCACATTCGTCAGGTCCATCCCTGATGGATCAGGTACAGCGCATGTGTAAAGTCAGAAGAAAAAAAAAAGTAAATATAATTAAAAAAACTAGATTTAGGGATCCAACAGCGCCACCTAATGCAAAAGAGGCAGCATTGTGAAAATTAAAAAACTGAATGACATGAAAGCTGATTTTAATTATTATGTTATTTACTTTAACATAATTGTTTATCTGTTCTGAAAATATACTAAAAGCACATTCTGATATATCCGGTCACTGTTTAAAAACAAAAACTGCATTTAAGTAAGCGGCATGGTAGCTCAGTGGGTTAAGCATCACACTGGGATAGTTTTGAAGGTTCAAAACCCCGTCTGATTCCTAGTCCATCCCCTACTAGGTGTGTCCTTGAGCCAGACACCTAGCGCTAGCTCCTTGTAAGTCGCTTTAGATAAAAGTGTCTGTCAAGCAAAGTAAAGTAAAGTAAGAATTATCTGGCCTGTCAGCTCAGATGTTCACACAGTAAGTCAGAAGTTAAATATGATGCTTAATAAACTGAGTGTATAAAAATGAATGAAGTCTAATGCTCCAGTCGCCCGTTATGATTCAATCCAGAGACATGTTGATTCACCTGTATGATCATTGTGGAGGGACACTTTATACAGACGCCTGGTCTTACTGATATAATTGGGATGAACAAAATAAACAACTGTCAGCACCACAATCTATTGCCTAATAAATTGCAGACTGTGTGTCCAACCCCGATAAAATAAAACCTAATAACTCCACCAAGACAATAATGTATTTTAACATATTTCTATTAATGAGAGCGTCCCAAACCCTAAACCACAAATCAGATCACCTTGTCTGAACAAAGAGGTTTTCTGCAGAAACTCAGAGCGGCCTGTCCTTAGTAAACAATACAAAATAACAACAAGTGCCTCTCAGACCTGCTGAGGCCAGAACAGGGCTAGTGGGGGTGGGGTGAAAAGTGTGTTCTCTCACATTATAAATAGTTTCAGGTTATTATATAAATTAAGCTGGAAGGGATCAAGCAAAGGGCAGAGTTGAAGTCATGGCAACAGCTAAGATATGCGAAAGCTACTGTATGTAGATCAGCCGGTCAGAACAACCGCAGCAACAAGAATAAAATATACATATATATATATTTCTCACGTTGAACTTAGACTGTCAGTAATCTAATACATCATGGTAGATGTTCTGTGTCGAAGGGAAATTAGTAGATTAAATCAAGGCTCTAAGGGTCAGTTCACATTCAGTCTTTACTGTGAAATATAATTAGAGATAGAATTTCCCACCATAGCTTCACAAATCCAGCTGACGCCTCATACTTTTTAATTCTGGTTAGACTCCATGAAGCCAACGTCGCAGGATAACTCGCAATGGGTCACGAGTGAATTCACCAAACATCTATCAATTCTTCAGGTGTCGGTGTGTAATATGAATCCAGTACGTGGAAAGCCAACTCCAATATTCTCACTAGTATGCCGAGAAGCATACTGCTACTACTACCACTACTACAACATCATGCAAATGAAGTGAAAGCTCTAAATGGACAATGTGAGGACACCTCGAGCCACATCCACTCTCACTAGCTCAGATTTCAGGAGATTAAATCACCTGAAAACAAAGTAAAGCTGCAGATTTGTTGCCAGCAATAAATTTAAAACCAAATCAATTGTGGAATCACATTTAACTCTTTCAGTGATTAGTTTAAGTGGTTGATTTTGTCTTGAGATTTTCTTATGGTAACAGAAGACTGGAGATGGTGGAGATGTTGTACACATCATGCTTTACCCACCATCACTGAGGGGTTAAAATGGACACCTGCTGCGCAGCACATCAGTGACACATCTATATGTCAAGCCAGTTCCCATCTCATTCCAGTAAGGTCAGGGATATAAACAGTGCTACACAGCAGATACTGGTCATGGTGGGACTACATGAAGAACATTGTTTTGTTGGAGGCAGGATCTAAATAAAGTAACTGAAAGGTCACAGCAACATATTCAGTCCCATCTCTACTCTCTTACTACTCGTCACTCAAGATTAGCTACTGAAATAAAACTGATAAATTAAGGGAAAGTACTGTTAAACTGAAATGAAACTAAATCTATTTCGGATGTTACGAGAAAGCATCTCCACAGAGGATATACCGAATGATACTGTACCTCAGCTTCTGAATAGTGGCTCTGTTCATATAAAAGGCTTCTGCAGAAAACAGGCTGAAGTGCATCCTGAAAATAGGTCATTGTGCTGGTGACGCTTCACGTTCTTAACAGACACTTCCCTTTTCATACTTTTAGCTTCTGAAAGGTTGCACTATGTTTCCATTTATTTCTTCTTCTATTGAGCTACGTATTTATCAGAGTCACTGTAACAAGGTGTATGTACAGCAAGGATTTCTGAGGTGGCTGCTCTTACAGTAATATTCTTGCTTCTCATTGTGACAGAAAAGGGGGACTTCATAGCTCTGGACCTTGGGGGGTCAAATTTTCGAATTCTGCGTGTTAAGGTAACACATGACAAGAAGCAGCCAGTCCAGATGGAAAGTCAGGTCTACGAGACCCCTGATGACATCATCCACGGCAGTGGTACACAGGTAAACAAATACCATACAGTCATGATTGACCCTTCTTAACTTCTGCAATTCTCTCTGACATACTGGATATCAGCCTCTTTGAATCCTGGTTTTAGATTCATGTTTACAATAAATGACAGCTTCTGGCAACATTATGCACAAGACCACGACTAGTCCTGCTGTTGTCTTCCACATTATTAACAAATATTGCACAACCTAGGTCAGATTACTGGCACTCACACAACTCCATGTTTGTGGTTGCCCTTTTAGTATTATTTAAAGGTCAGGTCGAGGATCAGTGTGGGTAAAATGACCTCCTCAGTAACAAAGAATAACGAGAACTGATGTTGATCTACAACAAACTTGTAGAGAACAGCTGGCAGTCGTATTGTAACATGATAACCAAAACACGAGCAACTGTCTGCAGCAGTGTGATTGGTCCAGAGCAAGACTTGCAAAGACGGAACAAGACAGATGCTGTTTAATGAAACGATGAAGGGACAGCTGGTCATAAATGTAACGTGATATATGAACAGGTTTGTTAGAGAGGTATGCACTGTGAGTTGTGTTTGTAAAACAGAGCGTTTTAAACAGCTTTCAACACAATGAAGTTATTCTACTTTTATGCAAGTAAACAATGATATGAAGCCTTCAGACATTTAGATCAATAGAGTTTATCAAGAGATATAAAGTTGTTTGCTCAATGTTATAAATGTCGGCCTGGATGAATGTCTTAAAAAGCAACCATGTCTAGACGTGAGAAACTGTTACTAAGCAACTAGATGGCACATCTGGTGAATTACATATTAGTTGTTCTTCCTGAAAGATGCTTCCTACAGATAGATTTAATTAAATTGAGAAAAACACAGCAAACACGCCTCTGTTAAGATGATAACTTTTGGAATTAAATATCAATTTAAGTCCTGATATGTTTAAAACAAAGCTTAAATAATTTAAGTCAATGGGTGTGACTGTGAGCCGATGATTGAGTGTGGTGGGTTCCATTAATGAAGATAGACTAAACAGAAACACCTTTTTGTATAATGTCACAATTCAACAGCAGCACAACTGCAGAATTAACTCCACACCTCACATAAGAAGTTTGAACAAAAACTGATAATTGTGTGCCTGAAGGAGGATGTACTGTAGCATTGTTAGCTTAGACTGCATTTTAGTTTTAGCTTATAAACTGCTAACTTAGTATGTAAAGGTTACAAGAGTTTACAATTTACTATGGCCATTCAAAGGCTAAATTAAATTAAATTAATAATGAAAACTGTAGGGGAAAAGCATCAGACTGGGATGCAGGAGATATTTTCTAGACAAAGCTTAAAGTATTTAGGTCATTTGGTAGTACTATGAAGCAAAGGAAGGGAATAAAAGTTGAATGAATGAATTTGATCTACCATTATGCAGCCATGTGTTAAAAACTGCATTCCTATACAACTAAACTGCAATTATGTACAAATGCAGGTACAACTGAATCCATTATAGATTGATTATGTTGCAATACAGTGTATTATTTTAATAAATACAGCACCACATTATAACTTAATTGAGCTCCAAGAAGTAGGTTGCACAAAAAAGCTATTTAGTTATGGTTAGAGAAAGATTATAATTTAGTTTAGGGGAAAGAAGTGTTTCTTCAACCATAGCAGTGCATATGCCCAATGTTTCTCAACATAAACCAGACTAATTTCTGCTGAAAAGAAATAATATTTTAGTGATATGGTCAGATTAACATATCCTCATTGCGTTAATAGATCCAGTAGCAATTATGTTCTTCAGAAAAACATTTTGTGTGGCCAATGTATTTAAAATAATCTATCATTTATTTTATTCTATGGTGTTAAAAGTAGGTTTTCTGTCTGCAGCTCTTTGACCATGTTGCAGATTGCCTGGGTGACTTCATGGAGAAGCAAAAAATCAAGGATAAAAGACTTCCTGTGGGATTTACGTTCTCCTTCCCCTGTGTCCAAACCAAACTGGATGAGGTAAACACGTAAATGTGCTGTTATATAGTTAGGGTTAGGAATGTCAAGGAATGAAATGTGCCACAACCAGATTTCTGACCATTTGAAATACTGCGACGATTCTTACTTAACATTTAAACTTCTGCAATATACTCATACTTATCTCCGCTACTAATCCAACAAGACCACCTTCGAGTCCACAGCTATCGTGTTATAGGATTGCATTTCCCTGATGAAAGTGTTGTTTTGAATGAGATCCTGCTATTAGAATAGTAGTGAACAGATGTAACTCAGAGCTTGGCCTTTTGAAACGTCTTGTTTTACAGGGGATCTTAGTGACATGGACAAAGAAGTTTAAAGCCAATGGTGTTGAAGGCATGGACGTTGTGAAGCTTTTGAACAGGGCCATCAAAAAACGAGGGGTGAGGTTTTATCTTTCAAATAATTAACTTGCAGATTTGTTGTCCAGTGGTCAAACTGTTTAGCGGTCTAGTCAAACTGATCTCCATCAAATTGTAAGTGCTGCTGTTTAATGGAGAACAGGTCGATAAAATTTCCCCAAGGGGATCAATAAAGTATTCATAAATATAAAGTAAAAACTACCAGCTCTGACTGTAAGATGTAATTTTAGATTTTATTTTGACCTAATCTCATTCAGGACTACCAGGCAGACATCATGGCGGTGGTAAATGACACAGTTGGCACCATGATGACCTGTGGATTTGACGACCAGCGCTGTGAAGTGGGCATCATCATAGGTAGAAGCACAGAAAATGAAAAGCACCATAAATTAAGTAGATTATGTTTTACATTTGAAAAAAACATTTACTGTGGGAACTAACTACCTGCTCAAACAACTGTAATATCGGCAAAAACAGATTAACAGTACTGGAAAATCACCTTACTGTACCACGAACACTGTTCTACATGTGGATGTAATGAAGGCTGTCAATTGATTAAAAAAAACCCACAATTAATCGCATTTTCTATCTAATCGCTGCAATTCATTTTTTTCAATTTTATATATATGCTTGTAACAGATATTTAATCAATATAATGAACAAAATGCAGAAAAGATACAAAGAATGTATGCTTAACTTCAAACAAAACAAAAAGATTTTCTTCAATCTTTTAACACAGGTTCTCTCCTGTGAAATACAACTTAAAAAAAACCTTTGAGGCCATTAACAGTGACTCACATTAAAGACATAGTTCTAGTATCTGGTAAATACTGAACCCAGGCCTAAAGGTTAAAATGCAAGCAGAATATCAGAACAATACAGGCCATTAAATCCAGTGTCATTCAGAGAAACTCTGACCGTATTTTGCAAAATATGGGCTGTGCAGGGCAGGTGTTTATATGGAAGTAGTCTGGTGGCTGCAATCATGTTATGAGCACTGTCGGTGCCAAGCGTTGTTAACTTGAGTCCTTGATTTTCCATTTGTTTGCAACACTCTTAGTTCTCTTAGTTTTACTCACTGTTAGTGCAAACGGTTGATGCAGCGTGAGCGTCTACTATGCTAATTGGTCTGCAGTTTTTAGCTCTGCAAACAAACAAGGAAACAGTTAACTTTTTGGTTTTCTTATTCGCCCACGTGCTGCTGAGGTCTGTTAGCCATAGTAGTATCGCAAATTCTTTTTCTTTGGCTAATTGTTTTCGACCGGCCAAACACCAACATAGCGCAATGCTGCCCCCCCCTTCAGAGCTGCTCACGAGTTTAAGATTTAAGGTCTTTGATTACAGGAAGTAAAAAAACTGCATTAATTATGTAAACATTTTTTTAAAGCAATAAACGTTTCACATTAATTAATTAAAGTTAACGCGCTAATTCTGACAGCACTAGATGTAATATATCCCTTACCCTGACTTTGTTAGGACAACGCACTGTGCCTACTGAGCTCTACAAAGGAAAAGTCATGTAGAACAGAAGTCATGCTGCTCCTTATCTTTTCAGGAACCGGAACAAACGCCTGCTACATGGAGGAATTGCGTCACATAGACCAGGTCGAAGGAGACGAAGGGAGAATGTGCATCAACACCGAGTGGGGTGCCTTTGGGGATGATGGATCCCTGGAGGACATTCGCACAGAGTTTGACCGAGAGATTGACAGAGGTTCCCTAAATCCAGGAAAACAGCTGTAAGATTTTTCTTTCTAAATCTTTGCTTTTTCTTTCTTAATCTCTGCTTTTTGTTTTTGAGAAAGATTCTATATTTTTTTTGAAGATGCATTCCAGTACAGGTGGAGCCGAACCTGAATAGGTTATTCCGAAAGGCACACACAACGTGTTTTTTACGAATACTTATTTTGAACAAATGGTTTTAAAAATATTTGCATTCAGGAACAACTTTGCAACCCCAGTGCATGTCCGGATGAGTGAGTGAAGTGCAGTCGGGTCTCATGTTCGCTCTTTTTTCGTTGCTCTGTTAGTTTGGAAATTTAAAGAATAGGATATTGACAGTAGAGTAGAGCATAGCTTCCAGTCACTCGACTTAAGCTGACACATGGATTTGGGCAACCAAATAGAAAAGAGTTTGACTGCTGCTGAGCCATCTCTTGGTCCTCCACCAGCCAAAACAACTTGCTCAAGTTCTGTGTGGAAGCATTTTACAGTCAGTGCTGCAGATAAAAGCAAAGTGATATGTAATATGTGCAAATGTGAAATCAGCAGAGACATCTGTCAACATCTGCTAAGCATAATCACATGCACTTAAATTAAAAATGAAATTATTAGTTGTTGGTTTAACCATAGATGAGGTAATGGCTATTTTGTTTTTTTCTTTTCAATGATGTTCCTTGTTACATATTCATTGCTGGATTTATGGAAAAACAACCAGTATTGCATATTCATAATTATTAGAATGAATATAATTAAAGAATACTTAACGTGAATTAGAACACACAAAATAAATATTTTTAGGTCTATTTTGAATCGTACTCAAATACAAAAAACAATATTTTCCCCCTTCACCAAATTTAAATACAGATACAAATACCGACTGCTTTGCACACCCCTACATTCCAGTGTACAGGACTACAGTGGCCTCTAGAGACAAATCATGTACAAATGTAAAAGTGATAGCAAATGTAAAATGATTACAGTTTATATTATGCTTTCTACTTTTATATATCTATAGTTTTTAACTGGCAATGTTGAATTTATGCCAGGGCTGTAGAACTTTATTGGTCAATGCGTTTGTCCTGACATTTTAGATAAATGAAAATAGACTTTAAAAAAGACCTCTTTGTATAATTTCACAATTCATAAACAGTACAACTACACAACTAACTGTTAGGTTAGACTGCATATGTTTCAGCTAATAAACATATTATTTAAAAAAGTCTTTACAAACAACAACAATAACTTCTTTCTACAATGGCCATTGAAGGGCTAAATTAAATTAATAATGCAAACTGTAGAGGATAAGCATCAGACTGGGATGCAGAAAGGGGGTAGTATCAAATACCAACCAAGCACACACACTAGGTGTGTCCTTGAGAATGCACTCAGAGCTAGTTCACTAAATGCCTCCTGGTGGTTGGACACTGCTCCTCTCAATAAATGCAGAATGTAACATTTAAGATGTGATAATTGACAATAAAGCTTGATTATTAGTTTTTAAACTGTACCCATGACATATTTGCACAGGTTTGAAAAGATGGCCAGCGGGATGTACATGGGAGAGCTGGTTCGACTCATCCTGGTCAAGATGGCCAAAGAGGGCCTGCTATTTGAAGGGCGTATAACTCCCGAGCTCCTGACGCGAGGAAAGATTGAGACAAAACACGTATCTGCCATTGAAAAGTGAGAACGACTTGGGGTTAATTAAATAAGAAAAAAATGAGTATTGTGAAATACAGGTTTTCAACCACAACCTGACCTTTTTTTCAGAATGCTTTCAAACCATTTCCTGAATATGTATACTATTATGTAAATGTTACATTGAAAGCTGCTGGTTCATTTCTTTTCAAGAATATCACAAATAAAATGTTTAATACCAATTTTGATTACTTACTTCTAACTTTAGGACCAAGGAAGGGCTGAAGAAATGTATGGAAATCTTGACCAGGCTCGGAGTTGAGCCTACACATGAAGACTGTCTGGCTGTGCAGCATGTGTGCACCATTGTATCTTTCCGCTCAGCAAATCTCATTTCTGCAACACTGGGAGCCATCCTCTGCCGCCTTAAGGAAAACAAAGGAGTTGCACGCCTCCGCACAACTGTGGGCATCGATGGCTCTCTCTACAAGATGCACCCACAGTGAGTAGCTCCTTAATACAAGAGAAACATCAACTAACGCTAAATACAACGACTTCGTGTCTTCCTGTTTTCTTCACATCTTTCTTTAAAAGATGTGAAGATGTCTATAAAGCTAAGGAATCACATCAACCTAGCTAACCATTTAAATCCTACCAATAAGGTCCCCCGAGGAATACCGATGATACAAATTATCAGACATTTAGTAGTGCACAGAGGTGTTAAGTATTACATGTGAATACAAATACAAATGATGTCCACAGATTTTAATTTAGGTTAGTTGAAAAAAATTATAAATGTAATGATTTAGTGAGAGGGCTGGATGATCAAATCAGTTATGTAAGCTAGTATTATTATAATACAGAAAGTACCTTATATGATTTTGCCATATTATGGTAAAATATTACAAAATATCCAAATAAGAGTGAACATTTAATCAAATGTTAATGAATGTATAAATGAGGTGGCAGAGCTATAATCTGAAGTAAGACATGACATATGTGTGAAATACTACTTAAGATCCAAATACTGTACAGTATTTTCTACTATGTACACTTCAAAAGAAGATTTGGGATTTTGCTTAGTCTCACTAACATATCTGTTGCTCTCTGAACAGATACGCTCGCCGTCTGCACAAGACAGTGCGCCGCTTGGTACCAGACTCAGATGTCCGCTTCCTGCTGTCTGAGAGTGGGAGTGCGAAAGGCGCAGCCATGGTGACAGCAGTGGCCTACCGTTTGACAGAGCAGGCGCGACAGATTCAGCAGACTTTGGCAGAGTTTCGGCTGAGCAAATCCCAGCTGTTGGAGGTGAAGAAACGGATGAAAGTAGAGATAGAAAGGGGCCTCAAGAAGGACACTCACAAGGAAGCTACAGTCAAAATGTTGCCCACCTTTGTCCGGAGTACACCAGATGGATCTGGTGAGTAAAAAGAGACATCTGCAAACAGGTGGGAGGAACAGATCTAGTAGTAGTGTGCTTCCTCTTGCAACATTAAATGGCCAATTATCTCCCTTAACTGTATAATAAATCAGAAAACTGTTGGAATTCTCTAGATATGTGCAAATACTATCATATAGTTACTCTGACATATGAAACAGAAGAGGGTGTATGTTTACCAATTAAATCATTTATTACTTTTACGCAACAAAATAAATAAAATCAGTATGTAGCAGGCACATGTGAGCTTTTCTAAATTTGTAGAGCATATTTTCAGTTACTTATATAATAAATTCTAACAACCAACACACAAGTAATTTATTCTAAACTAAAACCAACATACTGGATAGGAAACCTTACTTAGTGGTGACTGATCATGTTCTGTTGGTTCTCATGCTAACGAGACCCTTTTTTAAAATACAGAGAATGGAGATTTCCTCGCTCTGGACCTCGGAGGAACAAACTTCCGCGTGCTTCTGGTCAAGATCCGGAGCGGGAAGAGGCGATCTGTGGAGATGCATAATAAAATCTACGCGATTCCCGTAGAAGTAATGCAGGGCACCGGAGAGGAGGTAATGAGGATTCTACACAGTAACAGTGTCATATAGTGCTGGTAAAATGATATACAAGTTTCTACATCTGTAGTCATATTACGCTTAAAAACAAATCATTACAATAAACACAATAAAAGACATACCGATTTACTCAAATCCAGACCCACATAATGCATAAAGGGTAAAAGGAACAGAAAGCTTAACTCCACAGCATACAAACAACGAATCCCATGTCTCTTTGCAGCTCTTTGACCACATCGTGCACTGCATCTCTGACTTCCTGGACTACATGGGAATGAAAAGTGCACGACTGCCGCTCGGCTTCACCTTCTCCTTCCCCTGCCATCAGACCAGCCTAGATGCAGTACGTTCTCTCTAAAGATATATATATATATATATATTTTTTCTTTCAATTAACTTTCTGATTAAGAGTTGACCATTTAGTCAGAAGGATGCTCTAAATTCTTTAGGCTATTTATTGACTGCAGTACGATATAGGCTCTTAATTGTAACGTTGGATCTCTCAGCTAGTGTTCTGTCTCTGTAGGGTATCCTCGTAACCTGGACCAAGGGCTTCAAGGCAACTGACTGCGAGGGCGAAGATGTGGTGGAGCTTCTTCGAGAAGCAATAAAGAGAAAAGAGGTAATCGTGGACAGGAAAGACATTTGTATATCGCCGAACTGTCGTCTTTTTGCTGGTTTAATTATGCACCAGCACAGTTTTTGTTCAGACTGTGAACTTCGCCATAGTGTAGACTTCATAGAAGCCTTTTGGATGAATGCACAGTTTGGCTTCTACGCAGTCGCAGATTGTTCTTCTCATGCTGCTTTTAAAGCTCTGTGAGCCGTGTGACTGACAGACTTCTTTAGCAGCTGGCTCCACCAGCCTCTGTAGCAGTGTTTATCCAGTGTGATTATGTGGTTTCACAGCTTCAACATGAAACTGTCTATTCACTTTATTTTTTCTACTGTGCAGTTCTGTTTTTTTCTATAGTAAACTGTAGATAAACAGCTTGCACATAACCACTGTAGGACAAAGGGAAAGAATGTGGAGATGCAATCTACACTTACATGCAAGATGTAACATGTATGCACTCCTCATAAGATGGTATCAATACAACATGCTTGATGTACTAGTCAACTGCTGCACATCACTCAGCATACTAACACATTTGGACTGAACTGCAGTTGTGCAGTTTCAGCATACAGACACTTCACCCCACCCCATAACGTGTAAACCTACAGTGGGTTTACACATACAGTACATCACTTCCTGACAATTGCTTATTACATATAAACTTTTTTCGTACTGTGAGTAATGCATTATTTTTGTATGCAGCACATTGTCTTTATTATATATGCTATCGCCTTTAAGATTTCTATATCGATTTTGCTCTTTTAGATGGAGAATCCAGTAAGTATTAAGTCAAAGTAAATCATTAACCAGCAGGTAAAGCAGTGTAGGACTGGAACGGCGTGTGGTTATTGTTGTAATAGCATGTCTTAACTCCTGGAAATCTTGTGTTCAGACACTGTGGAGGAGTGTGTCGTTCTGTGTCTGCAGTGTGGGGTCATATTTTAAAATCAGAATTACCACAGAGGTGATCGTTGGTATTTTCTGTGTGTGTCAAAGCTTTTGAACTTTGCAGCTCTCTGCAAATAGACGGCTTGTGTATTTTATTGTATAGCCTGTCTGGCAGTGTGGGTGAAATGCATGGTGCTCAGTGTGGCCTTTTAAAATGTGCAATGCCTGATATAATCTGTGTTTCAACATATTTAGCATTGCTGTAATATAAAGCTTGAAACTATACAGAAAGTAATGGCATTAAAATCTTTAATGGGGATTTAGAGTTGGTTTAAATACTCACCTGCTATTTTGTACTCAGTAAAGTAACAGACTGAAAATCTGAAAGTAACATAATTAGATCTTTTACCATGCTGATTATTTGTGCATTAAATAAACAGGTAGTGTGCATTTTTTAACAGGTTAAAATGCAATGCATGACTCTCGGATGGCAACATAAGCTCTTGTTGCTATGTTTGTTTTGTAGGAGTTTGAGCTGGATGTGGTCGCTATTGTAAATGACACAGTGGGGACAATGATGACGTGTGCATATGAGGAACCATCGTGTGAGGTTGGACTGATTGCAGGCGAGTTAAAAAACATTGCTTACAATAATTATTAATATTGATGAGTATTTTTTACGACATACGTGTACGGTACAATACTTTTTATTTTATTGCATTGTGCTGGGAATCTATTGTGTAAATAACGAATACAGTTTCACAGTTAGAAATGTCTTGGATTTGTACATTTAATAGCAAAAAAATCTTAGAAAATTCTTTATTCAGTTCAGGTTATTTTGATATGTATGAGCTATGTAACTCCACAGGGACGGGCAGTAACGCCTGCTACATGGAGGAAATGAGGAACATTGAGATAGTGGAGGGAAATGAGGGTCGTATGTGTGTCAACATGGAGTGGGGTGCATTCGGAGACAATGGTTGCCTCGACGACATCAGGACGAAGTACGACCAAGCCGTGGACGAGAACTCGCTCAATGAAGGCAAACAAAGGTAAAGATGCTTCTAATTTTAATCTATATCTCATAGCTAGTTTTAACAGCACTGTAAGAACCTATAATGTCCAAATCTAATATGTCCACACTTAAACTATCATCACAGCTGGATCACATTTCACGAAATTCACATACAAACTTCATTAATAGTCACTGCTTGGAAAATGAATAATTGTTTCTTTCTAATATGTCAGATATGAGAAGATGTGCAGCGGCATGTACCTGGGAGAGATCGTCAGGCAGATTTTGATTGATCTGACCAAGCGTGGCTTCCTATTCCGGGGGCAAATCTCAGAGACGCTGAAGACCAGGGGCATCTTTGAGACAAAGTTCCTGTCACAGATAGAGAGGTGAGTGAATCACATCCCTTGTTGGTGATTCATTAATCCTGTTGCAGAAGCTTTTCATCACATCAAATCCCTAACTGCTAGTCCAGACACTGATAAAGCACCAGCTGTGACTGGAGCAAACAGGTGCAAGTTGATTTTCATGCTGCATTTAGATGAATGGAAATGGTTACGGTTTGGAAGATAAACCCGAGATACCAGGCAGTCTGCAGAACTGCAAAATATGTGTTAAACAGTCTGTGGGTAAATAAAACTGGTGCCTAAAAGCAGCACTGTTTACAGAAAAGTAACAGAGTGGGAGAACACACCTTAAAACTAGAGAACCGACATAGTTCCATGTGTTTCTGCAGTTATTAAAACCACAACATGTCACTTCTATAAACACAACACGGGAGATGCAACATGATGACTTGATTTTATGCACAGTTTAAACCTACCTTAGCCTGGGAACAGCTGTGAGGTATCCAGTGACTCTCCTGCTGTTGGCTGACCTCTGACATCCTTTCCTCCCCATTGCCCCTCTTGCTCCACAGCGATCGTCTGGCACTGCTGCAGGTCAGGGCGATCCTGCAACAGCTGGGGCTCGACAGCACCTGTGATGACAGTATTATCGTCAAGGAGGTGTGTGGAACGGTGTCCCGCCGTGCAGCTCAGATTTGCGGAGCCGGAATGGCTGCTGTGGTGGACAAGATCCGTGAGAACAGAGAACTGGACCACCTGGACATTACCGTGGGCGTGGACGGCACGCTCTACAAACTGCACCCACAGTAAGACTAGGATAAGAATACAATAGAGGGTGTGTTTGGGGCGGAAATTGGCTCATTCATTCACAAACCCTACAGTCCATGATAAATTTCATCATGTAGCAAAGGTTGTTCCCATTTTAATTTTATTGTAGCAATGCTTTTATAATAGCAAATTAACTTATCTTTCACAGCATGGACTCGAATGCCTCTAAAATAGATTGGACTATTAGGAAATAGAGAATCGAAAATAAAACCATTTAAAAACATATCATGCAACAACTACTTGTTCTGGCTCCTCAGATGTGAACCACTGGTGCTGTTCTCTGTATTATATCATTACAAATGGAATATCTTTAGGTTTTGGGGATTGTAGATCCGACACAACATGTCATTTAAAGATTGTTACATAGACTAAACAAAGAAGCAGAAAACTGGCACATGGATACCATAGATTTAAGCAGTAATGGGGATTGAGACTGGTCCACAAAGTTTTAAGTGATAAAACTTAACTACTTCAAGTCATATGTTTATGCACCACAATCCAGAAAGGAGGGAAATGAAACACTGTAGTAACGTTTCATATATTAGTTAGTTTTAATTTGGTTTTCCTCCAACTGAACTCTACAACACTGAGTTTACTTTCCTACTGAAACAACATCTCTTTTCTAGTTTTTCCTCGGAACAAGGGTCCTGCTTTTGTAAAGACATTGCTGAAAAAGCATCTGAAGTATCAGGTCTTAGATCTACTGTAAATTTAAATGGTGCTGAGACATAATCTGTCTTCATGAGACCAGTCCTAGACACGTCAAGTTCGCCTTGCTGCTCGCCCTACATGCAAACTTTGATTTCAGCAGGCCCTAACCACAGTTTCCTGTTTCTCCTCTTCCATCAGCTTCTCCAGGATCTTCCTGCAAACAGTGAAGGAACTCGCCCCCAAATGTGACGTCAACTTCCTGTTATCTGAGGACGGCAGCGGTAAGGGGGCCGCCCTCATCACTGCCGTGGGCTGCCGTCAGAGGGAGCTGGACGCTCAGCAGCACTGAGGCGCTCCACCATGTTTGTGCTCCATCGTGAACTTCACCCACCGCACAGCCCAGCTCCATGCCCACTTGGCAGCCGTGACTCCACCTACCAGGGCCCCACCACCACCACAACAGCCAGAGACATGCTGCGTGCATAGGAAATCAAAACTGAATATATAAACATTTATTTACACTACAACACATGGTTTATTATTTTTAAGTTTGTACATTTTGCTCAATAGTTTCTCGTCAATCTTATAAATTTAAACTCCTTAGGTGTGCAATAGTTGTGTATTGCTAATTTTATTTTTATATGGAGGCAAATATATAATTGTATTTATATAGCAGATGCCACTTTGGATCCCAGAGGTCATAAGGATTTTGCACCATAGACACAAGAAAATGTCTGCACTTTTTATACAAGAGTTACAAGAGCAGCATTTCAATGTAACACCCAGATGAAGGAAGTCCTTCTCACTGAATGATGAAACTCCGTTTTACAAGCTCCACTGGTTCACAAAATCAGTTCCAAAAGGGCTCGCTGCTAAGGTTTGAATGCAAGAGTCACGGCTGTTAAAATCATCCTCATTTTACGTGCAACATGCTCACATGGTGTGCTAGGCTACTAACCCCCTTTTATGTAACTGTCATTGTCGTTTCCATATTAATGTATTCCAGCATCAACGCCCAATTTATTCCTCAAGACCTGAGAAGGTAGAAAAGCCCCCCGCCCAGTGAAAGTGTTAATGTATACTGTGTAATTGTGAAATACAACTTATTTTAGTGCTGTGATGAAACCCAATTTTACTCACTGTATGTGCAAAGAATAAATGTTTATTGGGCCCCAAGAAAAGAGTGGGTAACATGAGCGCTTTTGTGTGTATTTGTGGCCGAGTGTCAGTGTGTCCTACTGTAAGTGTCTGTAGCTTTAAATGTCCAAAGCTCTGTGGAGACTGCATGCCTTACATTAAGACAAAGGAGAGCACTGGATCATTTACCTTTTTCTTCATTTTTTTACTTTAACAAAGATTTGTCATTGACACAGTAAAAATGATTCATTAAATTATATTTTGTTGTGGAGTAAAACTTGGTGTCCGTCTCTTAAAACGATCAAGCAGTGGAAGAGTTATGCTTTAACTTCTAATACCAGATGACGAACTCTATGATGTCAAATAAGGAAGATGTGAGCACCTTACTTCAAGAGTACTTTACAAAGTATGAAATATGATTATAATGAAGCTTTTGTCTCAGTGTTGGTGACGTTCAACATAAATATCAATACTGGCTAGAGAACAGTTTTTGGGTGGAGGTTTAGTTAAGACTTTGTACATGAAAGAAGGTTTGAAAAGATTGGTACTAAAATTACAACAAGAGACTAATCAAAGTCTGTTTAAAACAAGTCAGAACAAATTTTTTTTGACCATCATACAGAGTAACCTTTACATTATGGATCTGGTCTAAGTATTTGAGGAGGTGCTTTTTTCTGTCATTGAACAATTTATTTTCATTAATTAAGCGCTTTGATTGTGCCCTACGGTGTGAGAAAATAAGGACATGTCTATGTGGTGAAATCCTCCAACTTTATCCATGTCACCGTCCAAAACATATAAATATTCCATTTACTCTCATATCAAAAAACGAGCCAAACAGCAAATATTCAATATTTTGTCTTTAACTAAGCTTGTTGATGTTCTCATAAAATCCCTTTTGTGTGCCTTACTTTACCTGATCACCTGTAATGATGGGACTGTTTTACCTGCACATTTAAAACTATGTCTCACATGTTCCTGGTGTGCACTTCCTTGATCTCTCTCTGCTGAGTTCACCAGACCTGCTGCTAACTTCACTAGAGATTATCCATCCAGAACATAGTGACAGCAGAGAGACAGAAATGTTTAGTGACACACATTCACCAAACCTACATGCGATGTGTAGTTTTAACTGGGCACATCTGTAGTCCACACATGAATACATTGTTTAGCAAATCTTTTACTATCTCTACCAACAACTGTTTAATGGTTTAGCATGAATCTGTATGAATTGTGCAGTAGTGTAGCCGAATATGTCCGATACTTGAGTCAATATCCCAGTGATTCATAAACACAATTTAATAAAAATGTGGACTTAAAATAGGAGTCCATATGTTGTTTCCTCTTGTGTGTGGGTGTGTTTGCATGCATTTGTATGCAGTCATGTCTGATGACACTGTGTGTGTTATCTGGGTTTGTGTGCAGGTTATTTGTCCTACTTTCTGCAAAGAGAGTGATACTGTATGTCCGGGGTAATGCCTTCATGTGAGAGAAGTAGGCTACTGCATGTACTTTAACCGCTGTAGATGGATTAGCTGGTGTTTAGCGGGAGAACTCCACATCCCTTTCCGTGCTCGTCTCTGTATGTGTGTGAGTCTGTGTGTGTGTGTGTGTTTGTTTCCAGCTCTCACCAGGTTGGTTGCGTTACACTGAGGGCTTCCTGCTGCATCCATCTGCCTCAAACTAACAAGCGCCGAACTGTCACTGCACGTTGCAGGTATGTAGTCACGATTTAAATACGCACACTGCTACAAACTGTGAACTACTTGACTGTAACGTTTACGCTCCTTATAAAGAAAAGGGTGGTAGCCCGTTAGCTGCTATGCTAACTTTACTAGTTATGTGTTATAGAATCTGCGGTAGCTAGCTAGTTAACTAGCTAAGTTAGCACTGCGCTGGAGCGTGGGGGAACGCAGACAGCTCGTTTTAAAAAAGGACAGACACGTTGCCAGTTGCCTTTCGACATTAAACTATTTACGGTTATGTTTTAGTCGGCGTCGAAGCTCGGCTTGCATGTGCAAATCTGCGCATTTTGTGCACATTTCCGTGCAGGAGTCGAGCGGCTAATGTCAACAGCTAACGCTAGCTAGCTTTAGCTCGCCGCCGTTTAACCTGCTCCTGAAGCTAACGCCGCCTGGTCAGTTACCTGTTTACTGGACAGTTACCCTTAAACTGAACGAGCTCATCTAATGCTTCACCTGCGACACACTCACTCTCCGTGCGTGTTGCTCAACACAGCTAACAGTCGACTGATGTTTTTGTGCTGCGTTTATCGGACCCCCGCTGTGCAGAAAAGCCAAATAAAGTGACCCGACGAGCCACTGGACTCGCGCGCGGCACGTGCTGTCATTTGTCCAGGACAGGTGTTCCAGATGATGCACGCGACTCATCTGCTGATTAATTATCGGTTTTCACATCTGTCACCTTCAACAGCAGCTGCATGACCAGCGCTCAACACGTGAAGCCCGTGTCTCTAATAATGTGTTCATTTATTTAACCATGTCAAACAGTTTAGTCTTCTGTCTGCAAAATGTGTTAAAATGGTCAAAATGTCTGTATTTTTTATCTGCCAAGGTCACATTTCAGAGCCTCAGTGTGGTTTGCAGTTACCGACAGTTTAATGCAGTCATTTCAAACAAAGAAAACTAGCAAGTCCTCGTATTTGAGGAGCAGGGATTGTTTCATATTTGTATCTCAGAAATGACTTAAATCATAAATCAGTTGGAATGGTTTGTGTGGACTGACTAGTCAATTAATCAAATAATAATTTTCATGTTTTTGCAGATGACAGGTTAATTATATAAATATATTCCAACAGGTTTTTTTTAGCAGTGACGCTGGTGGGAACAACCTCTTTGACGTTCCTCCCCCTCAGGACAACAAAGGCAGCTCCTCACACAGAAACCACAGCAGAGCAGCAGTTTGAAAAGCTCTCATCTCACTCATGACTGTTTGAAGGGACGCGGCCCCACCGTGGCCCATGCACTGTACCCGTTTCCCTCCCTGTCCTCCTTATCCCTCAAGCTGACGCAAAACCCCAGACACCTGCCCCCCCTCCCCCACCCTCACTCCCACCCCGTCCCCAGCGACTCGCCCCCTCCAGCCATGGTGTCCGGCACAGAGACCGTGCACTACATCCACCTTCACAACTCCAGCCAGTCGGTGCTGGAAGCTCTGCGCACGCAGCGGCGGGAGGGCCTCTTCTGCGATGTGACAGTGAGGATACACGACGCCTCGCTTCGCGCCCACGCCTGCGTCCTGGCAGCTGGCAGTCCCTTCTTCCAGGACAAGCTGCTGCTGGGTCACTCTGAGATCTCCGTGCCGCCATTGGTGCCCGCGGAAACCGTGAAGCAGCTTGTGGATTTCATGTACAGCGGATCCCTGGTGGTGCTGCAGTCGCAGGCTCTCTGCATCCTCACGGCTGCCAGCATCCTGCAGATCAAGACGGTCATTGACGAATGCACCCAGATCATTTCTCAGAGGAAGGCAGCAGCAGGGGCTGCGAGCGCAGCTGCGGCCGCCGCAGCGGCTGCTGCTGCAGCAGGTGGGGGAATGCTCGGAGGAGTTCTCCCCAAACAGGAAGAGCGTGGAGGGGGCAAAGGGAGAGAGAGTGGTGGCAATGGAAGCTGTTCTGTTAGTGGTGCAAGTGGGACTGGGAGCTATGGAAACTTCTCTAACTTCATGGCTGAATGCGGGGCGAGTAACATGGCCGGGGGCTTAGGGGCCAGCGTTGGTGTCGGTGAGAACGGCCCAGGGCCAATGGATCAAGCAAACGCTGTGAGTCTGATGGCGCTGGGTGACATGGGCCCTGGTTCCATGTGCAGTGATGGGATGGGCTCTGGGGCCGGCGCAATCCTCATGAAGCAGAGCTCCAGCTGTACTCAGGATGTCAGATACAAGCTCCGAGACCTGTTGGCACAGACGGCCAATGGAGCCAGCACTAGTAGCACAGGGAACCTCTCAGCGGGCTGCAGTTCCGGTGTGGGCAGCGTGGACAGCATTGGCAGGGACAGCCTCCGCGGCAACACAACCGACCTCTCTGATGACCTGGTGGGGATGGACAGATACAGCGAGGAGGAGGACTTGGACGGGAGAGAGCGGGGAAGAGACGGAGACAGAGACAGGGGGGCGGGCCACAGCCGCAAGCAGAGGCAGCCGCTAAGACTCCAGGTAGGGGGATAAGGGGAAGGGTTGCCATGGTTACAGTTTTCAGGCATGCAGAGCTGCAACGGTTTTCTTTTCTTTCTTTTTCTGCTTTTCCCTCACACTGCATTGGCGTATATCGCGGAGATGTTTCTGCACTTTGCACAATTGAAGAGAAGCTCTTGTCTGAACTTCAGCAGTAATTGTCTTGGTGATATTCTATGGACTTCTGCATATTTACTGTAGGTGATTAAACTTATTAGTACCAGCTTGAATGGGCTGTAGCCAGGTTAATGCACTGTTGTTCTCATAGGCTGTCCGCTGCCTTTAAGCTTCTGCCTCTGTTGTAAAGGTTATTTCTTTAATGCTCTGTAGGTGCTGGGAGGAGAGGGAGTGGTGGTGAAAGATGAAGGGGTTCAGGACACAGATGGGACTGTCTACGCCTTGGAGGATGCAAGACGGGATGGAGAACAGGAGGGCTCCCAGGAACCCATGGCAGGATTTGGACAGGTGGGTGTAACTCAGGGGTGAACTGCTGCTCTGAGAGCCAATGAAAAACAGGGACAGGGATAAGAAAACATTTTTAAAATATGAAATCACAATAGAAATATTCAGCGCTTTCAGGAGACAGCATTCAGGGTACACAACATCTGCTGATTTAAATTGTTACGCTGTGATTTCAGCCTATTTTTGTGAAAAGCGTTTTTCTGAAGATGGAAACTTTATAGAATTGCATGTACTACGTTAAATATATGCTCAGTCTTTCTGTCACAAGTCCTGAAGTAAGTGGAGGAGAAACGTGGTGTGAATTTATGCCGCAGCCTGCTGTACACTGCAGACCACACAAGGAACATCTGCCACACAGTCGAAATGATTCAGCTTTGCCTGTCAGTTTTCTCAAAAGTGCTGCAGAATAAGTTCCGTCAGTCTGAAATGTTGGGTATGTGTGTTTTTATGCGAAATAAAAGCAGATGATAGAATTTACCTACACTACTCTAAATAATCTGATCTTCTGGCTTTGGGCATTTTCTCATTCTGCTCTTTGGCTGTCATGTCGAAACACGAAGAAGGTTCTAATTTGCATATTTCCACGATGACTACTTAAAAATGGACTTTTTACAGTGTTACAGTGTGGTGCAGAAAATGCTACGTGTGATTATTTTATGTTTTAGTCAGTGTGAGTCAGAGCCCACTGACTATCAGTGCGAGCAAACTTTAGCCCAGTTAACAGAGCCACCAACAACAGGTGCTGACACTTGACCCTCACCAACGTTCACCTAGTGCAGCTTCATAGCCCCGTAAGGATGTGTCCGGTTTGCCAGGTGTGTGCTCACTTTATTCTGATCCTGTGTAATGTGAAATGTCGTCAGCGTTACATTAATTTACTTTAATTCACTTTGCTTGGCAGACGCTTTTATCCAGAGCGACTCACAAGGAGCTGATGCTGGGTGTCTGACTCTGGGACACACCTGGTAGGGACTAGGACTACCAGACTAGGAGTCACATTGAGTATCAAACCTGGGACCTTCTGCATTCCAGTCTGATGCTTAACCCGTTGAGCTTCCTGCCGCATTACTAACTAACAAAGAGGAAGTAAAAGTTGTGTTGGGATTTTTTCATGTTTAAGTTAGACAGGCTCCGTCCATGCCAGTATTTCTTCAGATTTCCCCAACCATACATCAAACTGCTGTTTTAGCAATAATGCAGCCTGACTTGTGAAACTGCATTACAACGCCTGCTCCTGTGCCCGTGTGCAGTTGGCGTAACAAATGGCGGTGATGTGTGAATATAATTTGGGATGCGGTCTGGAGATGAAAGGAAACCAGAAAACAGCCTGAAGTTGTTTCTTTGCATTTCAGGTTTATTCATACTGTATGTTTCACAAAAACGTTTTTTTTCACAGTAGTCTCGCAACATGCTGTATGTACGTTAAAATGGAACCTCAGATCTTTAACCTGATAAAAGTGAAGAAATTTGCCTCTTTGAACAGAAGTCATATCATAGAACAAACCAACCTGTGGTGTGTGTGATTTGGAGTGTCTCTGTGTGTGTTTGTCCTGCAGGACTTCTATGATGAGCAGGGAGTATTTTCAGAGAGCTTCTGGCCCCAGAGCGAACCGCCTCAGGCCATGGCTTTCAACCCCAGAGCAAGGGTCAACAAGCCTCTGACTCCGCCTCCAACCACTCAGTCTATCAACAACCAGGTCTGTGATGTTTTTTTTTAATTTGTCCTGTCATCACAGATCAAGTTAAAAGACTGTCAGTGATGTGATAATGAGTGATATTGTAGCTGCCAGACAAGTTAACCTGCTTTTTTTTGGACTGATACTGCAGTACCTGGAGCAAACTAATGCAGGCACGGTGCAAACTTCACACAGATAGGTCCCAGCAGGCCGGCAGGTTTAAATCCAGAGCCAACTTGCTGCGAGGCAGCAGTGTTACCCACTGCACCACTGTGCCGCCAACCCTGCAAAAGATAAGATATACTTTGTTTGTCCCCGTGAGGAACTTTGTTGTGGACTCTGCAATGCAGCACCTAAATAAAACAACACCAAGGCAACAAAACAAATGAACAGCACGTGGAAGTTACAGCAAACATATAATATGATAAGAATTGAAACAATCAAGAGTCCTGATGCACGCTGGAATAAACAAGTGTTAGTACTGATTCAGTTTGCACCGAGGTAAGAGCTGGAACTCAGCGTGTAGGATGTGAGCGGGGTCAGACACTATTTTTTGCGCTTGCTTGAGCTGAAGGGAAGGATAGTTAGTAATACGGCAGATTTAGGGCAGGTTTACTATGGTCGATCAGTCAGGATACATTTTGTTTCACATTGTGATTTTGGGAATGCAATAAAGAACTTCCCATGACTTTGAAAACCTGCGCTGTCTCCCTATAGTTCTGCACTTTCATGTACTGCTGCAGTAGTTTTATGGCTTTTAAGTCACTTTGCATATTTTTTGAGTCTTTATTTCTTCCAATGAACCAAAGTAAAATTAATTCATTAAAATAATTAAATTAAATTTGATTTGGACCAAACAAGCTCAGTGTGAATATGCTCCTTAATAAACTGGCTTTGGAATGAGTGTCCCACACTGCCACTGGATATTTAAAAGGCTGAAAGTCAAACATAAGATCCTCATTTCTGTTGTAGCAGCGGGACGTTCTTGACTTTCACACTCTGTCCACCTCAGCTTCTGTTCCAGTACCCAGTGAGCCAGTCGCAGCCAGCTCCATTCTATGTGGGCGGACCCATGATTGACAGCATGGCAGGCACGGAGCCCAGTCAGCAGCCTCCGCCCCCGGCGCCGATGACCCCGGCCCCACCCCCCTCCACCGCCTCCTGTTCTGCAGGACCCTCTCCTTCCTCCCAGGGATCTGAGACCTCGTTTGACTGCACGCACTGTGGCAAATCTTTACGTTCCAGGAAGAACTACAGCAAGCACATGTTCATCCACTCCGGTAACACACATCTCTTCCTCCTACACTTACAATATTTTGTTTGTTTTTTTCTATAATTTATTTACTTAGTGGTGCTTTCATTGGCTTAAATAAGGAATTAAATTAGATTTTTGGATAGGCTGGTGAATAAAGTAAAAACATTTATCGTAGCAGCTAAAGAGCGGGTTGGTGGAGACCAAAAACAGAGCCAAAAATAAGTCAAGCTACACGTTGCTCTGTGTCTGCTGCATGCCACAACTTTTATAACATAATGATAAATCAAGCAAGTATGTCTGACAGTTGGTTGTAGAGTATTTCTGTCCTCAAGTGGCCAAAAAAATCTGTATTGCAGCTTTGAATTTTTTATGGGAAGCTCTTCAGCTTGATACTGTACATCAACCATCTAGTGTCCTTCATTATTGATAAGATGGAGGATCCACTGTGAACACATCTAAACATTCAACAAAACCTACATATATGTTGTACTAAAATATTTTAATTTTTTTATAAATACAACTTTATTTACAAATATGCAACCTTTATTCTCTTCTAAGCGAAAGTTTAAAGGAGAAGGCTGACTGATACAACATAAACCAGGAATATAAATAAGAATATTTCTTTTATGTGGATTTACTGTATGTTACGATGTGACAACACATTTGCATTATATGTAATTTATTTGTATCTGATGCATTACAAATTCTACTTACATGAGACAAGAGTCTTCTAATGTTTAAAAGAAATCTCCTGAAACAGATTTGGTTTATTCTTGTCATACAGCTAGAACCCATTCTGAGAAACATGCCTTGAGATGACTTGACGTTGTGCATTGGCGTTATACAAATAAAGTTAAATTGAATTGATAGAATACAACAATGCTGGATGAAGTACTGTGTAAAGTATAAACTCGGCTAACCTGTATGTGTCTGTACATACCTGTGCTTCCAGGTCAGAAACCTCATCAGTGCTCCATCTGCTGGCGCTCCTTCTCCCTGCGCGACTACCTCCTCAAACACATGGTGGTGCACACGGGTGTCAGGGCTTTCCAGTGCTCTATGTGCGGCAAGCGCTTCACCCAGAAAAGCTCGCTCAACGTGCACATGCGCACCCACCGTGCCGAGCGCACCTTCCAGTGCAACGTGTGCCACCGGGCCTTCACCCACCGCACATTGCTGGAGCGCCACGCCCTGCAGCACGCCCACCACGCCCCCCAGGCCCAAGTCCAGGTCCAGGGGCGTGGAGCCGACATGACCTCACCTACCAAGCACAGTCCTCCGGCTCTGGGAGGGCCCTCAGGTATGGCTGGCGCGGCAGGCATGGTCGGTGGCATGACCAACATGTCCAGCCATGGAGCCGCCTCCACCTAGAGAGAGAGAGAGAGAGAGAGAGATGAGGAGTTACATGGGAGAGGGGGAGGTCAGTGAGCCCATTCCTTGAACACTTATTTGGTCCTAACAGCCTTGTTGATCTTTTGTTCAGGTGGGAACAGCACTTACGGGTTCCCATTGTTTTATCTTAATGCCACCTTCAATCAGGGTTCCTACACAGGCCTGGGGGGCCTTTTAAAGTTTGAAAACTATGTAGATTTATAATGTGTTTTAGAATTGCACAAAAATCCTGGAAATGTTTTGCAAAAAAAAAGTTTCCAGACATGTATCTAAAGTAGTTGTAGTCCTGCTGTGTTGTGACATCGGTTGCTGTAACATAAGCTACAAAGCAACATCGCTAACAATCACACACCTTGTTGAACAGCCATTTAAAATCCAGCCAAAAAGTAAGTTTTTGGTGGAAACGGAGAACGTGTAGGAACCCTGTTTTAAACGCAGAGAGTCACCAAAGAGGTTAGGAAAACAGAGCGGGTTTGGGAGTGGGTGAGAGGGGAGGTGTAGGGTTTATAGGTGGGGGTATGGGTTTATATGGAGATGCAAGTAAGGGAAATACGGGGATGAATGGGTTGGTGGGGGGTGTTGCAAGGTTTGATTCACCTTCAGTTTATTTAATCCAAGTTGAATCTGTTCTGTTCAATGGCACAAACTAAAGTGTGTGAACATTTCCAGGGTTCGTGACATAGTCCGCTCTCTGTCAAAACCTGTTAGGAAAAAAGCAAAAGGAGCGAAGCAGCAGCAGCAGCAGCAGCAGCTGGGAGGTCCAGGTACAGACCCAACAAGACCACAACGTGTTTCATTTTAAGCCTCATCTTGCCGAGATGTTTAACAGCTGCTGTAGTGGCAGAATCTTGTGGGTCCTTCACTTGCTGCGCTGCCAGCAGACCAGAACACGTAAACTTCACCCAGAGTTTACTTCTAAAGCTAACAACAAACTAACGATGCAGCACGTGACAAAAACAGGTGGGGTGTTCTAAATTCAGTAGATGATTGAACACACAAATGTGTCTTTACAGTAGAACCTGCTGCCGTAGTGGTGGAAAACATTTCTACGATCCTGGTCAGAGCTGGCTGTAATATATATATTCACACGTTATTTCTGTTGAATTAAAAATCTTTGAATGCATTAAAAAGAAAAACAGTTGATGCATGAATTCCGACTTTAGCTCTCGTCAAAGAGTTATTGTCGGCTAACAGCAGCTAATAACTTTCACGTTGCATTCGCTTTCTGCAACGCCCCAGTGGTCACGTTTTCTCACATAAAAAAAAATAAACACTCTGAAAGCACATGTAAAACCTCTTTGTTGTCGAGGTTTTCTCCTTTTTTTGATTATTCAAGATAGAACAAAAATGATCTTCCTGAATTAACTGAATTGAATGTGAATGGAGCCTGGTGCTATTCAGGGGCAAAGCAGGGTGACAGTGACAAAGACGGCTGTTGATGAATGATTTGATGAAGAAGGAAAAGTAGTCATGAGCAAAGTGAGGCAGCAGGGAGGGAGGAGGGGTGGTGCACAGCAGCGTGAATGAAATTCACCATCATCCATCAGACAGCTTTGTAACATTTTCCACAGGCTCTACCGGTCAGCCCCAGGATCATATACCTCGAACCAGGACGAGCCGCCTGAAGGCTCGGAGGGACACTATTTTTTCTCATGTGAAATGTCTGGGAAACATTTCAGCATGTTTTACACACAAACACACACCTACAATTACCTCTGTGGTCCAAAGACAGGCATTATGCTTCATCTTTTAAGCTACATCAAACGAAGAAACAGTGAAAACTAAAGCTAAGATAGATACGTTTACTTTTTGAAAGCTTGCTAAAGTACTTCTATGTAAAATTCCTGTACATCGCTATAATGCTCAGTTTGTTATTTGTTGCTCATGTGATTCTTTGATGCAGAAATACGGCAAAATATTTTAAAAAATAAAGTGAAAGAGCCATTCAGAGGAAGTTAAACTTGGTTAAATAACTCTGACAAATCAGAGTCACTTTTATCAGGATTTTTATTGAGTGTTTGGTTGTGTTTGTCTTTCGGGGCTCTGGTTAATAATAAATGGGAAGTGTGTGTTGCTTAAATAAACAAGAAAAAGCTTTTCTCTCAGCACTATAAAAGAAAAAAAAGTTTTTAATGTTTTAGTAAAATTTAAATTAGTCATGAAAATGTACAATCACCCCTGCAAGTTCTGACAAAGTCAAACTAGTGATAATGTTAATTATCACATTAATATTTATTACAATTTGATCTCTATGCACAACTACGTTTGCACATCGTATTATTTAGACCTAGATGTTGTTGTCCCCTGAAGTATTTGGCCTAAGGTTGTTTTTCTTTCTTTTTCTTTTTACACCTGAAAGGTGATCTTAAAATGTCCCTTTTTTTGCTTTCTGCTTGTTTTTTTTAATGTTCGTCAGTCCAAGCATTATGTGATCTTCAGTAGTTTACTTCGTAAGCTTTGTAAGAGCTGCATAAGTGGAAGTCCCTCTAACAAGTGAGACATTTTAAAGACATGTTAAACTGCGAGTGATGAGACAGTTTAAGAAAAAAACGCTTTAATGAAGATTTCTTTTCTTAGGAAACAGTGACTCCAGCACAGAGGCACATTACACCTTTCAGCCTGGATTTCACTATAAATAATGACATTAAATGTCTCATTTAAATGTGGGAAAACTGCTTATTTACACGGAGCACCCCAAGCAGTGTGTGTGTGTCGGTTTACTGATATGCAGACTCAGTAGTTGGTTTCTCCAGTGTTGTGGGTGAAATAAGATTTTTTTTAAAGTTTAAGAGAAGCTGGACTCAAACTCCTCCAGCTCACTGCTGGTTATAAGCTATAGATAAATTCCTAACGCCAAACCTTTGGTGCTTTGTTTTTTTGGAGATATTTACCTCATTTGCCAGTTGCCAACACCGTGCTGTGGTCTGGATTTTGTAAATAAGCAGGTTGAGCTGTTTCAGAGGTTTGATCCATCCTCAGCAGTGGAAGTGGTTTTTGGTGCATTTTGTCTAAGGCGGACCCTTGTACAGTACTGTAATATGTGTGCTTTGAAGCCATGTCAGCGCATCGTAACGTACTGTGCTATGCCTTTTTTTGTTTGTTTGTTTTTTGTTTTATCGGGAGGGACATTGATAATTGTTTTTTCTACATTGCTATTTCTTTAACAGAGGTTCAATATGTCAGAAGAAAAAACAGTCATTTTATTAAAAGAATCACTTGTCATTGTAAAACCACAACTTTTATGTATAAAAAGACTAAAGGCATGATTTTAACTTTTTCTGAGAACTTAGATGTCGTACTCAATGAATTAACTGAATTTTAAAAATGAGTGATTTCGAAGACTTCTTTCTCCAAATAAAAAGTCTTTTATGGCTTCAGGCCAGCTGCTCGTGCTACATCTCCATTTATTCGATTTCTGTCTGTGTGTGTTTGTGTCAAAAAGCAGCTTAGTGCCGGTGTTCTTCAACCTCCACAGCTGTGTTCTTATTAAATTTAGTCAGACGTTATTCAAAACTTCAAAAAGAATCCAACGTTTTTCTAAAGTTGTGCGTATTCAGTATCATACAAGGTAAAATGTGTCATCAGAAAAATGTACTGCATATATTAGGTTCATGCATTCATGTGTGATCAGTAACCGTGTGCACATTTCATGAGCAGGTGTTGCTGTCAGATCAGTGCACGAAGAAGTGGTTGTGTAAGTTACTTTACACATTTACAACACCCTGAAATGCTGATGCATTCGAGACATTCGTTAAAACCCTGCGCATTAAAATAGATCAATAACTTTTTATTTTCATAGTTTCCAGATACATGAAAATGACACTTCAGCTGAAAAACATGTTTGCGCTGTGGAAAGTCAAGCGTTTAGTCTAGTTGGAACAATTAGCTGCTTAGTTGGTCAGCCAGTCACCTGAAACACTTGCTGTGTGCATGTTTGCTGTTTCTATGGTAGTAAACTGTATGTCTTTGGGTGACAGAATAAAACAAGCTATTTAAATGTGTCAGAACCAGGCTCCGGGTGGGTGGCCATCTGCCTCGACCGGCTGGGGAGAGTGGAGATCAGACGGAACAAAATCACAGGCAGATTCAGTCATCAAAATAAGTGTTACTGTCTTCTCCCTCCTTCAGTGTTTATCTGTTACAGCAGCCTCACTTTAGTCCCTTTGTCTGTCCTCCTAGCTGCTCTCTTATCGCTGCCATTTCTCAGTGTCCGGGCAAATTTATCAGAGAGACAATGTAAAAGCTGTCTTTCTCGAAGGCTCGGCCCGCTTCCTTTTGAAGGTCTGTTCTGACCGTGGCTGAACTCTGGCCAGGAGGCATCTGTTACTCAACAACATCTGTTGCTGTTGCTCTCTTCCTCCCAGCATGCCGAGGGACATGCAGGCTCTCCCAAGGGTGGCCTTTTGTGTGCCCCATTGTCAATTCCATCATTGTCTGCTAAAGTCTGTTCCCATAATGCCACGGGGTTATAAACCCCACCAGAGGCCAACTCTACCAGGGCTGATGATTTACAGTTATTTTTGTCTAAATACAATCATCGTCTTTGTGGAGCAATTAAGAAAGAAGAGTGAGTGAATTTAAAGAGGTGATGTAATGTAAATCAAACCGTTTACGTTTGTCATACTACAGGTTTTAATTGCAAATTTCAGTAACTGTATGACCACACTACCATGACAAGAAAAAAACTTGTTGTTCACAAGACACTTTTTCAGGGGACACAGGAAACACAGTAAAACAAAACCCCAAGTGTTGAATGTCCAGTAGGCGTAACTCTACATTGATCTGAATTTTAGAGCCATGAATTACCTGACTTGTTCTGTAGAAGGAGAAAGAGGAGTGGTAAATCTAGCGCAGGGACATTGTTTTTTATGAATAGGCCCCCTCTCCCGTCTCCAGGGAGACACTTTCAACTTCTGGCAGTAGCCAACAGTGTCGGCGTAGAAAAGCCCACTATGGGGTCACCAGGGAAAGACAACAGATGTTACTGATTAACTTTGCTCACGCAGACTTGCAGATGGACAGGACAAAACAAAATTTGGACCCAATTAAAATTTCACATTTAGCAATATTTATTTGGAAAAATAATCTTGGCTAAATCCTTCATTCAAAAACAGTAAAGGAGACGGTAAAGTAACAATTTGTACAGTACAATCCCTCTTAAA
>JAUMHF010000001.1:1427145-1447783 GCA_032359275.1 Microctenopoma steveboyesi
TCTTGGCTAAATCCTTCATTCAAAAACAGTAAAGGAGACGGTAAAGTAACAATTTGTACAGTACAATCCCTCTTAAATAACATTTTCTTAAAAAAAAGTCCCATTGACCTGAAGTGCCTTTGCAAATATTATCATTTAAAAAAGCAACTTAAATAATCATAACAAACATCACAAATATACAATACAAAATAAAAATAACTCAAAATCATTAAATTACCTTAAATTAAATCATAATTTTAAATCATAATCTTTTTCTTGTTTTTTCTTTCTGTATTTTACAAAAGGACAATCTGTATCAAAAAACAGCATTATTTTATTTAAGACAAAGTTTTCATGTCTCAAAAAAAAGGAAAAAAATGAACAATACTATGTCATAAATGGTTTAGAGGGCTCAAGAAAACACACTTCAGTTAACACAGTGATCAAGTATACATACACTCTTCGCCTCATGAAGAACAGGCCAGTATGGCCAAACATCCACCGTTTGATGCAGTTCCTGCGCTCAGCAACGGCGTGTGGGTTAGAGAAAAGGCCTGGGTGCAAATGTTGCAAAAACAAAACTCGTAGCATCGAACGCCACGTGTCAGAGTCCGTTAATATTTTATTTTTACCCTCCCACTCCCCAATAAAAGACAATAAACAAAGCTAAGTGTCAGTTTACTTTAAACCGTAAACCTTTTTGTTCTTTACCCCGCCAGTTCTTATCCCACAGGCCGCCGCTGCCTGCGCTTATTTTCCAGTCGAGAACCAGCTCACTCTGAATATCAGTTAAACGTCTCAATATCAGCAGCAGTCTCAAGGCGGGACACCTCCCCCTAGGGTTAGAGCAGCATCTGAAGGAGTTAAAAACTCTCCCATAGAGCAAATGAGCAACGGGCAGCCCATTGGTGGCTCGTTACACCTGCAGAGACACAAAAGAATGAAAGGTTTAGTGTTTGTTGGCTAAATGTCCACAGACAGACGTCTTTTCATTCTGCGTGATTAAACAAAGTCAAATACACATCACTCACCTCAGTTGCAATTATACATTCGTCTTTCTCCTCTGACATCACAAACACAGATTTGTACTTGGTGTCCGCACATGCGGACATTTCTGGGGCTTTCTTTTCTGATGCGTCGCTTTAGAGAAGAAAGAAGAACTGATGTCAGTTTCATCAAAGCCTTCATTTTAAATACATATTTTCTATGCCTGGATGTTAAGAAAACATTTACCATTTTAAACGTTTGCTGCGTTTCTCCTCAAACTCAAACGAGTCCACTGATTGGCACTTGTCCTCGCAGGCTGCTTCCAGCATGGCCTCTTTAGCCTCCTGCTCATAGTTGACCTCATGTACGAGGTTGTAGTCTGCAGGCGGATGGCGGCTCTTGTAGCTGCTTCTTCCTGGCGAAGAGCCCTCATCTGGGTCAGCGCTGCAGAAGTCCATCTTCTTGTTGATATTTTTGACTCCTGGCGTCGGCAACACGCTGACTGCCAGGTCTCTGTCACTACGCTGACAGTTGTTAGTCAAATTATTTATTGTCTCTATCTCGCCGACTGTTTCTACATGACTACCACGCTGGACTTTTGAACGAAAAAATCCAACGAGTACCGCACACCCAGCCAGCAGCAGCAGCACCAGGGCCACACCGGACCCTATGGCCATCCAGGGCACCTCTGTCCCCTGGATGGCAGCATGTTCTGGAAGTAGGAACTGGCAGTTTCGGCCTCCGTAGCCAGGAACACATGCGCAGACGTAGCGGTTGTTTCTCTCATGGCAAGTGGCACCGTTGTGGCAAGGGTTGTGTTCACAGCGGCTGATGGGTGAGCTACAGTTGCGACCCGTGTACCCTGGTGGGCAGGTGCAGGTATAGCCATTAGGACCCTCTTGACACGTCCCTCCGTTTTGGCAAGGGTACATCGAACACTCATCTCCTGTGTGGTCACAGTTCATGCCAGTGAACCCCTCTGGACACTGACACAAGTACGAGTTGACGAGATCCACACAACGTGCTCCTGTGAACAGAGAAGAAGTCTGTGTGAGTGTGTGGGCAATGGTAGTTTTCCATTCAAGGCACAGCGAAGCGATCTATACATCTCTAAGACAAAACCCACATCCTGTGAGTTCATATTGTGTCAGTCACTCTCACCATTGGAGCAGGGGCTGGAGGTGCAGTGGTCAATCTTCTTCTCACAGTTGAACCCTGCATACCCTGTGAGGCACTGGCAGAAGTAGCCTCCGTCAGGGTTGTCAGCACAGCGGCCACCGTTAGTGCAGGGCCCATCAGCGCACGTCATGGCACTCAGCTCGCAGTTGTTGCCATAGAAACCATGAGGGCAAGTGCAGGTATATGTGTTTTCCAAATCCTGGGGGGAAAAAATAGAACAGACTTGACATCAAGATCTGTCTTTCAGCTGCAGCTGCTACACACTCTATCCCTTTGAGCTTCAGCTCGATGCATACTGTATGTGTTTGTGAAGTTTAAAATCTATGCTAGAAGAAAAGAGCTGAAGCAGTCTATACGTGGAGGAGAAGTAAAGGTGCCAGGCTGCATTCAAACATCGCTGATGCTAAGACACAGTTATAATCCGTCCCAGTTCACGTCAAAACAAACAACACTTACAGTGCAGCTCCCTCCATTGCGGCAGGGGTTTCCGGCACATTCGTTGACCTGGATCTCACAGCTGGCCCCAGTGAAGCCGGGCCTACAAGAACAGGTGTAGCTGCCCTGACCAGTGTTGCTACAAGTGGCGCCATTCATGCAGGGCTTGTGGTGAGTGCAGTAGTTGAGATCTGGAAAGACACATGTGGATTAAGCTGCTGCACAACACATGGCAGGACAACAGCAGCAGTGACAGAATGTCTTTTTGTCCTCTGACACACATGACTCTCTCTTCTTCCAGTGGTTTTTTGTTTCCTGTGCCTGGACTCTCATGTCTTTGCTGTTCATCTTGAGCCAACTGTTGCCCTGTTTTTATGTCTCTACCACCACTTTTGTGCTCTATCTTCATGTTACTAACGGTGTTCCTCCTCCACCTCTGTCTAGAGCCATGGGGAATGGTGTTGAAAGAGTTTATGCACTCTAGACAACCATTTCTACCTGTGTTACTTTCCTCTCTGGCTTTTCCCATCATACCAACTGTGCTCCTATCACACTTTCTCCTCACCTTGGTTGCAGAAGAGTCCTCCCCAGCCCTCCTGACAGTTGCACTGCCAGGGCTGCTGGCAGGTCCCATGGAGGCACCCTGGGTAACGAATGCACTCGTCGCAGTAACGGCCTTTGAATCCCACTCTGCACCTGTTGTTGTCCAATTAGGAGGGAACACCGGTCAGTCCACTCACATTACCTTATGTGTCCCACTAATTAATTAAAGCATCAGTGAACTGGTAGCAGAAACTTACTTGCACTCTCCGGGTTTTTCGCAGAAGCCATGCTCTTCATCGCAGCCTGGCAGACAAATGGCTGTACAGCAAGAGATAGAAAACACACTTATAGAGCTATAGAGACATGTAAAAACGGATTCAGGTTATTTGCTTGTAACCAAAATCCCAACAATGGCATTAAGCTAAAAAAGGAGCAGATCACATAAGCTGCTACCGTAAACTTATTCTCCTTATCACCATGGAAGAATGTTCTGCTAGAGGAGAGACAAAGGAGGGAGTGTGTGTGTGTGTGTGTGCCACAGAGTGCTCACACACTACACACAGACCCCCTCAACCCACCCCACCACCCTCTTTTTTTCTTCTTCGCTGCGGGTCAAAACTCTTTTATTCATTCTGTGCACACACACACACACACACACACACACACACACACACACACACTCCCCTTAATGTCTCGGATTGGGGCAGATAAGAGTGGACAGCTGGCGAGTGTGTTGCCAGTGCGCGACAGCTGCTCCATTGTCTCCTCTCTGCCGGCAGCTGCCCACTTCAAACAATACCTCCCTGGCCCTGGCCAATCAGCGCCCGGCCCACTCCGAGAGTAACGAATCGGAAGGTAGCATGTAAATTTATGGCACGCGTGAGATTATTCTCAAAAACTTTCCTTAGAATAAATCAAGTGGTCGTGTGTGTGTGTGTGTGTGTGCGCGCGCGTGTTCGGGGAAAGGAGAGGGAGACGGGGTGCCTGCGGTGTTTATGCACAAGTTGCCTTCTAACGGCACTCTGATGCCTCCATAGAAATGAGTTTTTTGGACTTTACATTTCCTAATAATCCTTGTAAGTGATCTTATAGTGTGTTTCCATTCAGCTGAAAACAACTACTTTTGCCTAAAGTTTCCATCAACCACGCGGCTGTTACTCACGTTCGGTGCAGTACTGTCCCTTCCACCCGGCGTCGCACACAATTTCCCCGCGCTCTCCACAGGTGAAGTGGCCAAAAGCGTCGTCTCTGGGTCGGCAGAAGACCGAGCAGCCGTCTCCGTAGTAGTGTTCATCGCACACGAACCGGTAGGAGTACTTGAGCTCCGTCCTGCCGCCCGTGTGCAGGTCCTGGGACCACTCGTCTCCCACCGTCAGGTGCCTCTGGGTGGTCATTGTGCTAATAACGCGCTCTGGGTTGTCTGGAGACAAACAATGAGGGGTTATATGATAGAGAACGTGTAAAAGTGATGTAAAAAGCGAAAAGGGAAGGGTGTTTATCTCCTACCTGTGGAGAGGTCGTCTTTAGACTCGGTGTGTAATGCCTCAATGATCAGCGAGAAGGTCCCCTGGGAACACAAATGGCTTCATGAGACAGGTGGCCAGCGGAGATGTGGTGATAACATCAGGCACAGGCCCAAGGCGACTGTGCCATGCACTCACTGTGCTGAATGCAGGCTGCATAACCTGATCCGGTGAAACTAAATACCTGGAAACTTTCTGCACTCTGTGCTGAGTCGTGCTTAGAACTCGTGTCGTGGCGCGTTTTGACGCACGGATTTACTGAAATGGCGCGATGTGGCTGCCCTAGCTGCTGCTGCGGTGGAATAAACATGACAGCTGTGCTTACCGGCCACGTGAAGCCGAAGTTGATTCTGATGGGGTTGGTGAATGAACTCTCCGGAATGGCATCGGGGACCTGGAACGAGTTGGAGCCCAGCACGGGCGTCACAGCGCCGCCGTAGGTGCACGGAGGCTCCGGGGAGGCGTTGGGCTGGTAGTGCTTGAGACAGATCCTAAAGAAGGTTTTACATTCGCACTGCTGCTGGTAGGACGAGGTCTGGCCTCCTTTACAGCAGTTTCTGTTGCCTTGTATCCCCTTCTTGTTTAGAAACTCCTGCAACCTCAGCTCAAACACTCCCGAACAAAACCCCTGCGGAGGAAAAGCAGCTTATTGTGAGAAACCACACACACTCGGCCGCTCCTGTGTGAGTGTGTGCTGTGGTGGGAGTGATGGGATGGAGCTGGAGTGTTCATTGTTTGGAAGAAAATCAGATTCAGATTCTTACCTGGCACACCAAGATGGACATGACGGCGAGAGTCGGCAGGATGACGCGCCCCATATTCAATAAATACATCATAAATAAGAAATAAATAAAGTCAAAAGTTTCGGGGCTCGGCTTGTCCTCTGGGTGCCTCCTCCTGTTCAGTCCCTCTGAGTAAGATGCATTGAGCACGTTTCTGTCGCCTCACGGGGTTTTCTCATCAACTGCTGCTGCTGTCAGCCACGCCGCTCGCACTCATGTTCCGAGGACCAGAAGAAAAACGGATAAATCCCAAACCTTCAAGAAGAAGACAAAACAAAGGTGTGTGGACCTGCGTCTTCAATGGAAAGAGAGGGAAGTCCTTCGGTTCCGTTAGAAAGCGTTAATCCAGTGCGTATGGAAGAAAATGGGAGTTCCTTGTTTGTAAGAAAGTGTTAGATATTAGGAAGTAGCTTTTTGTGTGAAGGTCTTGGTCTAACCCAAGGACAGATTAGTCACTGGGCTAACATGTTTCCTTCTACCTCCTAATGTCTTTCCTCACTCTCAACTGTGCGTCTGTCTCCAGCCAAGGCCGCCTGCAGCCTGTTATATACGGCCTGGCACATGCTATGGTAATAACATGCAAATAGTCCCCATCCTCCTGCCCCTCCTCCCCGACTTCACCTCCCAATCTGGCCCTATTCCCCACAATGGGATCCCATGCGAGTACCACAACAGCCTTCTCTCTGCTGCAGCACCCGTGCAGCGTTAATATCTGATCCCCACATGGACACGCGTGAAAGTATTTCAGTCAAACGGCTTTCAGGGTTTCTGAAATATCAGAGGTCCTGGTTAAAGTTAAACTTGTACGGGTGGAGGCAAATGACGGCCCGCCCTGAGCCTGGTTTCCACTTTCTAATAAACACTGTGTCGCGAGGTGACTTTAGTTGTGACGTTATAAACTTGAAATAAAAAATCAAGGATTTGGAAAAAAAGTAGAATTTTTCGTGAGATCCCCCCACTGTGTGATTAAAACAAGAAGCTAACGGGATTCAAAGCGCTGCGCTCCTGCCACTGACATGTGGCTGAATTGATCCGTCCAGCTGTTGCTTCACTGGACAAACGTCTTTGCTTTTCTGGCATCTTTAAGTGTATCGGGTGACGTGCGCAAAGAAGGTTGATTCAGAAAATCTCCCTCAATCAGAATGAAGAAAAAAGGGTTTTAGACCAAACCCCGACTCAGTTAATTGCTTACACCCATCCTCCCCCTGCCTCGCCTCTTCCTCCCGCTAAACTTTGGTATTTCTGGCTGTGGGAAGAATGTGATGCTTTGAATTGACTCTAAAGACTGAAGAAAACATTCCTTGGCAGAGCAGCGCGGTGAGGTGAGCGACTCGAGGGGCTGGACTCTGGACTCCTGCGTCTCCATCTTGTTCTCTCTTCTTTTCATTCTCCGGCTGAGATAAAAAAAAAACGCGTGTGCGCGTGTGTACTGAAGTATGTGCGTACGTGCACGAGGGCGCGCGCACACACCGGAGTCGCTCGCGTGGCCAACATGAGGGGGGACTTTTGTTATTGTGTGTGTGGTGAAGGAATAAGTTTGCCCCCCCCCCCAGCTGTATGGTAATTCGGCCAGCACCTGCTCTCCCCTCAATAACAGTGATGTGCGCGCGCCTCTCTTGACTGAGCGCGCCCCACGGAAGCCAGAGGCTACACCCCCCCCCCCCCACACACACACACACACACTTATCAGCGCACATCACACAAACACAACACGACAAATATCGCAGATTTTGACGTTTTTCTTCTTCTGCCCTTTAAATATTGACCAAACTCTATTTAACAAAAAACTATTATTTTGTCTCTGAACTAAGCTGGCGTGTGCACGTGCGCGAGAAACGCGGGGTGGGGGTCGCTATGATGGGGGCCTATACCGTGCCGTGCGCGCACGCGCACATTGCTTAACTGTGCACGTCATGGTTGGTGTTTTCTCTCCTGTGACCGTTACCTGCTGCTGTGACCCCCCCCGGCTCCAGCTCCACTGTCCGCGGAGGCGTTCGCCCCCAGAGCACTCTCGGGCTTTCCCTTTCACTTGTTCTGTCTCAGAACATGAGTCCGCGGTTACTTATTATTATCAACCAGACTCACGCCGTTCACACGATTCCGCTCTCAATCAAAGATTCCCATCATATAACTGAGTCTAAGACTGTTCTGGAAGCGAAGTGATGTCGAACCGGGGATTTAAATGTGACTCATAACCAGGCCCTGTTTCATGTCTCCTAAACCCACTGGGCCGATGTGGAGAAATTTCGAAGCCACTGCCTGAATCAGATGTTGCTGTTTGGAGGAAGGAGAAAAACACAAAAACAGAACTCAACCGGGAGCTGGACCTGTAATAACCTAAGCCCGGTTTGGGCGGTTTCTCCTTTGACCAAGATGTTTGTGGCTGAGCTCTGACTGTTTAACTAAAGTGCTACTGTAGGGGGCTGCTGTAGTTTAACTCCTGCCCACCAGTAGCTGCTCCAAACAAAAAAGGGTGACTCGGGTTGTGGCTATTCATCCATTCTCTGCGCTTTAATTTCCATTGATTGTGAATGCGGGAGGGAGGGAGGGAGGGGGTCTCAGTGAAGGACCACGACACGCCTTCAGACGCGAACAGACCCTTACAAGCCATCTGCCACCCCCCCCTCCACATCCAGAAAACGACGTTTATCTCCCTGCCTCCCTCCTCCGGCCTGAAGCGCACGTCTCTACGCGCCTCTGTGCGCCGGGCTCCGTCTACACTCAACTGGAAGCATGTTAAAGGACCTGTAACGGTATGGGCCCTCCGGGGCCATATGGCGCGGGAGAAAGGGAGGGTTCTTTTTTTTTGGTCCCCGAAGAGGAGACACCACATGGTCACTCGTGGGAACGTAAACACGGCGTGCATCACACGATATCGATCATATGAAGCGGTGATTAGAGAGGGGGGGGGGGGGGGTTTGATGATCAATTTATTTTTTTTGCATCGATACCTCGTCAGCATCTTTACCCGGAGTGAAAGCTTAAGCTTCGGGGGGGGGGGGTGCGTGCCCAAAGTTGGTGGTTCTGCTCCCTGAATGATGGCGGAGGAGCAAGGCAGCACACCAACGCTGAGGAGGAGGGGGAGGGTGTAAAATGTAGGCTACAGGAGGAAACGATACGTTTTGAATCTGACCTCCCCCCGCAGACGCTCTTATTAAAGAGGAAAATTGTTGACGGGATGGGAGCTGCTGGAACACTCATTCCACTCCCGCATCACTGTTCCTGCGTGTGTCCCGGAGCGTCAGTGTCTCTGAGACCTGGTCCTGGACTGTCTCTGCTTCGCCTCCTTTACCTGCTGGAGCGGAGATCAACAGGCTCCTTTGTGTCCAGATCAGATTACTGTGGCCAGCTGCTGGAGGAAGGGGGCCACGGGCCAGACCCGCGGCTCCCCAGGGCTCGACAGGGCTCCCCGAGGCTTCCCACGGCTGCTGGAGGCTCCCGGCCCGGGCTGCTGTCTCATTTGCATACGCTGCTGTTACTGGAGACGTGCTGAGCTTCAGTTTATGGGAAGAGTGCCGCAGTAATTACGTAGGGTGGGGGGGGCAGAGACGCGCCTGTAAGTGTGTGTGTGCGTATGTAGACGCTGGTGGGGGGCGGGGGAGGGTACGTGGCCAGTCGCGTGCCAGTGTTTATGAAACCACATGTGCCCCGCACCCCGGGGTGACGCGCTATGAATAAAATCGATAATAATTGATGATACAGTGACACGTTTACCATCACCCCCAAATGCTGCTGCATGAGCATAACATGACAGCAGAGCGGTGGGTATTAGATAAGAAAAATGATAAAATAAATCCAGTTATTGTGAGTTTCATTGGTGCCAAACACGTTAAGCTGCTGTAAAAACTTTAATGTAGGAGAGATGTCTTCATACTCCCCGGTCCTCATGTCCCTCTATTTAATACAGGTGTGCCCAGTGATGCTTTGCAGAATCAGGATGGCGAGCAGAGTATGAAAATGATGTGTTTCCTCCTCCACAGCCAGCTGATCTGGAAGGAGTCAGACAGAGTTCAGCATCACTGATGCTTCTCTGGCTGTTTGGCTTCAGCCACAACTCACTGCTGGTTGGAAAACCTGAAACTAATGACGTTCCCATCAGCTACAGCTGTATGCTGAACATGACACGAGCGCTGCACCTGCATTTGGCGCAAAGTGCACAGAGTTTATAGCACGACTGAAGACTCTCGCTTTCAGTTTATCTGCTGGCCCCAGTGATTCGATGCAGGAAACATATCAGTCCACCAAGATAAGAATGATCTTATTGCAGTGTTGTGTTTGAACACAGAGCAGAGGCTGCTGTGCTAATCAAACACAGTAACACGCACATGTGATTCCTGGACAATAACCTGCTGCTGTGGTGACCAGCACGTCCCCTGAGCTGCTGTCTGCAGGAGTGGTAGTCAGCTGACAACATGCCATTCAGTTACCACTTCATGACCCGAAGGTGCAGCTTTACATGCATCATATCTGAGGAGCTGGAAACAGCTTTGGCTGATCAGAAACATCAGCAGCGCTGAGACGCCACTCGCTCTGAGGTCCAAACCCAGACTAACAGCCTCAAAACAGTTCATTATTGAATGCACATGTTGTCTTGCATCCAGCTCAATCACCAGTGTGAGGGATGAGAAAGTAAATGGAGGAAGTCCTGCCCCCCCATCCCTAACTCTCCCTCTCTATCTCTGCAACCACGAGCATCTGCCCAGAAATGAACAGATGTAGGCACCTGCGTTAAGGGCCCACATATGCGTACACGCCCCCCCAAACCCTCCCTTTCAACCTTCCCTGGTCGTAGAGCCCACCACAATGGGGACAGATCAGGGATGCAGTAACCAAATACTGCCTATCCCCCCAGGACACTCGCTCTGTTAGAGGCATTGTCACCAGTTAGATCAAGTGGCTGCACCAAACAATCTGCTGTATGACTGCTCATTTGAGACATAACATAATTCAGAGGGGTGGGGGGGGGGGCTGCGTCTGTGGAGCATGCAGAGTTAGTTCCTGGATCGTTTCTGTGGAGCCAGTTTGAAGTGGTGGGTGTTTTCAACTAGCGGGCTCAGGTTTTATAGCAAGGAGAGTTCGTCTGGATTGAAGTGTGGCCGTTGGGGCTGTTTAGAGGGCCCGGGGCTGGCAGGTGCTAGCTGGGGCAGTAGGATGAAAGAGAGGCTTTTCAGAGTGGGGTGGGTACAGGACCAGGTTACACATAAAAAAGCCTTGTTTTGTTCAGGAAAGAGCTGCAACAGCCCACTGGTAGAGCAGCGGTGGATAATGGCGCCATAATAGCCCCCCGTCCCTATCTCTCAGCTGCTGCTGGACGACAGAGGATCCATGCGCACCTGTTGTCGTCCCCCTATTGTGTCCAGCTAGCGTTAGCCTACACCTCAGGAATGCCCGCCCGTCCCGCTCGTCCCAGGAGAGAGCTTAGCCACGGTGAGGTGATGGGAGGGTGTCAGGAGTGTGTGTGTTCAGGAGCAGGGGAGACACGGGAGCCAGCAGGGAGGCTTTAGAGGACAAGGCAAGAAAAAGGAGATGGGGGGTGGGGGGGGGGAGGGAGGGCGCGTTCCTCCAAAGGCAGTGTCCTCTCTCCTCCTGTCCAGAGAGCCCTGTCCTAAATCACTGGCCCCAGGGGGAAGGCTCTCCATTGTGAAGAGATGGCCCCTGCAAGCTGGGCCGCCAGCTGCCACTGCTGCAGCGTCATGCCCCCCCACGCACACTCACACCTCCTCCTAGTGTCCCCTCCACCTTCAGCACCATGACACTGCTCCCTGCAGCAGGGGCCACAGAGCATTAAAAAAGACTTGGAGGAGCCCCAGTGGAGGAACACATTTTTAGGACAAACATTAATGATGACTCCAGCTCCCAGTAGCGCCCCTCCCCCGGCCCCCGAAGACAGAGAGGAGGTTCTGTGTGACTTACTTCAGTCTGTAGTGAAAAGGAGACCCAAAGCTGGACTGACGGTGCTGGAAGGTTCCAAGCTGCAGAGTTCCTGTGAATAGTTTCCTAGTCAAAGTGTGACTTTCCTTTTGACGAACGCTCCATAAAATCTGATCCAGACTTCAACCCTTGGCATCAAACCATAAAATTAAAGTTCACCCACTGTGAGCAAACACGGATACGAGTTATTCACCGTCACACCAGGAGCTGAGCTTAGAACCTGGATTCAGTCCGTTTGGATTTTGTTATAATCCCATCCACCGAACATTTAATCAGCTGACAGGGCGCCAAATTAAAGAAGAAAAATAAATCTGCATGATATAATTAGCCGTGTGAGGCGTCAGCATCTAATCTGTGAGGAAACACGTGATGATGGAGGCGCCAGGGTTCATCGTTCAGGGAACTTTAATCTAACTTGAACGTGGTTTTCAGACCCTTGATCTGTCAATGATGAGAACTCCAGAAGGAAGAGAGAGGTTTCTGGACATCACGGCTACACCAGATGAGCTGCTGCTGCCTCAGCAGATGTGAGAGTCACGTTTACTGAGACTCATTTGTGCTCTTTGTGTGTGTGCGTCGCTCCTGCAGCAGGATTTTCCCATCCACAGCAAAGGGAGGCGTGCTCCATTGTGCAGCCTCTAATGATGATTGTAATGATGGCTTGTCCATCTTTGATAAGAAACAGCACGCCCCTCATTAAAGGACCGGGGGCCTCGGTTCTCATGGTTCCCTGTTCTTCCCCAGGGTTGGACAGCAGGCGAGGGGAGGCGAGACGACACCCGTGGCACACGCCTGTTGACAGAGCCACAAAGCAAAAGCGTGTGACACTCGCCCAACCCCCGCTGCTCCCATTGTCCTCCCCGTGCGTCCCACAGACAAGACCAATCCTGGTACCCCTCCTACACCCTCACCCCCCTCCCACCTCCATCCGCCACAACACACCCTCGTGTTGCTGCTGAACACACACTCCCTTTCTTTCCTTCTCGTCCTCACAATCAGTTTTATCAATCAACTGATCTCTCTCTTTCTCACCCACACACCCTCACCACCTTCTCCTCCCACTCTCACCCCCTCTCCCCCATCACCTCCCCTCTTCCCGTCAGCTGCTGCGTAAGGTGGAAATCCATCATCATGTGTATAGACGGTGATGTGGACGCTGCACAGCTATTACCACACACACGCTCACTCTACTAAGTGTGTGTGTGTGTGTGTGTGTGTGTGTGTGTGGGTCTAATTTACTGATTCACATGCAGACAGTATTTCTTGGTAGTGTGGAGGGTGTTGCAGGTGGGTGGGGTCCAGGTTTTAGGGATGCTGGATGGTGATGGCTGTGGTAAGGAGGAGAGAGGAGGAGGGTGAGACACAGGGTGACGGAGTAGGAGGGAGGGCTGCTGCGGCTGCCGGGGTCAGGCCTGTGTGTCCTGGGAAAGTTGGGTTCTCCATTTAAATCTGCACATGTTGCGGCCTTCTGGTGGCTGCATGAATGCGCACGGTGGCAGATGGCTGCAGCCCATAACTATAGAGTCCGAGCACCCCGGTCCCCCGGGGGAGAGAGAGAGGGAGAGAGAGAGTGCAGGAGAAGACGAGGAGATTGTGGTGCTCAGCTGATCCCATCAAAAAGAGAGATGCGGGAAGGAGGAAAGGCAGAGCAGAGGGGGTGGAGGAAGGGGATGACAGTGTGTGTTTGTGTGTTTATATGTGGGTGTAGGGGCAGAGGGGGGAGGACGGGGGCTCCCTAATCCCACATTCTAAATTGAGTTAATGTATTTGCCCAGTCTGCAAACTCTAAAAGGAGGCCCAGGGTCCCCCAAAGTTCTGATTAGATGTGTAGTTTATCAGATGTTGGAAGGAGACGAGGACGACGGGTAGAGAAGCAGCTTTGTGTGTGTGTGTCTGTGTCTGACAGGGTTTCTGGGTGTCGTGCCAGCCTCTGGAGTGGGGCGGCCCGATGTCTCCAGCAGGTCTCTGCTGTTTTTCGATGACGTCAGGACCTGTTTACTGATTATCTTTACAACGGTGTCGACAAGCTCAGAGATAATTTGTCTTTATGAGGACAAACCTTTTTCTCACAGGTCTACTACTTTAAAAGAATGGTGAAGGTTGGGACTTGGGTTAAGATTTAGAGTTAGAATCATGATATATTTAGGCAGAGGTTCAAACATCATTTCATTATCATCAAAAGTTTAGATAAGACAGAAACAGAAGACATCACCCAGTGTTGAAGAGCTGTAATATGCTCACAGCATGAACAGGCTCCTTCTGCAGGTGTCTCCACACTAAGATCGTGCAGCATCCCGTTTATTAAATATACTTTAAACAGTGCAAACCAGAGATTTGAAATGCTTTAGGACTCTGATTCTAATGTTGCTACTGTGGCTTCTAGTGCAACTGCTACGTCTCTACGACCACTCAGCGTTCACCTTGTGTGACACAATCAGAAAACTAAAGTGTTGTGCAAAGTACTGGTGAGCAAATAAAATTAGAGTTAACACGTAATCAGACGAAATATTTGCAGATAAGACTCATGGGCGAGTACGTGAGCTGATGGTGCCATAAATGAGTGGAGGAAAATATACCAGGTAATTATTCTCTCTTCACTTTGTCTACGGTGACTTTACTTTATGATGATAAAGTTTGTGTTTGGTGGAGAATTGTGATGGGGGGGGGGGTGGAAGGGGCAGTGTGACACACTGCACAGACAGCAGGAGGGTAAGTGGTGAGGTGGAGCTGCACGACGTGTGTGAAATGGTGTCTTGTTCTTTGCTGGTGCGTATGGTTTCACTCCCACTCTCTGGTGCTTTCTCGTGCTTTTCAGTGCACAGCAACGCTTTCCACCTCCCACACACACACACACACACACACACTGACTGCTGCTTTCTAACCGTGTTGTTGCTCTGCAGCGAAGGCTCCCGGAGACGCCAGCTGGGTGCTGTGATGCTTTGTGCTCATCTTGTGTGCGGTGAGAAAATAAAATGAGGTTAGTTTACTTTATCAGGCCACTGTGAGATCTGAGAAAAACTGTAAAGTCTGCAGAAAATGACAGTTTAAAGGGTGAATTCAGTGCGTTTCACTGAGAAGTCCCACACACTTTGAAGACTCTAATCTCTATGGACCAGCTCCTCCACAGGATAAAGTTTCTGCTCATTCTGTCTCAGAGGTTTTTCATTGTTGGGAAAGAAATGTCTGTTTCAGTTTGTGCACAGTGACGACAAAATGATGATTGCTTCCGCCCTCAGTAGAATTCACTCACATCCCTGAGGCATCTTCCTCCTCTGCTACAGCTCAACAAACCAGATGAGCCTCCACGGGCTCCCTGTCTCTTCACGTCTCGGAGGAAGCAGAACACTGCTGTGATCTGTTACTGATTCATGTTGCATCAAATCCTGCTTCTCCTGTTGCCCACAGCCGACCTGGTTCCACCACCAGGGGTCATCACCTGCACACACGCACGAGGAGCCTGCCTCAGAGGTGAGGCTGTTTGAGTGGAAGCACTGAATGGGATTAATAAAGAAAAGAAAAGCACAATTTTTACTCATTTCTATGTTGTATTGAGTCTTGTTTGCTTAATATGTTTTATTATTAACCATCGCGTATATTTGACTCCTTGGGGTGAAGGTTCTTATGGTGGCACGCTTCGCTCATTTCACTGGGAAAGCTGTGGAGCTTCATATGGTGCTCGCTAAGCCTCTTAGTAATCACGACCACAGCAGATGTAGGGAGAATGCCAATCATGAGCTACTGCTGCGCGAAGAAACCCGACTGCTGTGATCTGCGCGCTCCAAACCTCCGCCGCGGCGCATTTGAGACACACCTGAGAGTTATTCAGTGACGCAGTCAGCGACTCAAACTGCGGGAGAGACGCGCAAGCTGCCGACAACATGGAGCGCGAGACGAGCCCCCCACGACCCTGAGCCGCCACCTGAAGCTGAAGCGTCCCCGAAGGCACAGCCATGCTGCCCCAGGACGTGGGGAAGCAAAAGCCCCGCCGTGTGTCGGAACCGGTATGCGGGGGGGACTCTCCTGTCGTCCCGCCGCGGCGCTTGAAGAACCGGGACTTCCCGTTGGCCGTGAGGCGCCGGAGGTCCGGCTCCGCTCCTGAGCGCAAGGTGAACTGCGTCCTGGTTGGAGACGGAGCTGTGGGCAAAACCAGCCTCGTCGTCAGCTACACCAGTAACGGATACCCGACCGAATACGTGCCCACAGCGTTTGACAACTTTACCGGTAAGATTGGGGTGTTTTACTGTTTCACTGTTTGATTCAAGTCTGACGTCGACTGATTAATTAAATGAAACGTTTGAAACGTCTTGTACGTGTCAGCGATGGTGGTTGTGGACGGGAGACCGGTGAGACTGCAGCTCTGTGACACGGCCGGACAGGTGAGCTGCACCTGGAACACGTGACAGCTGTTGGACATGTGCATCATGTGTCCATATCTAACCAGTCGATTTATCTCTCTCCCGCTGCGCTGTCTGAAAAGAAATGGGGGCTGGTTGACGGATCAATTAATGTAAGTGATCAGTGATCAATCAGTATTAGTAGTGGTGTTGTTGCCCCCCTCCCCCCGCAGCATCTAGTTTGGGCCAATACCGCTTTGGTCCCCCCCTTGGTACATACTGCCCCCTGCAGGCGGGGACACATTGAGTCTACCCTTCTTTTGCTTGAGCGTCCTCAACAGATCTCTTTACACATGCGTAGTAACTTGGATTAAACTCAACTCGTTGAGATAAACACAGCAACAGCTGTTTTCAGAAAGTCTCCCTGGGTAGTCAGCATAATCCATCTCAGAAAAAGAAACCAGGATCTAAAGCCCCTTTGAGTCCATGGTCTGTCCAAAACGTCAGACCAACACCTTTCCCGTCTGTTTCATTAACCCTTTTGTTGGGCAACAGTCTAAACAGTGTTTTAGTGTTGTCCCTTTAGTATCAGGAAACACCGAAGCATTAGACCAGGGGTGTCCAAACTCGGTCCTTTTCCAAGTGTTCTGATCACCTTGATTTCTGATCACCCTGATCACCTTGATTGGCTGAACACACCTGATCACCTTGATCAGGTGTGTTCAGCCAATCAGAAGTCACAAATGCATGGATGCTTGGAAAACCAGCAGGGCTGCGGCGCTCGAGGACCGAGTTTGGACACCCCTGCATTAGACCCACTGTGCTGAAGGACAACAGAGACATGTCAACATGTCTGTGTTAACTTCATCGCTGTTCACACAAACCGTTGAGAAGACGGACTCTTTCTTCCTGTTTGATTGGTCTGTGGTTATTTTTATGACGAGCGTTACATATTTCATATTTTACAAACTAAGTTCTGAGCAGACGGGGAAGCAGAACATGAAACTTCTAAAAACAAACACATCGTTGGTTTTGGTTTAGGTTTGACCATGAACAGAATGATTCTGAGTCGACTCTTTTTTTCTGTGTGGTGAAGGACGAGCTGGACCGCCTTCGGCCTCTCTGCTACAAGAATGCTGACGTCTTCCTCCTCTGCTACAGCGTGGTCCGCCCCTGCTCCTTCCGTAATCTGGCCAACAGGTGGGTTCCTGAGGTCCGTCAGCACTGTCCCGGCACGCCCCTGGTCCTGGTCGGCACACAGCTGGATCTGAGAGAGGACGTGCAGGTGCTGATCCACCTGGCGCAGAACCAGCAGCGGCCGGTGAGCACGGAGGAAGGGCAGCGTCTCGCCCAGGAGATGGGGGCGGTGGGCTTTACGGAGTGCTCGGCGCTGACCCAGAAGAATCTAAAGGACGCTTTTGATTCAGCCATCCTGGCGAGTGTCCAGCAGACAGACAATAGCAGCAGCCAGCAGCAGAGGCTGACTCTGAGGAAGAAGACGCCCGACAAGATCAAGAGCCTCTCGGAGATGTGGTGGAGGAAGGTCAGCTGTCTGATGGGAGAGCAGAGCTGTGACTTCAAGTGAACAAACCCGGGTCATATAATGTTTCAGCCTGATGACAGAAGGACACAGACGAGTGGAAATGATCAACACACAGGACTCAGAGAGACGGTCGGGGAGGGTGTAGGTGAAGAGAATCAGGGATCCTCCATTCATGGAGATCACACGGAGAAAGGTGCAGCTGGTTTTATTAAAGCTACGATGTATTTTCACTTTTATACCCCAACACAGCTAGTACATTACCTGTTGGCATGTAGATGAATTTAATTCTGTATTTGTTTAGGACTGTTTTCATACCTGATCATGTAAAATGATTAAACAACCACAGCACACATCAGTTCACAAATCAGCAGAGTTTGAGTAGACGTGGTTTCTGGGGAGTTCAGTCTGATTACGGACGTTACTGTGCTTCACTGCACACAAACGACATGTTAGATGGTGAATGAGGATCGAGTGCTGTTAATTGTCTCATCACCGCTGAGAAAATCCAGATTGGCTCCTAACACAGACTAAAATCCTCACACACAGATGAATCACTTCTTGAGACTCTCATCGTGTCGAGCGGCTGCCAGAAAGAAGTGGACAGCCTCTAATCTGCAGGAGACTAAAGATCTTTCTCTAGCGTGTATGAGGCTCCTGTGGTGTAATGAGAGCAGACAGGACCACCTGGACTGGATTAGACCAGCATATGGAGCCTGATTCCTTTCCGTACTGTGGCATCACACCTCAGGGAGCTTATCTGGTTCAAATGTGAAAACGTATATGCAGCATAAAATGTGACTTAGAAACACACAAATACACCAAAAACGTTTATACATAAAAATAACAGAAATGTAAAAGAACAGGTAACAAAAGTTTTAGGAAGTTCATGTAGCCACAACAGCTTAAAACCCAGATAATTATTAATACCTAACCTAAATGTAATTACATACCATATTAAAATATACTGAAATAAAAGTGTAAATAAAACACTTTTATTTCTTATTATTTACAGTTTGGCATTAAACAGTACAGGTACATGTGACAAGCTTCATTTTGTTCCTTAATTAAAATGAATTTTTATTAATCTACCAAATGCAGTTTAATGTTCATTTAAAAAAAAGAGTGTGTTTGATAGATTTCAGCTATAACTTGAACGCACTTTCAGACCTTTTCAGCAGCAAGGTGTTCAGAAATATACCAGGTGAAGAGCTCCACAGTGACCTGACTTAACTTGGCCTAAATTCACAGAGACGCCAACAGCTTGAGAGATTTCTCAGTGAGGGTGTGATTACCTCTCTGAGCCTCTGACCGTGCACCCACGCACACACCGTGCTGCAGACTTCGGCCCGTACGTCTGGTTTTGCTGGATGTGATGGTTTGTGATGGAAACATGCAGTTAAATTCTGAAGCCTTATTTGTCTCACATTACGTTTACAGCTGAGGAACGATGTTCTGCAGCTCATCTACGTGATGCTAAAACGCACAGCACCAGAACCAGAACAATACAAATGTTACTACTGACAAGTTGGGATCCTTAAAAGGGTAAAAATGGATACTGAAAGTACATTTAAAGGGAGGTTTAGGTTCACCTAGCTACTTCTCATACAGACTATAGATTTAGAACCAACCACAGATCCACGGTGTATTCATTCTCGGGCAGTTTTTGTAACTGTGCTGTACAGTGCAGACGGCTCTTCCACAGCTGCCTGACGTGTTTTTCTGAGAAGAAAACGATTCAGTTAGAAACATTATGTTACGGTAAATGTCAGATGAGGGATTAAAACCCATTTTAAACCCGCCATGGGTGAAGAGAGACTCACACTGCAACAGATCTGGCGCGGCTGAAGTTGGTACTTGCGTATTCTACACCCTCCTCATCCCTGGTTCTTTGGGCCTGAGCTGGACCAAAGTTGCAGTACACAGGGTCGATCTGGTTACTGGTGAACTGTACACTGGCATAGTGGATATCACCCACCTGCTGAACACGAGAGAACTTTTCCATATTTCTTCTCTTGATAAACAAAAGTCTGCTGCTCTGTACTATGATACAACCTGTGTACAGTATGTAGACAGAGAAGTGTGACGCTGAGGAGACATTACTGAGTCATGACTTCTATCAAGAAGAAAAACCATTAGTCATGACTAATAACCATGGGTGACCAGAAGGGGGCAATAATGTTCATGGTTTAGTTAGAGCTGTAATCTCAGTAAAGCCATTTTCAGTGTGATGGGAAAAGATTCACTCCTGAAGATCTGTTGTCTCTATTCACTGTCATTTGGTTCTGGAGTTTTCTGGCTCTACTGCATCTGTTTTTCTATCCTTGTTGGTTTTGCTCCCACTAATATAAGCATCAGACTGGGAAGTAGAAGGTCACAAGTTTTGACTCCTAGTCCATCCCCTACCAGGTGTGTCCCTGAGCCAGACACCCAGCACTAGCTCCCTGTAAGTTGCTTTGGATAAAAGCGTCTGACAAGCAAAGTAAAGTAAAGTAATTTGCCTGTTTCCCTGGCCTGGTGTTTATCCTCTGGGAATAATTTGCTCTATACAAATTCTTTGTTTTACTCTAGTTTGGTTTGTTGTCTTTTTTCTAAAAAACACGTTAATTTAGTTTTCTGTGTTAGTCCAGGTCTTGCTTTGGAGTGATTTTGAGATGTATTTATTTCCATTATTGCCTATAATAGTTTTAATTGTTGTAATCATTTCAAAACAGAAGTGAGTGTAGTGAAACTAATGAAAGAAAAACAACACAATCTTTAAACTACTGCTTTTCTCTAAGCCACAGTGAACAGAGTCAAAGAAGCGGAAGGATGAGCACATTGCTACAGACCCCTGCTCTCAGGTGAAGCTCTTCTAGTGATCGTTAGCCACATTCATGCACGGAATTTGCATGGAGGTTACGTGTCATGGCCACCGCAGGTCTAGCCAATATAAAACCCCCCAGTATATTCACATCATTCCTATTTCAAAGCTTTAGCTTTAACATGTTTATTCTGGTAATGTTACCCACCCCCCTGTCGAATACTTGGTATTACCCTGCTACTCTCTCTCTGCCGAACATTAACTATTGTTCACTATGTTTGGCACAGTCGCTGGTTTGAGTAGTTGGAGCAAACTCAAGCTAACTGAACTGTGAGAATATGAAAAAAGCACTTAAACGCAAATGCACAACAAATTTTCATTGTTGGTCCACACCAACCCCTAGTAAACAGAGACAAAATCCTGAAAAAAAGCATGTTAATAGTCATATTGAAAAGTTAGCTGATGATACAGTGGTGTGAAAAACTATTTGCCCCCTTCCTGATTTCTTATTCTTTTGCATGTTTCTCACACAAAATGTTTCTGATCATCAAACACATTTAAATATTAGTCAAAGATAACACAAGTAAACACAAAATGCAGTT
>JAUMHF010000001.1:1458685-1512148 GCA_032359275.1 Microctenopoma steveboyesi
GTACAAGAAAACTCATCTTTGTCTCTCTCTCTTCTTTGTGCATTTAATAAGTGTTTTAGGTGGATAAACCTGACAGATTTAAATGTCAAATTTGAATTTACTATTTTCTGAGTACAAGGGTTAATTCATTTTTACATCACTGCATCGCATTACAATTCTAAGGAAGAATAAAGAAGTACAGATTACAGCAGGACTGTCATTTAAAATTGCAAAGTTGTAGGTTATATTTCACTGGCAAATAGAGTCTATAAGCTTTATCATAAGGAGAACTGGGTGAATTTTACTTTGGAACTTATAGTTGAAAGTTTGAATTGATTAGTCTCAGATTAGTGTCCTAGTGGCCTTACTAAGACTCTCAAGCTGTAAGGGAGTCTGCCAGTGAGGACAATGCTGAGGAGTGAACTAAGATTTATATGTACTCTAAAAACAAAATATCTACCGATTAAACTTTCAAGGCACACATGCACTTGTACGATTGCTGTGACATGTCAGCTTTGCAGCAAGGATTCGTGATAAAAGTTTTGTTTACCTGCACTCAGACAACTGTGACAAACAGTATGAATATTCTTCCCATTCTTTGAATTTCCATCATTTCTGTAGGTTACATCAAGTTGTTTACAGGGATCTCTATTCATCTGGATTCCAGGTGCCGCTTTCCTCTAAACAAAGCTGGTCAATTCAAACGGGCCAATCACAGTGAAGGGACGTGCAAAACAAAGCGGTGCGTTACGCCCACGATCGACAAACGACCAATGGTTAGAGAGATGGGCGGAGATTTAATTATAACAGCGGAGGATTCAAACTGAATATGGCTGCGGGTAAAGATGTCGATGAAAACAGTCAAAATAGAAGGTAAGAACAAATGACGAGACGGACATTTGAGACCTCTTTGATGGCTTTGTGGGGTAAAGCGGAACTTCGGATATTTTAAGCAGGCAAATTTAAGTTATGTTAGTGTGAATGAATAAGAATAACTGTCATTCTTTACTCGTCAGCAGGCTTCATTCGAAACAATTTGGCTAGCTAACATAAGGGTAAAGCTAACGTTTAATGTCAACACACAAAACTCAGTAGTCACATTAAAGTAACCAAGGTTAGCCTACGTTACTAGTTAAAACTGTTAGTGGCAGTTAAAATGCTATACGTTTATGAATCAGCTTGGAGTAACGTTAATCAGCGTCACTTTTATTGCGGGATAAGTATAGATTAACTTGTTGGTTAGCTAAAGTAGCATTACACATTGGTTTAATTAACTTTGGGAAATTTAAGTCTAGGTTATTGGTACAGTACTCTATTGTACAAATAACACAATCCACGCACCTTACAGACATCTACAGACATCAGCACATCATAAGAAGACCTGCAGTAAATCCTGCCTTTGTTTAACTTGTATCTAAACTAACGTTATGACATTTTTAGAGAGTGGCTGAGTCAACTTTGTGGTCATTTACTGTGATCAATGTTACATTAATACATTATAAACAAATTATTGCGTTAAGCTTAATGAATTTGCATTGATGGGAGCTAGTGCTTAATGTCTTTGATTGCATAATAAAGCACTGACACCAATAGAGCCCTCCCAGCTATAGATTTGAGTTATGGTAAGGATTATTTATAGTTTTCAACACCTAGTTGCACACAGAGAACATACAGAGGACAGGGAAGATATGCCATTACTTGTGTCTAAGCAGAGACGGGTACAATGAAGATTCATAACTCGAATAGTAATTAAAGTGTGAACACATCCATCAAGCAGGTCTTGTGGTTTTTTCACAATCCTAACTTACTATTTTCTTGCTCAGAGGTACAGTGTGCAGTATGGTGCTCGATCACGAGCAAACGCTAGGGGACTCTCATGCTGTGGGACCGCCAGTCATCTTCAACCCAGACTTTTTTGTAGAGAAACTCCGCCATGAAAACCCAGATGCTTTTCTGGAGCTGGTGCTTAGTAACATTACCCGCCTCATTGATCTTCCTGGGACAGAGTTTGCTCAGCTCCTCGGTGAAGAGTGCCCTAAGACCCCAACAGGTGGAAATGGAGGCTTCTTCCGTTCTTTCAACTTCCTGAAACGCAAAGGTCAGAAATCAACATAGTGATGTGTATAAAATACAAATAACAGTAACCACAGTGAATACCAATCTCTCAGTTAATACACAGCACAGCAACATATGCCTGTGTTAGGCTGTAAGTCAGATGATTAAGATGATTTGTCTTTCAGTAATTTTATTGTTATTTCTCATCTTATCTCTCCAAATATTGTCACAGATAAAGGTTTTGTGTTTGGAACTCAACTGACGGAGAGTTGCATTGCCCAGATCTATCAGCTCATTGAGTACCTCAGCAAAAGTGAGTGATCTCAGTAAAATCTACTGATTTCAACACATAACTCATGCTTTCTATAAACTACAGGAAGTTTCTATAAACAGTCCTGTGGTTGCCAACAAATTGCTACCATTTAATTTAAATGATTTGTTTGCTCCATTTTTGTTAGAATAAACTGTATACAACCTTCAAAGAATGAGCACAGAAGAAATAGACTAAACTCATTTAGAAATACCAAAACATTTACCTGCTAATCTCTACCTCTTCCTACATACTCAGATCTGCACGTGGAGGGTCTGTTTCGGGTGCCGGGGAACAGTGTTCGACAGCAGACTCTGAAGGAGCTTCTCAACAGTGGGGCTGATGTCGACCTGGACTCTGGAGACTTTCACCCCAATGATGTGGCCACACTGCTGAAGACATTCCTGGGAGAGCTGCCAGAGCCTCTGCTCACACACAGACACTTTCACGCACACCTTAAGATAGCTGGTAGGAATGAAAACGATTCTTAATGCTTTTCTGATTTGTAATTGGTATGCTGGTATTACAATGTTGATTATGAGGTTAACTCACATCTTTACTACTGTACTTTTTACGCTCTCCCAGATATTACCTTGTTTGACGACCAAGGCAACAAGACTGCGACACCCAACAAAGAGCGGCAAATCGAGGCCCTGCAGCTTCTTTTCCTGCTCTTACCCCAGGCCAACCGCTCACTGCTCAAACTACTACTAGACCTGCTCTACCACACTGCCAAAAAGCAGGACAAGAACAAGATGTCTGCCTACAACCTTGCTCTTATGTTTGCGCCACATCTTCTGTGGCCCAGAAATGTGAGATTTGTGCTTTATTACACACCACTTTTATGGTCACGCTTATTATTCATCATCTTTTTCTCTTTTTAAGTTTAGTTGTAGCAGTTCTTTTCACAATTGCCCTAAACATGGACACTTTACGGAATATGTACAGTATCAATTTATATTAAACTAACTTAAGTTATATTCTGTCATGCACCAGATGACAGCTGCTGACCTCAAAGTCCATATGAAGAAACTGAACAACAGCATGGCCTTCCTCATCAAGCATTCCCAGAAACTCTTCAGGGTAACTGTCAATCACGCACATGAACAATCATTCAGGATTCCTTTTACTGTTGTAGAAAGTCACGGAATCGTGTAAACCGTTTTTATTGGACAACCTCTGGATGAACTGAGTGTTTTTACTGCATGGTGTTCAGGCTCCACTCTACTTGCGGGAATATTCCAGAGTGCACTTTACTGGGACCAAGGTTGTGCAGACCAAGGTTAGTGGAGGGAATTTACATTAGTTTGCAACAATAAGAGTGTGAACATTTGAGAATGCTGAAGTAGACACACTGTAACCTACACTGTACATGCTCAGGATGACCTAGAGCTGCTGGCAGTTAGCAGCTCTCCGGCTCAGCAGACTGTGTTGCCCCTGAAGAGGACAGCTGCTCTGGGCCCCTGCTCTCAGGGGCAGGGCCAGTCACCAGCTCAACAATATACAGAGGAGGCCCTGAAGGACCTCTTTAGACATGTCCACCACAACATGCCGGACTCTGCCAAGAAGAAGAAACTTGTCCGGCAGGTAAAAACAGCTTCTGCTGCTGAATGTCTTGAATACTATCAAGAATAACTTTGTGTCAAATATCTTAAAATATAAGTGGTGTGTTGTTTCCACTGTCCAGTTAGTCAAACAGACGACCTCGGGGACACCAACCAATGAGCACCGCCAGGTCTCTCCAGCTCCTAGCAAGAAGCATCCCCGTTCACGTTCCTTTGGTGGCCTCATCAAGGTACGGAGCTGCCTAATAATTTTGTATGTAATAACGTATGACATTTCCTAGCACTTGTTTAACAGTTGTTTTTCCATCTGAATTTCTGACAGCGCAAAGCTCGTGGCGATCAGTTGACAGCAGAAAGGCGAGTCAGGCACATCTCCCCTGACACTGTCACCAGGACGGGAAGAAATGCTGGCAAAGAAAATGTCATCCTGCGAGACGTGAGCTTTCAAAACACACTTTGACAAATAGATAGACAAACTATAATGCACTTTTTTCTTACATACTGTGTGTGTGTGTAGGTAAACAGCCCATTAAATGGTCCACTGTTGGGGAAAGCGGGGCTGGTGGTAAAAAACGACTTTACTTTTAAGGACAAAGCTCTGAAGCCGTCTAAGGTATGAAACTTTTACAGTTTTGTTGGCACGTTTTTTTTGTTTTTTACATTTTTATAAACCCATAAAAACAACTCAACATAATCAGTTTCTGCTATGTTGAGTTGTCCCACTTGTTTGTGTGATCTACTTTCTACTGAAACCTTGTGATGACAGACACATACATGTATTTTTGTCACAGTCCACTTAGCAAAACAATTTAAAGTATAACAGAAAAATCCTAATTAAAATGACCAGTGGATGATAAAAGATAAAAAAACCCCTCTTTCTTGCCTTCCCTCATCTCCCAGCAGGACTCTCCCTCTGTGGCCAGGATGTGTTTTTCTCCTCCTCAGGAGATCTCCATGTAAAAACAGACACCACTTCCTCACTGGACTCTGGCAGTATTCATTTTTCTTTCTATTTTTAATTGTTTTTGTTGTAGTACGTTAATTTTAACTGTGAATAATATACAGCAGCTTTAGGCCAAGCCAGAAGAGTCGAACCAAAGCAAAGAGCTTTTTTTTTTTTGTCTGTTGATCAGTCTGTAATGTTGCACTGACTTTATATTTTAATGATGGGAATATATTATATTATATGGGAAATCAAATCGCGATCAAACTTCATGTGGAAATATTTCTGATAACATTTTAAAGATCTGCTGAAGAGCTGCTGAACTGAAGGTTTAATTAGACCAGAGTTAGTTTTTATTGTTTTTATTATCAGTCATAACTCATAACGTGCCCTTATCGTGGTAACACGGCCTCTGCTCCGGTTCGCCTCTGTTGGCTCTGACTTGCTTGTGTCAGTTTTCACTAGAACGTTGTTTTGTTAACTACTGTATCATCTGTGGACACTAGTTAGCTGAGCCTCTGCCCTGTTGTAGCATATAGAATATGTAAATATGTTGTACAGTGTGTGTGTATTTACATGTGGTACTTATTAGGATTTTCAGTGCAGGAATATTTACTTTGTTTCCTGATTGATATTTGTCATATGGTAAACTTGAATTAACGAATTATCTTCTTTATTACTTCACTTTGTGAACCCTGTATGTGAATTTGTGAAAATAGCAATGTTACATTCTCAGAATGTTTCGTGGGGATTAACTTATCTTTAAACTCCTCTTATTAATTATATGATGGAGCGGGTCGTGTGTTACACTGATGGTTTAAATAGAAGTCTGATGGTTCTGATGGAAACGAGCAGTGATTGTTCCAAGGTTTTGTTTGTGTGTTGTTGTTTTTCGTAACATAAGGAAGGTGCTTAATGTGATGTTCATGCCTTGTGACCTTTTTCTGTTTGTTGACGTCATGTTTATAGTTAAAGGTGACAAACGTAGCCGCGTTAACAGACATGAATGCTGAATTAAATTCTTTACATGTGCTGTTCAAGTGCCGTTAAGTTTGCAGCAAAAATCTAAGAAACAGAGCTCCAACCACAGCAGGTGATGTGTTGGATCCAGATCACAAAACTGTGATTTAAAGCAACAAATGTCTTTTAATAATAGATAATTATTAGATAAATTAGATATTGTGATGTTTCTGACACTCCTTTGCAGGCAGGGAGCTGACTGGGATCCTCTGCCTTGCTCAGTGACACCTCAGCAGGCTCTGAAGTCATTGGCGTTTTTAGAACCTTAAAATGGAGATGTTACACGTGTGTGTGATTGTGATTTACTTTTTCTTGTACTTGTGTTCGGAATCTCTGGTGGCTTTTGGAAAGTGTGATGATGGGGTTGTTGAAAGTGATTAGGTTGGTCAACGTGACGTGTGCAGAGGATGACAGCAATGCCTCGCTCCCTTTTTTTTATTTTTACTTTTTCATTGAATGGACTAAAGTCATACCAGCAGGACATGTAGTAACTGATTTGGGATGTTTTCCTCTTTCTCCCTGACAGCCTTTAGTCCTCTTCAGTTCTCTACAGGTGTCTGTTTTACAAACCTGCTTCTGGGGAAGGAGAACTTCCTGTTTCGGTTGTATTTATTGATCTTCTTTGTGGGGTTAAGCTGCAGAATATGCAGATTTAAGGTACGTTTCTTTCCCTCTGCTCAGGTTACCACTCAAATGGAAGCAGTTACATTCTGTGGGATGTGAAATACTGTTTTATGTTGAAAGAGTTGTGTAGTTTTACTACTTCTTTCTCTCTACTTAAATGTGAAGTGTTTAGTTACTGACACTTGTTTTCTTCACCTGGTCTCTCAGTATTCAGCTGCTTCTCTTCTCTGTTAATCTACATCAGTGTGAAAATCAAATACTTTGAGGTTTAAGCTGACAAACTGAAAAGGCTCATTTGTTAAACAGTTTGCTTTCTTCGTGTCATTATAGATTTAGATCAGCGTATTATCTGGTTTTAACTGTGGTAACGTCTGTTTTCTTTATTGTATTTTAGTATAAATATTTTAACCGTGTGAATCGCATTCCTTGGCCAAATGTACGCTTTGGATTAAACCTTTTTAATGTTCTGTTTGAGTTTGAGTTGTTCATTGTAGTAAGTCTTTTTATTTGGCCAAATGTCCTGTGGGCTGAGACCAACGTGGAACCTCTTGGAAGGTGTGCATTCGGTTACGCCTGCTGTTAAACTACGCAGCCTTTCATCATACCAACAGTCAAATGGAGTTCAAACAATTCTGCAAAGAAGACTGGACCCAACTCTTCCAGCACCCCAGAGTGATGTCAGTTATAGCAAACACTGGATAGTCGCTGTCGCCGAGGGCAATTACTTTATCCTAAGATGAGACGTTTTTTTCTTTTTAATCTCAATAACTTAAATAATCAAAGTGATAAAAACAGCCTTTTGTATTTACTCTGTGTAAAACTAAAACGACCCTCCTCTTTATCTGTGTAGTACTTGTGTTTGTTCAGCAGGGGGAGTTATATGCTAACTCAGCAGTGTGACCTTCACCAACACCACATTTATAAGGTTTTTACTTCTCATTTAACGTGTGTTTATGGTCATGGCTCAGATAAAACCAGATAATGCAGAGTATGTGTTACTGGTTTCTGTTTTCCACTTATTCTTTAGCTATATTCATTGTGTGTGAAGAAAATGTTTCATTGATAAAGACAATCCCCTAATTCTTTGCTCTAATGTAAAGTCAGCGGACTGAGCTTGATCTTGTCCTGTAATATGTAAAATGTTACTGTGCATATGTGAAAATAAATCAAATAAGGTGCTGAAGGATCTTGTTAGAGCTAAGGGAATGTTCCAAAACGCCTAAATGCTGCAGAATTATTTAAAGAATTTAATTTCCCCGGCAGGTGGAGACCTGCTTGGTGACCGTGTCTACACTACTGCTGGTGCAGCTCACCAGTGTTATGATGGTAAAACGGTGAAAAAGAAGAAGAAAAAAAAGATGTCATTGCTTTATGAAGCATTAGCAACGGTCAGGTCAGTCCACGCTTCAGTTTTTATATTGTGGATATTCAGTATTCGCCAGATTAAATCCACCAGGGCACATCATTTTATTTCCTGTGCTTCAGCTTTAAATGCTCGAGGTTCTGTCCTGGATTCACACCAGCGATCATACTCTGAAAAATGTAGACTTTTTTTGCAGTGTCATTAGCCGTCCAGAATATGAATTACTGCAGATAATCCACAGACAGAAACTGTGTAAACAGTAAATTGTTTTTGGTGTCACCACCGTTACGACTGCACCTGCCCCGTGTACAGACAAAGAGTCTTGTCAGGAGTGTGGTTGATCTTTGTTTATCAAATTAAGTTTGTCAGCTGATGAGTTGGATTCTAGGTTTTGGCGCCAAATGGTTTTACAGACTTTCCCTAACCTGAAGGTTTTAGGCAGTTGATGTACTGGAGACGAAAGCATCTGCTCCGTTTTCCAGAAATCAATTCAGACGCGTCTGCAGTAAAAGCCCCCCCCACTTTACCCCCCACTTCTGCCTCAGAAAGCTATTATGGCCTCAGAAATGAGGGGGTCCACCCCCCGGAGATGTCAACATCTTGTCCCTCCCTTTGTTGCAGATTATTGCAGAATGAGTCAGTTCAATTCAGCTGCACAATGGAAACAGCCGGGCTCCGCCTGTGGCCAATTTGTTTTCCATCACTTCTGAGGAGTGCCTGGTTAAATGAACCCGTCACACCGAGTCTGCAGGGAGGAGACCAAGTGAGGCCACGAGCAACGATCACTCATCTCAGGTGGTAAATAAGCATCTCGGTCCATACACACACTCAGTCTAATCTGTTACTAACAGGGAATCAAATTATGCTCCACCTCGAGTTTGGGTGATGATGATTCAAATGTTTTTTCCTCCTCTCCTCTTTCCCTTGGTGATTTCACAGTCACAAAAGCTGGAGCCAGCGTTTCTGTGGAGATTTAAAAAAACTCAGCCAGTCTCCATTTGAATTTCAAAGCCTTGCCAGTGAATTCATAATAGACTTCTGAGTAAGCTCTGTGGCAGCTTATGGCATTCCAGTTATGCCAGCAACCCCCCCACGCCCCAGCCCGGTGTGCTGTGTTGGCACTGAGCCGTAGCAAAAAATATTATCACGTTCAACACACACGCTCTGTCTCCTTTAGTTTCACCCTTCTTCTTCTTCTTCTTGACTCTTCTCCACTTTCTGTTTTTACTCCCCTGTACTCACATTCTCTCTGTGGGTGGGGGGTGGAGGGCTGCTTCCCGGTTGGATGCTTCAGTGTGAGCACGATTTCCTCCTCTCTCTCTCTTTCCCTCTCTCTCTCTCTCTCTCTCTCTCTCCTCATCACGTCCATGAAGCCTTTGGCGCTTTTTTTCTGTCCCCAGGGGAAGAGTGTGCACAAGGGCGAGAGATGGACGTGAAGGAGAGAGAGAGAAAACCGCTGCTGTCACTGGAGGTGGCAGCTCCTGCTACTGCTGTCACTGAATAGATGTGAGTTCACTCTGGGTGCTGGTGTGTGTGTGGGTGTACAAATGTGTGTGTGTGTGTGTGTGTGTGTGTGTGTGTGTGTGAGACTCGGGGGGTGGGGGGTGGCTGGAATAGGAGGAGTCTTGGTGCTGTTATTTGTAAAAGCTTTTGATGGATGATTGCTTCGCGTGTGTGTGAGATAGGGGGAGTGAGGGAGTCCCCCTTTCTTTTTTTCTAGTGGCTCACTGTTCAGTGCACAATGACTCAATGAAAAGTGGAGGGGAGAGGCGAGCGCACTGTACGGCTACACGAGTAAGTGAGAGCAGGGAGCACACAGTGGAGCAGAAGAAGAGAGGGCTGGAGGGACAACAGGAGGAGGATATACGTGTCTTTTTTTTAACTCTCTCTATAAGAGGCCACTCTGGCAGCCGCTCAGTCCCCGCTAAACTTCACCCGGCCGTGCTGCTGTGTGGCTCAGCCTCAGGCTATTTTAAAGAAGGTATCTCTGGTGGTGGTCCCACACACCAAGGATCTGTGCCGGTCTCTGCAGTGTCGAGGAGCAGCTCAGGATAGCAGGATGCCTGCTGGGAGAAGCGCTGACGGAGGCAGTTATAAGGTGGTGGTGCCTTGGGCCCGGCCTCTTCGGTCTGGGCTGCGGGTGATGCTGGCGTGGGGCGCCCTGGTGCTGCTATTGGGCCGGGGAGGTGCAGAGGCATGCCCCACTCTGTGCAGGTGCCTGGGGAACACGGTGGACTGCCACGGCCTGGGGATGCACTCTGTGCCCAGAAACATCCCCAGAGGCACTGAGAGGCTGTGAGTACTCATTCACTGTTGATGTGTGTTCTTCTGTTCGTATGCTTGTGAGCACCAGATGACTGCAGACAGTCAGTAAAAAGTGAGCTTTAATGTTAATGAAAGATGCATCTGCTTGTGTTTGACCATAGATGGAGCAGCTTCTGTGTGTGTCATTATCTCTCAGTCTCTCTGGATCTGCAGCATCACTGCTTCTTTCTGTTACTGTGATACGTCAGTTGTCCCCATGTTCTCCGTCATTCACAGATCTCACGTTCTCTACAATGTCAACAATCAGAGGACAAACCCATCACATTGTCTTCCTCCTCGCACCTACACTGTAGTAAAGTTAGCTGCATGTCCTAAATGTTGGGTTTAAAGTAAACTCTACATTAGATCTTCCACGTGTACGTACCTCTGAGTGGGAGGTACGCCTTTAACTGTGAACCGAGTCATTCACGGCATCTCGTCACTGACTTTCACATTAAAATTAGGAGAATTTTCTTAATTAAAAAATGTGATTATCCATTTTTCACTGCTGATAACTTCACGTCTCTCTTAAATGTGTAAACACGAGTCTGTAGAGGTTTTCTCCTGCTCTTTGCGTCTTCGTGATCTACGAGGACTGACCCACAATGTTTTTCCAATGGATCGCATATAATCCAAACTTTTCATCTTTAGAAACATAAATGACCTGAAGTGAGATCAGACAACACATTGAGCAGTGAGGAGTGTGAGTGAACTCACTGTATGGATCTCCCAGTGCAGCGTGAACATGGATGTGTGAATAATTGATGATTGTCAGTGGTGCCAGCAGAGATACATTATCTGTCCTCTCTGGTTTACTGTAGCGTGGAGGATGTTTTCCCCTCTGAGGCTGATAGCTTTATGATCAGAGATGTGGCTTTGGCTCCTTGGCCCGTTTAGCACAGTTTTCTTGGCATGTAAAGGAACTGTACTCTAATGACTGAGTAAAGAGCAGAAAAAACATCTCAGCGTTTCCTGATATACTGTACATTCACTGGCCGTTGATGCTCACAATCCTAGAAGTCAGTCACTCGCCCTTCTGCAGGTCATGTCATGTGCATGTCCCCGAATCATAGCTGGAGTTTAGAGTGGACGTGCTATCAGCTATGTCTGTTACTGACGAGGATCACCACTCTATATCTACACTGCAGGTCCTACAATTACCTGGTGACAGCGGAAATGTCAGTGTTGGAGCCTTGATAATTCAAAACAGGGAAAAATTCCACGAACTTTATTGGAAAGATGAAAAATGCATTTAGTGATTTGTGTGAACTGACCTTTAAAAAAGAAATAAGACCTACAGCAGAGAATAAGCAGCTACTCCATGTACTCCACATGTAAACACAGGCTCCTCCCAGAGCTTCAGTAAGTCCCGGTAATTTAGACAGTCCCAGCCCTGCACACTCATTAAACAGCTATTTGTTAAAAGGCTTATCACCCAATTAGCATGGAGAGAGAAAGTGTGTGTGTCAGCTGGACAGCTAACCACTGGGGGGTGGGGGGGTGCGTGGGGTTAGTGGTATGTGTGTACAGTATTCCCTGGGAGACAGCCAGTAAAAAGAGAGTCGTTTATCAAGGTGGCTGCACCAGTCAAACTAAACACCCCCTTTTTTGTCATGGTAACGGTGAAAATGGATGAGCATGGTTATTTAAGCAGTGGACAGAGGTAAGGACAAATATGTGAACATGTGTGTGAGCTGATTAAGCAGTGGTGGTCGATGGCTTTTGTTGAGTCCTAACCTCATGCTGAGAAACAGTTCACTCATTAAAAACACGGGATGTTACGACGATGTTTGTTGGATCCAACATGACAAGAGGTGAAACTCCCAAACAGCTTCCAGTAGAGTTAAACTCGATACACACAAAGTTTCTGGTCTTGGAGTTTGTTAAAGTTTGAAAGGACATAAGAAGAAAAACATCTCCCACCACTTCTGCTTCATTGTTTTCAGAGCAAACATGAGAACTGAATGTTAGTCTTTGATTTATTATTAGTTTGTGGAAAGAAAGACACAAAAGAAACAACTCTTTGTCCGACCTCACACAATCAGCAAGTGTGTGTGAACAGGAGAGAGTGGGAGAAAGTGCGGGTCGAGGCCAGTGTCCGACTCTGTGGACTGTAGGTCTGCAGGACAGTGAGACAGACGTGTGTGTTGTGTAGCATCTGTTCCCGTGCACACACATCTGAAATGAAGTCTCTGTTTATGTCTCTTTCTGGGTCCATCACTATAAACTGAATCATTGAGAAAAATATGACTCAAGCTACGTGTGTGTTGTGTGTGGCTGCCAGTGGGGCTAATTGAGCGTGAGGAGCATTAGCTTTAGCGCCCAACGCGGCGGGCGGAGAGCAGGAAAGTGAGATGCCACGCTCACGTTTTACTGCCAGACTCACGCGCAGCAACTTGTTCGGTCACTTACGGGAACAGTGCAATGGATCCACTGCATGTTTCATTCAGCTTCACCACACAACCAGCTGCAGTTAGAACAGTTCACTCAGGCCCACCATCACCTGGACACCTGGACGTGGACCACAGCGTTTTACCCTTTCTCGCTCGTTTCCTCTGTGCTCCATCGCCACCTCTGCTTTTTTCACTCTCCTCCTGCTTATAATTATCTTACCATTTCCCGTCAGTGGTAACGATGCTGCTAATGAAGTGTCATTAGACCCCTCTGTGTGTGTGGTCGCTAATATTAGTAACATCCACTGTGCTGCATGTGGGGAGAAAGATGGGATGAGCAGAGTGAGCAGAAAGAGGGGGCTGTGTGAAAGCTGCCTGAGTGTTAAGTGTTGAGGTGAACATGGAGTAGACCTGGTGTGGGTGGAGGTAGAAGAGAGAAGGATGTGAATGTGACGGGCCAGAGGAGATTCGTGTTGACTTAATATTTCACACATTCAGTGTTAGACACAGTCCCTCGCTGCTCTTCTGGGTCTCGGATATCGTCCACTGTCAGAGCTCGATCCAACTGAAGATCATGGGGCTGGTTGGAGATTCACATTAAGATGATGAAGCAGGATCCATCCAACATGGCGCCAATTCATCCCTACGGCCAGTGAGGGTCAACGTGCTCCACAGAGACCTCTGTAACTCACCTGACCTGCAGTACTAAACATTTATTCTCACTGTGAGAAGTAGAAAATCATAGGCGACACATGTCCCCATGTCACATCCAACGGTAAAGAGCTGAGCTGATCAGCTGCCCACTGAGGACAGTATGTGTGTGTGAGAGACGCGTTCTACTTTAATGAGCTATTGTTTGGTGGAGTCGCCACTCGAGGGGAGTCTGTTGCTGAGCTGACCCGCTGACCCCACCACGCTGCACAAAACTCCATTAAGCACGCCTTGGCAGGGCTGCGTTTGTGTCTTTCTTGTCGAGCATCTAGCACTTTAGCGTTGATGTTTTCGCTGTGCTCAGATTCTTCCTGCTCTATGCTTCTGGTCTCTGTGTGGTCTGACTGTCAGGAGAATTTCACACACACCCAGGGAATGATTCTGGACCCCCCGCCATGACCTGTCTCTGTCCATCCTCCCTCGCTTGCCCCCAGCCCATACTGTGCTGCTGCTCCCCCCCACCCCCTCCTCCACCCTTCACACTGTATTTTCTTCCAATGGCTTGTTTTCCTTCAAGCGCTTTCTGCACATGTCTTGAGCGTAGCGCAGCAGTCTGTGAAGGTTTCTCCACATTCTGTCACATTACAGCCACGAACATAAACTTCCTGCTGAGAATCTGTGGTGCTGTCCACCCCATCTGACCGAGGTGGAGTTGTGCTTCAGGGGGAAGAAAGCCTCAACATTCTGATGCTGATGCTCGAAGGAACGTGGAGTATAGTGAGCGTTCTTCCATTGGACAACCAGCTGTTGTGGTCAGGTGTAGATCCAGTTCATAATGTAAACACCACCTCCTCACTGCCCCACTGTCCTCCTCTCTGTCCTCATCTCTCTGCATACAGGACAGAACAAGGTCACACTCAGCTCCACCCTTTACAGTAGTGCAGCAACATGACACTCCACACACACACACACACACACACACAGGTACGTGCACAGGGCTCAGTTTACCTCTCCCTCCACAAAGCCTCGTGGGAAGAGTGACATCATCCCGTCTCTTTCTTCCCAGCTGTCAATCAGGGCAGACAATGAGGTCACAGGGTTTAACCCCTCCCTGCGAGAAGTAGCCTCTACAGCTGTGTTACAGTATCCCGTAACACACACACACACAGTGTATACCTGATGTATCGTACACTTCTTCAGCGGTGTGAACCCAGAGAGCAGAGTTTAGAAACCATGTCCTGGGCTGGGCTGTAAAACAAACCTCAAAGTGAACTCACCTTCAGCCTCAAAGAGCAGAAACCATGTGGCGGACGAAAGCATCCCGTTGTTTTATTGAATCAGTAGTTTCCAGTGGAGCCTGCTTTTCTGCTGTTGTAACTGTAACTTTGGCAGCAGATGGATGCTGAATCATCACTTCATTATTTGGGTGTAGTTTGAGGTGGATATCAGATCAGCTGGTTAATCAGCTGCTGGAACCTCGAGCGCGTTGATCCAGACGTGACGTGAGGCGATGTCGACCCTCGTCCTGCTGCAGATGTCACCGACACTAACCGTCTTTTTCCCCCTGTACGAACATGTGACGTCCTCAGTGTTCTGGTCTCTCTCCTCTAACATTCTTTTGTCTTGTTTGTCTTTCAGTGACCTGAATGGAAACAACTTGACCGTTGTCACCAAGACGGACTTCTCTGGTCTCAAACACCTGCGAGTCCTGTAAGTGACGGCCTGCGAGCATGTCCACAACACGGGACACAGACCTGTTCATGTAGCCGTTTGTCCCGTGACCGGTTTGAGATTAGATTAGATTACTCTTTGTAAGGTGCAGAAATCTTCTTTCCCATATTTTGCGTGTCAGGAATGTGGAAATCACTGATGTGGAGCCATGGAATGCCAGGGGCCACAGAAAGATGCCTCGGCTTAGAAGTGACACACGAGCCACCCAGAGAGGTGTCCGTGTCAGTCAGATTCACAGCGGGGGGGCGGGGTTATGGTGACTCTTTGACCCCGGAACACTGCACCCTCTGGGAGATGCTGGATGGAACAAATGGTTTTTCAGTTGTAACCTGAAGTCTGAGACGCAGTGTTTGGTGAAGGAGGCGATGTGGTGAAAGGAGGACATGTCAGGAACAAATGACATCTCACAACAGATTAACACGCTGAGAGCCCAGCCTGTCAGGGGGGATGAGTGGTCTGTCTGGAGCAGTGCATTTATCAGACATAGATCCAGTCCAGTGTGTGGGACAGGGAGCATGTCTTCAGGCTTTCTTTTAGTGTAATGTATGATGTGCATGTTTGTGCAGTTGAATTAATTTGTGAGAAAGATGTAACTTTTCTAAATATGAGTGTTTATCTTTCATTGCAGCCATCTGATGGAGAACCAGATCGCTAACGTTGAGAGAGGAGCCTTTGATGATCTGAAGGAGCTGGAGCGACTGTGAGAGCTCACACGAACACATCCACACGTATACGCTGAATAAACCGATGCTACACTGCAGTTTGTCTGTTTTCACTTTATGGTTTTTCCATCCAGTCGCCTCAACAAGAACCGTCTCAGCCAACTTCCAGAGCTGCTGTTTCAGAAGAACGAAGCCCTCTCTCGACTGTGAGTACAGTCTCTAAGCTTCCTGTGTTCTTAATCCTACAGAATACTTAGAGTAAGGGCGGCGTCACGATGAATCAGGCCGCTCTTGGTCAGGTGACGTTGATGTGCCATAAACCGGATCACAGGCGGAGTCTCGCTTTTCAATTTAAACGATGCCAACAAACATGCTACATGAGTGTAACACAGGAGAGTTTATCCAGCACATCCAAGCCACGGGGCAGCTGCAGGACCTGATTAGACTGTGTAGTTCAAAGGTCAAGGTCACGTGACCTCTTGTATGTTGCATCTTTGTCATAACGCTGTATCTGAGGAATGCCTGCAGGAACTGGCACGCTGACTGATTAGAATGAGTTTGGACAGATGTGCTTCAGTGGTCACAGAGGTATTTCCTGTTATCCTTACACTGGTGGATCCTTTTTTGCTGTTTTCTTCACCAGATTAAATTTGTCAGTCTACTCAAACAAAAACGAAGCAGCATCGCTTCATCCTGTTCATTTGATCCTGTTATCCAGAGCTTTGTATTTCACACTCAGCTACGCTGGCTTATGCTGTAGAGGTGCAGGGAAGGCTGAGAGCTGGGATGCTCCCTGGACAGGACAGGTGATGTTACAGAGCAGACAGATGCTCACAGTGTTCACTGCTTTTGCACCACGACACCTTCACATTTCATTTTAGCTTACATTTATGTTATATACCTTTTGGATTCTGCTGCTTTGGGCTGTGCTGCTCACTGGTTTTTTTCTGATCACACACTGACCCATTTTTCTCACCTAGAAAACACAAACCCCTCCCCTCGGACAGCAGAAGCTCCACAAATCACTCTGTGTCCCCCCGGAGCAGTCGGCACAGGCGAGCTTTCCTTTGACGACTGAACACTGAGAAAGCTTTTTTGTTGAAGTTGTTTGTTAAAGGGCTGAAAGCTAGAATGCAGTTGGTTACTATGCAGCATGCACACACCTACACACACATGCTGCTGTGAAATCTTTGTTAGAAATGTGTGTTTGTGGAGAAAGTATCTGCTAACTGCCTGGAGACGCCTGGAGACACACACACACAGAGAAGCAAACATAACAGAGCTCTTTAATTAACTTCTCCCAGTGATTGATCCGTCTGTGACGGGGATGTTTGTGCGTGTGAGTTTGTCTCTAATGGATTTAGTGGTCGACACAGAAAGCGTGCAGATACACTACAAAGAGAGTCTCTTACCTCTCCTCTGAGCACAGAGTGAAGTGGATACCAGCCATGAAAAATACCTGTAATTACAGAAGGGAGGTGGAGATGAACAGGTGAAGTGTGTGTGTGTGTGTGTGTGTGTACATAGAAAGTGTGAGAGTGATAGACGGTGATAGAAAGTGTATGCGTGTGTCTGTCCTGATTATTTGCCGTTTGCCTTTTTGGCAATTTCACACTCTGGCTCCCATCAGGGAATGTTGAGATGGACTTGGCATGTTCAATCAATCAGTACACACACACACATACACACACACACACACACACACACACACACACACAGTGACATACTGCAGAGCCATTAGCACTTCCTCCAGCGGGAGTGATTTCTTTTCCTCCCGCTGTGTTGATGGGCTCCATAAAGCCAATCTCCCACGGAAACACAAACACACACTCTTCCTGTCTCTGTGTGTGTGTGTGTGTCTCCTCACATAAATACAAACACACAGAAAGCTCCTCACGTCCCTGTCTCCTGTAACTCTGTGGACCTTACATGTCTGCTGAGTCTGAACCGAGAGCACTAACATGCAGCAGAGGTTGACAAACAGACTACCTCCATCATTATCATCATCATCACAAACTCTGTTCACACCCGTCTGATCATAACTGCTCCACTGTTTGTGCAGGTTGTCATATCAACACTTCCATGATGCATCGCTGTGATCACCGCTTTCTCCCCATTCTTCTCTTGATTTCCTGTCGGCTCATCTTTCTCTTTCCTCTTCTTGTTTTCCTACACTCTCATGTCTTTTGTTTGGTCTATGTGGCCGTGCGAACGGTTCACTTCACACCCAGCAACAGTCCTTTGTGTGCTTGGATGAAACTCAGAAGCTGCTGTGTGCGTGTGTGTGTGTGTGTGTGTGTGTGTGTGTGTACCAGGATGCCCTCTCCCAGCACCTCCCTTTAGCCCAAGGGATCTCAGGAATGATGATCTTACACACGAACGTATTCACCTTGACTTGCAGGTGAACTGTGTGGTTAGCCAGTCGACACAGGTCCAGCAGGTGTGGTACAGGTGGCGTTTATTTCATCAGACCAACAGGTCGGTGGAGTCGGGCTGCTTCCGGTCCACGCTGAGCTTTATGAGGAGTACCCAAAGCAATAGTCTGAATATAGATCTGTGTAAACACATTATATGATTGTTACACTGTCTGTCAATGCATCACATTTTATTTTCTGTCATTGACCTGCGACGCCGCCCAGCGTTCAGGAGGTGTTGTACAGTCTACAGAAATGAAAGTAAACTTTTATACAATAGCCCACTGCTGCACATTGTGGCTGCATTAAGCTTCTCAGACTGATAAAAGCTCGCAGTCTGAAGGTGATTTAAGGGGTCAGGAAATCAGAGGTGTTTTTCTCATTAGGGAGGATGGCAGAGCTGTCCTCATTATCAGGCTGCAGCTAATCAACAGCTGCTGGGCTGTGGTTGTTCAGAGGAGAACCGGAGTGTGGCCACGCTCGTTTACCCAACTAACTCACTGAGAGGGAGGAGGAGCACGCTGGAGTCATATGTCAGTGTGTGTGATAATTGCTTGTATTTGCGTTTGTGTGCTTGCACTTATACGTGTGCTAATTACACAGATTTGCATCTATGCAGCAGTAGCATGTGTCATGTGACATCATTATTTATAGCTTTGTTTGCGCATAAAAGCAAGTGGGAGAGTCTGTGTTGGCACATGCATCATTTTACGTGTTAGTGTTGTGAGATAATTGGATCTCCAGCATGTGGACGTGTGTGTCTCTGCTTTTCTTTTCAGAACCTGAACAGTGGAGTCCTGTCTCTGTTACACGCAGGATGCTGAACGTGTGTGATTCCTTTCTTAAAGCTGCAGCATGTTGCAGTAGCAGGACTTTCCCAGAGTTGTAGCTGTCTCAGTGCTGGGACTGTGGGTGCTCCCTGCTGTTCGCGGTAACAGCTTCACACTGGACAATAGGACCTGCGGCGAGGACAGACACCATTACTCCCGTTACAAAAGTCTGCTCTGCTGTTTTTCTTGACCCCAGAGAGTGTGTGTCTGCGTGTCTGTGTTTGTGGGAGGTCAGACCGGCAACAGTGATTTGTCCTGTCATGTCCGTCCAAAGTAAAGCTGACGCGCTGAGAGCAGTGGAAAAGCACGATGGGAACAAACACACACGTCTGTCCTAACAGTCAATCACTGTTATTACATTGGCACTAAGACAGATATTGGTGAGAGACGGTGGGCAAGCACATTCAGCTCCCACATCCCTGTTTCACTTCACTACACTTTCATTCTTTGTGTCTCCTTCAGCTTTTTTTTCCTTTCTACCCTCCTCGTCTGTTTCCTTCTTGTTTGGTGCTTCCAGCTATTACTCACTAACCATGCTGCTGTTGGGGGCTGTAGACAGCACAAACACCACTGGCTCCCTCAGAACAGCAGCTCTGTAAACGAATTAACAGTGGTGTAATAGTTAAATGAAAACACTGACATTTGTTTTCTGGCCTGTCGGTGCCGGCCCACCTCTCTCGCAGTGGACAGTCCTGCATCTATTTTATTATCAGCAGTTTTAATGTTCCTACTAAAAATTCCACCTGTCTAATCATTTGGATTGAGAGAGAAGGGCACGACATTTATTGTATTTACCTCCTGACCTGGCTCAGTTTGGCCTGTTGCTATGGTTGCACTTTCCTTGTTGCCATCAGCTCATGAACCTTCCCATAGCTCGGTGGTTGTGTGTGTCATGTTCATTTAGCCTCTGTGTTTGTGTGTACCAGGAGGAACATGTGTGTTTGTCACGCATGTGTGTGTTTGTGGTGATGTTACTCAGGTCGTGTTGAATTAGGGGGCAGCCATGTTTTCCCTGAATGATATGCGAGGCTAATATTTAGCATGTGTGTGTTGTGTTTGCCTTTTAATGCCAAATGTGTGCTGTGAACTCTGCCTGCAGCTCTGTGGTCGACAGTCACAGAAGGAAAAATGAAATAAAACACAAAGGTTTTCCTGTCCTCCTCTGTACTTTTGTTTCCCTTTATAAAGACACCGTCTGGACTTTTTTTGAACTGTTCTCCCTAAAGTTCACATTTGGGTAGCTAAGTTTAAAAACAGTTTCTCAAATAGGTTATTAGCTCTCACATCATGTGTCTGCTCCAGTGTCTAATAACAGAATGTGTTTTTGGTTTGTGGAACGACTTTGGAATCTCCATTATAATTCACAGGGAACCTCTGTGGGTTTGAAAGATGTTTTATAGTAATTTGTAATGGTCACTTTTCCCCACAAGCAGCCAACAAAAATGTAAACTTGGTTGAATTGTCAGGATGAAACAAGAAACACTATTGTTTCTAATGCTAATTGTGTTGTATTGCATTGTTAATTTTCTGAACAGGAACTAAGACTGTGTTCACATCCGAAGTGGCCCAAATCTTTTTACTGTCAGGTACTGACATGTACTTTTAGGCTCTAAGCTTCAGTTCAAGCCAAACTGGAAATGACATCTCTTTAATTCTGCCACACTGGAGGGTTTTCAAGCATGAGCCCCCTGTTTTCAAAAAAAGATTTACAACGGCCCAAGTACAGAACCCTGAGGTTCCCGTTTGAGGCAGAAGTAGTGTCTATCTATCAACAGCTTTATGTAAGAGATGATTCACATGAGTCAAATATGTTTTTCTTATATTTGGCTTATTGAAACATGTAGACGCCAGATTTTTTTCCCACCTCTAATTTAGTTTTGGTCCTCAGCTGTCTCTCACCGCATCCCTCAGGACATGTATCTCAATTCAGAGGTGTCTACTACTTTGTGTGTGTGTGTAGGTAGATTTTTTATGGGCAAGACGAATGTTTGCAAATGTTGGATCTTGTGTGATCATGTCTTTAATATTTGACATTCAACCTAATTCCTATTTGGGTGTGTGTGTGTGTTTTTGTGTGTGAGAGAGAGAGATTCCCAGTGTTTGTTTCCAGGGTCGGTTTCCTGGTAGACCACATTTGTCTGGATCTCAAAGCTGCACCAGTCCAGTCATTTATTCTTCTTTGTTCTCCACATCTGGTTTTTACTTTCTTTCTTTTCTTCTACACGTTGGGTCTCCCCCTCAACATCTTGTCCTTTTAAGAGACTGGTTTCTTTCTGTCCTCCTCTGTCTGTGTCTTTCGCCTGTTTAGATGATGACTTATTTACTTTGTTTTGCTGTTCTCCGACTGTCTGCTGACCTTGCAGGAAGAGGGGTCAAAAAAGAGAGCGAGTATTTGTGTGTGGAAGCAGGGATTTAAATGAAGCCGTAACTAACTGGATGTTTCCTGAATGTGTGTTAAAATTCAGCTGTGTTCATGTCCTGGTTGTGATTAAATATAGGATATAACATTTTTGGTTTTTAATGTAGCTGTCTTGAGTAAAATAACTTTCACCCCAGGTTTCACTTTACTAACTTCGGAATGCCTGTGAGATTAAGAGTAATGCGTATTTGACCTGCAGCTGGGGGAGATGGATGGATGGAGAGATGAAGAGGAAAAAGAAGAGCAGGGAATGAGTGGGAAAGTTTGACTTTCTCACCCTCCTCCGTGAGCAGGGAGGGAGCAATGAAGGCAGCAGGAGGATATTGAAAAGACAGGAGAGACGGTGGAACAATGAGTGGATGAAGAGGACAGAGGGAAGATGGAGAGGAGGATCAACACAGATACTGCAGATGACAGAAGGGATCAGAAAATGAATAGACGAGGTGGCAGGAGAGAGAGCAAATATTGTGAGACTACCTACACGTCCAGCTGTGACCAGTGTGTGTTTCCCCCCAGTAAACATCATTTCCAGGCTCTTGGTGTCCTGGCAACAGATATCTTGACAACCTGATGGGAAAGCATCTTTAATATGGTGTGTGTGTGTGTGTGTGTGTACTTTCTGACTCTGTGTGTGAGGAGCAGATTGAGATTGAGAGCCCTTGGGGTTTGATGGGCATTCTGAGGGAGATCACACACACCAGAGAGGCGTGTGTGTCTGTGTGTGAGCTGTTGGATAACACACAACAAGTATTTAGGATTGTATAAGTTACATTTCCTGTTTGAATGTACACAATTTACTGCACATCATGAAAACCTGATTGCACCTAATTTCCTGACTTTCTGTTGTCATGTTGTCATGTTGTCATGTTGTCATGTTGTCATGTTGTCATGTCTTGAGGTTATGTCCTTGCACATTAGCTAATAATAGTTTGTGCTAGTGAAGTATATTTTCTTGACTGTGGGGGTAATGCTGGTCTGGTATGCAGGTATGTGCAGCGTGAGGACTGTAGCAGAGTGACTCGTGTAGAGAGCCACCGAGCACACGGCTGTCACACCGCAGGCCTCAGGTCAACTCCTGACTCTTGTTTTTGGTTTGATTCAGTCAGGGAGAGTAGGAGTAGGGTTTGTTAGCTGAACTCTGTTCTTTGTTCTGGAGAAATACTCACTTACAGCCTGGTGCAGTGGTCCAGAGCTCCCCTCTCTCTACAGATCAGCAGCTGATGAGGAGCCTCATTAAAAACATTAGTTGTTCTGCAGCTTAATGTAGATAGCAGTGTTTTTGTCCTGTTTCGGTTTATTTTCAGACAAAGACTAGTTTAAAGGTTTTCAGTTTTTCGTCCCTTTTCGTTCTGGTATGATAATGTTTGTTTTTGGCTGCACACATGATGTTGACAGTGCAGATCTGGGTGAGTGGGTGTTTCCTCTGCTGTCAGGATCTCTGCTTTGACCCTGACATTAGTGGAGCGTGTCGGAGGTCCTCCGGGGCAGCCGAAGACGACATGCAGAACATCCTCCTCTGTGGTTTGTCTCACAGCCACGTTTCTGAGCCTTTCGTTTTGCTTTATCAACCTGATTCTCTTGCCTCTCTGTCTCTGTCCAGTGCTCATACTGTCTATTAGCAGTGAAGCTGGCCTGGTCGTGGTAGCACAGTCTTTCTCTAGGGAGTGAGCATCAAGGATTAGACTCCCCCAGACTCCTCCAGACTGGAGGGAAGTGCTCCGTTAAGATAGATGTGGAGCAGCTGGTTATTAACCAGCTGTGATTCTAAGAGTTAAACTAACCTTTATAACACGTTAGACACAAGAGTTTTTTAACACTGTTTTCGTGTTTATTTACAGTCGTATAAATATTTCTTATTCCCACTTAGTCATCTGGCTTTAACAGATGGAGAAGAAGATACTGTAAATATGTCTCTCCCAGCATTTGGCTTTTTGGAAATGATCCGTGGTTCTCTCCGCGAGTTTCTAATTCAGAGAGGACAGACTGGTTGGACTAGAACATGTGATACCAAAGCTTTAGGAAGGTTTGCTGTGTGTTAACACAAACTGTCTGTCGGGTGGTGTTAGGACCCCCCCTTCACCCACTCTCTGTTGTTTGGTTTTTCAGGGACCTGAGTGAAAACGGCATCCAGGCAATTCCCCGGAGAGCGTTCAGAGGAGCGACAGAGCTGAAAAACCTGTGCGTGAAAGTGCACACACACAGAAACACACTCACACAGGAGCCGTAGTGTAGCTGCTGATCATTTACAGACCACCCCAGATAATCCACGTCTCATATCATTGTGTTTTTGTACTGATTTTGTAACCAGTCAGCTGGATAAGAACCACATCAGCTGTATCGAGGAGGGGGCGTTCAGAGCTCTGCGTTCTCTGGAAGTGCTGTGAGTATTGGGAGAAACCTCAGCTCCTCAATCCTTCTGACTCCGCTCTGCATCCCCTTTGTTTCCTTCTTCTTTGTCTCTTTCTCTCTAACGTTCCCATGTGTTCCCGTGTGTCTCTCTCGCAGCACGTTGAACAACAACAACATCAGCAGTATTCCTGTGTCTAGTTTCAACCACATGCCGAAGCTCCGCACCTTGTAGGTTCCTCGACACCCTTCACCCAAAGTTCCACCGTGTTGGCTCTAGAACCAGAACCACACAAACTCTTAACCTGTGCGATGCTTTGCTCTTATCCCCCTCTCCCAGCCGCCTTCACTCTAACTCTCTGCGCTGTGACTGTCACCTGGCCTGGTTGTCTCCCTGGCTGCGACAGCGGCAGGCGTTGGGCCTCTACACTCAGTGCAGTTCTCCCCCCTCGCTCAGGGGACTCAACCTTGCCGAGTTGCGCAAGAGCGACTTCACCTGCCCAGGTACACAGGTGATGTGACACGCGTTGATCAATCTGTGGGTGACGGGCTTGAAGCTGGAGCAGGTTTTCTCTGTTTTTAGGCCACAGCGGCAGCGCCTTCGTTCAGCCGTGCAGCCTGGCATCTGGCTCCTGTCCTCCAATGTGCTCCTGCAGCAACAACATCGTGGACTGTAGGGGGAGGGGTCTCACCGCCATCCCTGCCCACCTGCCCGAGGCCATGACTGAGATGTGAGTATCCAGAGATTACTTGCTTGTGAGTTGGTCTGAATTTTTTTTCACTGCTAAAGCCCCCCCCCCCCTCCGTATAATGCTATGAGAAACACGGAAATACAACTTACAGAAATCTTTTAATTTCTGTCTAATGTTTGCTTTTGTGTACAGATTTGACTTTCAAATCTTCATCAGCACCTTTGTGTGAGGCATTCAGGGACAGTAAAAAAAAGCTGTTGTACCAAAAAATATAATATTTATAGTAAAGTTGATCATTTCCACATGATTTGACAAATATTAAGTGATTTGTTCAATTTACTCTAATTATTTATAATCATTTGTTAAATACACGTTTGTTATTCCTTACTTCCTGTTCCTGCCTGTAGTAAATCAGGTAATCTGGGTAAAAAACGAACGTAAGGTATTCCGTTTAACTAGTCTGAATGGAAACTGCAGACAGGCCTGTTGATGGGAGTAACATCCAGCTGGCAGCGGCGCTGTGGTGCTATGTAACAACCGACGGGAGACAAATTGTTAACGTCTGTCTTTGTATCTCCAGACGTTTGGAGCAGAATGGCATCAAGTCGGTTCCTCCGGGCGCATTCACGTCTTACAAGAAGCTTCGACGAATGTGAGTCCTTAAAAGATATCTTTATCTCACCAGCTATTTACACAAGTGTTTGGTTTTTTACACGAGATACATGTTCTGGAACACATATTCAGTAACTAGTACGATGGCCGACCTCGTGTGGCAGACGTCCCCAAGACGTTAGGTTCAGCCACACACGAGAAGTTTAACATCCTCACCAAAATATTTCCTCCCACTTCTATGGTTTCCAGAGTAATTCTGAATATTATGACATTTGGAGATTAAATAAACATTTGTCTTGTGAAAGTCAGCTAAACTGACCTGAGAAGCTCCCAGTGACCGTGCAGGACCTCTGCGTCCGCAGGAGCAATGCCTCTGAAAAAAAGTTGATGTATAAAGATGTGATCTGCCAACTGGACCACCCTCTCCCTCCTCTGTCTACGCTGCGGTTTCTCCTGCTCAGCATAACAAACAGCCCCGCTGGATTTTCAGCATTGAGAAGCGCTTGATTTATGACAACAGCAAAGAGACACAGCCCCCGCTGAGGCCTCTTAGGGGCTGCGTGGCGAATCCAGTGCATACTATCGTGATCCGCATATGTTGAAGAAAATCCACCACAATAATTGCGACTTTCTTACTCTGGTTTGTGTTGTGCGTTTCCTCAGACGCTCCATCTCTGCCACTGTGTGGTTTTCCTGTTTCTCTTACCCTTATCCATTTTCCTATTATGTCATCACTGTGAGACTGTCCTGGGCTCTTAAATGGGGGCTGATTGCATTACCAGACCGATTTATGCGGTTTGTGATAAAAATTTATTATAACATTTGAGAGACTGACATGTGGCAGCAGAACAAGGATTTTCTAATCAAACATATCGTGGTTTGTTCTGCCAGACCAAATCAGAGCTGTAAAACCTTCAACCTGGCCAGCAGAACAGCTTTGTCTCTGTCTCCGAATCTGCATTTCTGCAAGTTTCTGTCAGGCTCACTTACCATCCAGTCGTCTCATAAAGTAGAGTTCTTCCATTTTATAAATGGTTTTGATTGGACTTCATTTGGGGATTAGAAAAACGAACAATAAAACCATTCATGTGTGCATGACCCCAGAGACTATCACATGGAAACGTTACTGACAGTAAAGAAATGCCTCGCGGAGCTCTCTCTTCATCTTCAAATCACACAGTAATACACGTTATTTCTGGGGTGTTTATAACATCATACAAGCTTTAACAGCACCATGAGAACAAGGCATTCAACAAATGTGAAGTCTTCCAAAAAGACTCATGACAAAAGGAAACTGGTAGTTCTGAGGGAATGCACTTCAAACTGCAGCAGCATTTTTAGGGAAACAGGAAACTGATTCTGCAGAAGATAAGACTCTAATCCTTAGAGATCCAGTCTCAAACTCTGCTACCACAACATTTTAAAGGGTTCAGTGAGTCCGGGTCACAGGAGACTTTTAAAATTTGGGTTTATATGGAAAACCTCAAAAACCAAAAGCAACAGAGAGAGAGAAAATCTCTTTTTAAAAGGACAAACCTCCAACGGGATCAGGTTCAGAGTGGGCGGTCATCTGAGACCGGTTAAGGTGAGAGAGAAGAGGTCCTCATCATCATCCTTCCAGTGGCACATTAGGAGCAGACTCCTTCCCTCTCCATTAAAACAGAAACGAAGGATTCACTCGTTCCAAAAGCTCAAAGTAACATTCTGTGTGCCGTGTGTGTGTTCTGTTGTTCCCAGAGACCTGAGCAATAACCAGATATCAGAGATCGCTCCTGATGCGTTCCAAGGCCTCAGAGCTCTCAACTCACTGTGAGTAACAACCACATGTGAGAGTGTGTGTGTGACTGAAGCGCTGCACGGTTTGTATCTCTGATCTTCTGAATAATGCAAAAGTGCAAACGATTACAGTGGAGCCTGGAGTGGAGTGTGAAACCAGTTGCCGGAATAAAGGTCTCACTGTTGAATTGATAATTAAAGTCATTTAGTAAGCGACTGATGGAATGATCTTACGTTAACTCTTCGTGTGCAGGGTTCTCTATGGTAATAAGATCACCGAGCTGCCCGGTGGAGTGTTTGATGGCCTGGCATCTCTAGAGCTGCTGTAAGTCCAAAACCACAACGTGCATATATTTGTCTGAACTGACGTTTACAGCAACTGTGCTTCACGTCAATGAGCTGCGTGAAATGGCTCGTAAGTGTCCGTTATTTGTGTAAGTGATGTGCTGTTTCCGAGCAGCACACTAGATCAGAGACGTCTGTTAAACCTCCAGCGTTTGTAGATGCTGGACCAGATTATTGACTAAAAGACGTCCTCTCTGTCTCCAGAGACTTTTCTCAGGGGTGGATTTTCTCTTCTGGTTTTAAATCTTGTGAATGTTGTGATGGTTTTCGCCCGTGCTTCAGGTTGCTTAATGCAAATAAGATCCACTGCATCAGAGCCTCGGTGTTCAAAGATCTGGAGAATTTGGCTCTGCTGTCACTGTACGACAACAAGATCCAGAGTCTGGCCAAAGGCACCTTCAGCGCGCTGCACAGCATCCAGACGCTGTGAGCAAGCACATGCACACATTCTGTCCGACGGTCTGTCCCATGTGAACCCACTGATGTTCTACCTCTCTGTGATTTTCCCATCAGCCACCTGGCCCAGAACCCATTCGTGTGTGACTGTAATGTGAAGTGGCTGGCGGACTTCCTGCGCTCAAACCCCATAGAGACCAGTGGAGCGCGGTGTGCCAGCCCCCGACGCCTCACCAACAAACGCATTGCGCAGATCAAGAGCAACAAGTTTCGCTGCTCCGGTCAGTTTCTGAGTGTGTGTGTGTGTGTGTGTGTGTGTGTGGAAACAAGAGAGAGAGAGAGAGACTGTATAATATACATACAATACTTCAAATTGATTTGAATGGTTTTGACTAATATCTTAGGTTAAGTGAAAGTCAAATGTTTTTCAAGACGTGTGTCAGAACCAATCAGAGACTTTCTGTCTCATCTTCTTTTACAATCCCGAAAGTTGGATTTCTCTGCAACAGTGTTCTTCACCATGAGGTGTGTAGAGCATTACAGCCTCTAGAGGGCACTAGTTGTGTTTGAGTGTCTCTGAGTGAAACAAAGTGCAGTAACAAGTCCTACAGGACACAGAACTGCTCTTTGTGGGCTCACAGCTATTATTTATTCCATTTTTTGTTTCATCAAATCTCGCCAACTGTAGCTGGATGCATGTAACTACAAGCTGCTGGCCAGTGCAGTGTGTGGAGCCAGCCAAACCCTGACAGGCTCTCTGATTACCATATAAACTGCTGCACGCTGCTTTAGTCCACTGCCAGGCCTGGAAAGCTGCAGCCGGTTCCGACGCATTGCTTCAATAAAAAAAGCTCAACGCGGACACGGATTGTTTAATGTGTAGAAATGTTCAAATTTACTGCTGCCAGTTTCATATCAGACCTCGTCAAGCATGCGTGTGTGGGGGGGGTGAAGTGTTAAAAGCTGACACGGTTTCTTTCTTTCTCTTTTTCAGCCAAAGAGCAGTATCACATCCCAGGTGAGTGTGTGGCTGTGTTATACACATAGAGATTTCTACATCCATCACAGCAGTGTGAATCACAAACATCCTGCTGTGTGTGTGTGTCTGTGTGTGTGTGTGTGTGTGTGCAGGCACTGACGACAGACGTCTGAGCTACGAGTGTAACAGCAAGCCGGTGTGTCCCGCTAAGTGTCGCTGTGAGGCCAATGTGGTCGACTGCTCCAACCTCCGCCTCACCAAGTTCCCCGAACACCTTCCTTCCTCCACAGAAGAGCTGTGAGTGCAGTGCAGGCGGTGTGCATGCTTCACACTGACACGCAGACCCGCTCTCCTGCTAACCGTGGTTTTTGTGATCATCACAGGCGACTCAACAACAATGACCTCTCGGTGCTGGAGGCCACAGGGGCCTTCAAGGGCCTGTCCCAGCTCAAGAAAATGTAGGTGACTCAGAGTAAATGCACTGTCTGTCTTTAACCATGACCCACAGAATGGAGTTACCCTTAAACTGTTGTGTTACTGTGTGTGAAAAGTATTACACACAGCAGATTTAGATTTTACATGCAACAGCATCGACTTAAGAACACGTTCCATAGTTTGATATTTTGTCCTCCAGCAACTTAAGCAACAACAAAATCTCCGAAATCGAAGACGGGGCGTTTGAAGGCGGCTCCTCGGTGGTGGAGCTGCACCTGACGGCCAATCACCTGGAGTCGGTCAGAGGGAGCATGTTCAGAGGCGTGGAGGGGCTCCGCATGCTGTGAGTGTGATGCACAGATAGAATCAGCAGTAAGAGAGTGTAGCTGAATAAACCTAATGTGTGTGTGTGTGTGTGTGTGTGTGTGTGCGCAGCATGCTGAGGAACAACAGGATCAGCTGTATCCACAACGGCAGCTTCACGGGTCTGACCAACGTCAGGCTGCTCTCCCTGTACGACAACCAGCTGAGCACCATCCTGCCCGGAGCCTTCGACACCCTGCCCAACCTGTCCACACTGTTGGTGTCTCTCTCACACACACACACATGCACTGACCTGCTCTCCACCCCCTTCTCACCTCCTTTCCTTCTACCCTTCAGGAACCTCTTGGCCAACCCCTTTAACTGTGACTGCCGCCTGTCATGGTTCGGAGCGTGGCTTCGGAGCCGTCGCATTGTGACGGGGAATCCTCGCTGCCAGAGCCCCGCCTTCCTCCGAGAGATCCCACTGCAGGACGTAGCTGTGCCCGACTTCCGCTGCGAGGACGGTGCGATGCACGACACTGAAACGTTAACATAGATACTGTTCTGGGGAAGAAACGTGGTAAAAAGAATCCTAACCACCTCTATCTGTCTGTTCAGATTCTGTGCTGGAGGACAGCAGCTGCGCTCCGGGACCTCAGTGTCCCAGCCAGTGCACCTGTATGGACACGGTGGTCCGCTGCAGCAACAAACACCTGCAGGCTCTGCCCAGAGGACTCCCCCGCAACGTCACCGAACTGTGAGTCGGTGAGCGCGGTGCAGACACAGACACCTCTCTGCAGGTGGAAATCAGCTGTGTTAAGCTCATAAGAATGTTGAAACACACTAAAAGAAAAGACACACACGGTTTGTTACATCCGAATGAGACGAGGGTTCATGTTTGTGCTGCACAGGCAGTGTGAACACCAAGATAAGTTTATAGTTTAAGAAGCAGCAACCCAACCTGAGCTCGGCCCTACTGCGTGTTTCTCGTACTCATTCTTTTGTTCTTCTCTCTGCCACTGCAGCATCAGATGCACGGTGAACGTGTCTCTCTTGTCTTGTCAGGTATCTGGATGGGAACCAGTTCACCAGTGTTCCTAAGGAGTTAGCAACCTTCAAGTACCTACAGCTTGTGTAAGACACCGTGCTGCATTTGACCCACTTCTCTAGGCCTCCTCTGTACAGCCCAGTAAATTTGTCAAACAGTGTTTGTGGGGTTAAAGTGTAGACTTTTATTTATGTGTTTAGGTGGTAACTGCTCTATGTGGTCTATGAACCCTGAAATGAGCTTTTTATTATGATTATTATTAAAAATCAAAGCCTAATAGCTGTGTTAGAGAAGGATTCCAGCAGGGGGCGCTGTGGGTGTGTGGTTGATTGTGTGGAGAGAGGAGGCAGCTTGTTGCGTGCTCACTGAAACCTCCTGGTGTGTGTGTGTGTGTGTCTGTGGGCATCCTGCTGTATGTCGTGTGTATTGATGGAATTTACTTTTGCCTCTGCAGAGACCTGAGCAACAATAAGATCAGCTCCCTGTTCGATGACTCCTTCTCCAACATGAGCCAGCTCACCACTCTGTGAGTGCACACGCCCACACACACACACACACACACAGCAGCATGTACTGGCACTGTAGAAAAAACTTGTGAGTTTGTTCCAATAAAAAGGGACATTTCAGCACATTTTAACATCCAGCACATATTCAGCACCAGAGAGGGGGGGTCTGCTGATCCTCCACACTGAAGCTCTAAACACTGAAGGTCATCTGAAGCCTGCTACAAACATAACTCAGACAAATCTCCAACCCAGCCACTGGTGGCAGGTTGGATTGGGGGTAACGCAGACTCACCCAACTCCTCCTCCAGGACCTGGGTGACTGCATCATCTGCATTATTGTGTCTTTGTGTTTTCTCTTTTCAGGATCCTCAGCTACAACTCACTGCGCTGTATCCCTCCTCTGGCGCTGAGTGGCCTTCGCTCCCTCAGACTGCTGTGAGCTCTCTCTCTCTCAGACACACACACACACACACACACACACACTGTACATACTGTACGTATCACTGGCCAAACCACATCGCTGTCGTCCCCTTGCTTTATTACAACAATCCATCATCTGTTCTTGGACTTTGAATGCTCCTCTGCTGCTGCTCTGAATGAGACTCGCAGCCTGTCAAAGTCATTGTGGTCTCTGAGTTTTCAGTTTGGCCTCCACTGACCCTCCACTGTGTGTTTGCCTCTCAGCTCTCTCCATGGCAACGACATCTCAGAGCTGCAGCGGGGCATCTTCAGCGACGTGACCTCGCTGTCTCACCTGTAAGCACACACACACACACACACACACACACACACACGTACATACACGCTGCCAGCACTGAGCGTTAGCGTCCTGTGTGAGACGTGTGTTCACTCCCCTGCCCGTACGGCTGTAGTCAGACAGAGTCCAGTTCTGAGGGACTGAGTGGTTTTCACGAGGTGGATTGAATTATCTGAAGAGATTCATCGCTTCCCTTGACTTGAGTGATCCGAGGCCTGTGTGCGACTGCATGTGCAATAATCATCTTCAGTGAGGCGAGGTGCACGTGAGTCGATCTGAGGGTCTACGGTGAGGGGGGGGCAGGGGGATGAGGAAGTAGGAGAAGATGAAGTGAGGAGGGAGTGCCTGATTTAATTCATCCCACTTCCTCTCTGATGCTTTTTATTTTGAAGTGCCCAGGACCAGCAGAGACACCACACGTCTTCCTGCGAGCTTCTCTCTCTCTGACTGCAGTGATGTGGCATTTCTAGTGGATCTGACACAGACCGTGTTCCAGCGCCGCTGCAGATGCTTTTTAATTGACTGATGACACTCTAACATGATCTCCTGTGACTCGGAGACACCTTGACCTTGTTGTGTTACATGATCCCACATGTGCCTCCGATGATCTTATCACGCTGATCCTAATTAATATTCCAGCTCTGTGATTGGATGTTTGTCCTCGTTAAGCTCTCCGTAGGCAGCTGTGAGGAGGGACAGCGCCACCGTGTGGCTTTGAAAATGAATGTAGAAAATACTTTTGATTAAAGCTTCTGCTGTTTTTCACCCTCTGTTTGCACTGAAACCTAACAGAAATAAAACGGGGGAGAACATGCAGCATCGACTAAAAAAACATGCCACATGTGACACACTCTCTGTTTCTCTTGCTCTGTTCTCCTTCAGTGCGATCGGAGCCAACCCTCTGTACTGCGACTGCCGCCTGCTCTGGCTGTCAGACTGGGTGAAGAGCGGCTATAAGGAGCCTGGCATCGCCCGCTGTGTCGGCCCCCGCGGCATGGAGGGCAAACTGCTGCTCACCACACCTGCTGAAAACTTCCAGTGTCTGGGTACTACGCCACCACACACACACACACACACACACACACGGCAACAGTTTTAATGAATTCTGTGTGATTTCAGCCTCTCTCTGTGTCTGACAGAACAAACGGCCACAGCACAGTAGTGTCTTTGATTCTTAACAGACAGTTTAATAAAAGACATATTTTTAGTCTGTGTGACCTTCACTGGGAGATGGCTGCTTTCACTCCCACACACACGTCACAGCTGAGGGTGCTGCACTGTCTTTACCTGTGAAGTCAAAACCTATAAAAAGTGTCTTAATTACTGTCGGATCAAATTTTGCTGAACACACAGATCCACTGCGAGCGGAAAACACTGAAGCAGAAACAGGTTTCAACAAAAATCTAATTAAATTAACAACATGAATGAAATGTCTTCACACCCTTCACGTTCGTGTCCACGTCCACCTCTCGTATCTTCAGATGCTGCAGAGTTCTGGCAGCTTGTGTGTTACAGCAGCTTCCACGTGCCCACGTCAGAGCAACACATGACAACACAAGTTCTCATTCTTGAATCTACCTGTGTGTGTGTGTGTGTGTGTGTGTGTGTGTGTGTGTGTGTGTGTGTGTGTGTGTGTTCAGGTCCTGTGGATGCGTCTGTGCAGGCCAAATGTAGTCCATGTGTGTCGTCCCCGTGCCAGAACCAGGGTGTCTGCCAAGTCCACCACACAGAAATGTACACCTGTACCTGCAAGACTGGCTTCACGGTACGCGGCTCTGTGTGTGCGTGTGTGTGTGTGTGTGTGTGTTGCGCTGCAGTGAGGTACAGTACAGTGACTTTGTCTGTTTCTCTTGGTCCATGTCTGTCCATGTCTGTCATGTCCCATCAAATGACTTGACTTTATTCCGTGTGTGTGATGTTAGGGTAGAGACTGTGAGACTCCAGTTGATGCCTGTGTCAGTGATCCCTGCACCAACGGAGGAACGTGCCAGAGGGACGAGCAGAGCAGAGGGTTCAGGTAAAAGCTGCTTCAACCAACCTCAGACATACATTTTTTTCCTCACGGTTCAGTTTTATTTTCTGCACTTCTTGGTTTTAAATGATGGAAGATGTCATTTATACGCTTGTTATCTTCTCCCCTGAGACTGTGAAGTTAAAGTAAGATTCTACTGAAGAACACACATTGTTTGTGTGTAAACAGGCCAACGTGCACATTAAAAAGTTTTTGTTCAGACTCCTGTGCTCCTCTCCTGCACGGCGCGCCGAGCCTTGTGACACGTGCAGGATTCGAGTCGTCTGGCAGGAAGTGATAACTTCGCAGGTTTTTAAGCTGTTTTCATGCAGGTAGATGTTCCGTGACTTTCCGGAGCGGAGCGTAAAATGGCAGCAGCGATGAGCTGCTCTGGGCCTCGGCTGCTGTCAGACAAAACATAACACGTCTCTGCTGCGTTTGACACCTTTGAGTGCTAATAAGCCAAATTGCTGCACAGCTAATGAACTGACAGTTGACTGTGCACTAAATGTTCCTCCTGCACTGTGCACACGAATCTTCCACTTTGTCTTTGTTTGTGCAGCTGTGCGTGTGCGTACGGCTTCCACGGCACTTTCTGCGAGGTCAACGTGGACGACTGTCAGGACCACGGCTGTGAGAACGGCGCCACCTGCGAGGACGGAGTTGGCAACTACACCTGCTTGTGTCCTCCAAGATACACAGGTGCGCCGGCAGAATCCGCTCGGATCAGCTCGGTTTTTCCTGTTTTACGGAACGTCTCTGTCTCGCTCTGTTCTCAGGTCTCTTTTGTGAGGAAGAGGAAAGCGTGTGTGCTCCAGGTAGAAACCCCTGTCAGCATCAGTCCACCTGCATCAGCACTCCCAGCGGTCCCAGGTGACACACACACACACTCTATCACTGCCTGGCTCAGCTTCTGATCCCACATGAAAGTAGACACACACACATAAACAGACACAAAGGAGAATTTTACTGAGGCCTTTGTTGACTTCCCAAAATCCTGCACAGTGTCACGAGGCACATATGTTAGTGTGTGCACACGTTGTGTTCCAGGTGTGTGTGCATCCCAGGCTGGGTTGGGCCAGACTGCGCTATAGATTATAACGAGTGTGTGGATCATCGCTGTCAGAATGGAGCGCAATGCGTCGACCATCTGGATGACTACAGCTGTGTCTGTCCACAGGGATACAGGTACTGGAAAAACTGGGAATACTGGGCACAGGAAGAACACGTGACCTACACAGGTGACCGTGTGAGTCGTGTATCTGGGGACTGTAAATACGTGGTTTACACTGGTGAACACGAGCTGCTGTTCACAACAATGGAGGAGAACGTTACTTTGACTGATCAACTAGACTGTTGCAGCAGATGTGAGGTTATTTTTGATTCTGTCTCATCTTCCTCCTCAGTGGTGAGTTTTGTGAGGTGGCTCGTCCTCCTCCTTCGCCCTGCCAGCTGGCTCAGTGTCAGAACGGCGCCTCCTGCGAGGAGAAGGCGGGATCCGCAGTCTGTCGGTGTCTGCCCGGCTTCGAGGGTCAGAACTGTGAGAAGCTGGTCAGTGTCAATTTCGTCGACAGAGACTCCTATGTTCAGCTTCAGGACGTGAAGAACTGGCCTCAAGCCAACATCACACTGCAGGTGAGGACAAACATGGAGCCTGAAACCAGAGACGTCGTGCTGTAAGTGACAGACGTTTGACTGTTCCAAAAAACAGAAATAAGGACGTACACATTCTGTGCATACTGTGTTTTTATATGTGTGTGTGGTTCAGGTGTCGACGGCAGAGGACAATGGCATCTTGCTTTACAACGGAGACAATGACCCTATTGCTGTAGAGCTCCATCAGGGTCATGTCCGGGTCACCTACGACCCCGGGAACCAGCCAGCCACTGCCATCTACAGGTAGACACACACACGCAGACATACAGTAACCGCACCTCCACCTCCTCCCTTTACTCACCAGTTACTGTACATAAGCCCCGAATATGCAGAATAACAAAGTACAGTTCAAAGAACGGAAAGTAAAAGCAGCTCTTTACAGTTTCAATCTGTCACCTGCTGCATCTGACCACATCAGCGTGTTTAACTGTGCGCCTGACCATGAGACTCCAGCAGCAGCTGCAGGTTGATTAATGCGTGCTGGTTGAGCTCCTGTCAGGCTCTCAGTCGCCCGGCAACGCTGCGTGTACGTCCACAGACTGCGTTGTTGCTCTGACAGAGAGTCCTGGCATTTGGGAATGTGGCCAGACGACATTGACTGTGTGGATATTCAGGTTTAATCACAGACACAGCCGGAGGACACTCGATGTTGAGTGTCCACTTATCAGGTGTCAAGTGTTTAAATGTTTGGATGGTTCACCGTTAAGGAGGAGGAGGCTCAGCCAGCCGGCAGCCACTCGTACACACAAACACACACATCGTCTGTTTGTGTCTGTCGGCATCATGGGAACCTCATCAGAAGAGAAGACATGAGAAGATTCAAAAGAACAAGACTGAGGAATGAGAGACATGAGAGCACTTCAGACAAATCAGGGATGTGTTTCACCCCAGTTCATGTGTAGTCAGGAGGGGTGACTGTGTTGTGTGTCAGGAATGTGTCCTCCTTTTCTTCACTGTTGCTCCGAACCTGAACGTTTCCTCATGTACGGATTAGCCTCTACGAGCTGCTTATTTTTTATCCATGTCCAGCTAAGTGTGGTTTCATACTACGGCCTGTAGTAACTATCACCACTCTCCAGCTTTGAATACCAGAGGTAGAGGTTACATTTAAGTTTCTATGTTCCATAAACATGTGCTTAATGACGTGTCTTACACTTTCTTTGGGCAGTGCTGAGACTGTGAATGACGGGCGTTTCCACACGGTAGAGCTCGTGACCTTCAACAGGATGGTGAACTTGTCAGTGGACGGGGGAGAGCCCACGACCCTGGACAGTCAGGGTCGGAGCCAGCCAGGGACAAGAGATGCTCCTCTGTATGTGGGAGGTGAGATCAGTGTGGCTGAGCACTCAAGTCCTTCTGTTCCTGCAGCACAAGACAATGTTTATGGCACAACTGGCTTCCATTTCCCTCCAGGTCTGCCCGAAGAGGTGATGCCTGCCTCGCTGGGTCTCTCCTCTCAGACCTTCAACATGTCCAGTTTCCACGGCTGCATCAGGAACCTCTACATCAACCACGAGCTGCAGGACTTCACCCGCAGCCACATGAAGCCCGGGGTGGTGCCGGGCTGTCAGGCCTGCCGCAAGTTGTACTGCCTGCACGGCGTCTGCCAGCCTGACGCTGCAGAGGTGTTTAAATCTTCAGAGAAAGTTCTTGTTGCTGCGGTTCAGATTATCCCTGAACTCTCAATGCGTGTCCATATGAGCACTTGTTTTTCTGTCCTGTTCGTCTTTCCTTGAACGTTTGAATAGCTGAAACCTCTCAGACGATTCGTACGATATTAGAAATGTTCCTGAGGTGAAGAACACTCCAGGATTATTTTCCTGTTTGTGTGGCATGGCAAACAGTAGCAAGTGAGCGAGTGCGGTATTTCAAGTTCTCAAGAGCCCTCTTGACATGTTCTTGATCCCAGAGCAGAAAAACAGTAAAAGGTTTGAGGGACACCAAATAAATGAGGCACAGTCTGAGAAGGCTAATGATGTTTTTATGTCTGTATCTTTTATCGGACTCAGTTGTTCTGGTATAAACATTTTTTCACCCACAGGGCCCCCAGTGTCACTGTCAGTCAGGGTGGACTGGAGAACACTGTGACCGGCCAATAGCAGGAGGCCTCAGTGGAGTGGATCTTGTCACCACAGCAACTGGTGTCAACCCGTGTGAAGGCAGCAAGTAAGTGTGGTTTGTTCTGGCATTTAAAGACATTAACTATGAACAAATAATGCACTTAACATTGAAATGTGAACCCTTTACAAAGATCGCTCCTCACGCACCCTCTATAAAAGGGTTAATGAGGCCGGTGAGTCTTTTTTAATGTTGTTGAATCTCTTTCTCTTGTCCCCTCTGCTGCCTTCGCTCTGTTTTCTTCCAGGTGTGTGAGAGGTGCGTGCGTGGCGTTGGACACGCACACGTACCGCTGCGAGTGCGAGGAGGGTTACCGCGGCGCACTGTGTAACGCCGCGTGGAAGGCACCAGGTGCCTGTCAGGGACTGCAGTGTCTGCACGGCCAGTGTCAAGTCACAGAGGAAGGAGAGCGCTGCGTGTGCGAGCAGGGACATACGGGAGAGAGCTGTGATATAGGTGAGGGAGGACGAGGTGGAAACAGCTTCTATTCAATAATACTTTTCAGCAACCAGCGCTTTCGGTTCCTGGCTGACTGACACTGGCATTGAACGCATATTTTTCTATTATCATTACATTTCCAAACATCCTCTGCACACATTGCCTCTGCAATGATGATGATAGTTTTCAACATCCAGTCAACAAAATCTGAAATCTTTCGGCTTTGATGTTTACATCTGTAGAACTTGACAATACGTGTGTTTACTTCCTGTGTTCATGTTGACCTAGTTGTGTGACCTTGTGTTCATTTTTTGCTTAGTGGATTGTAAATTGATTTATTTTTTAGTTCATTCTCAGAATGTCGAGTAATATTCTTCTAATTGTGCCAACAAAATGTACACAGATTGACCCTTTAACTGCTGCCTCTGTATGTTCAGAGTCCCCGTGTCGAGGTGAACCTGTCCGGGATTACCACCGGCTGCAGCGCGGCGCTGTCCTCTGTCAGACAACTAAACCTTTTTCCTGGGTTGAATGTCGCGGCCGGTGCCAGGCGGGAACCATGCTGGACAGCACCGCCTCCTCCTGCTGTTCTCCCCTGAGGGTCCGACGCCGGCGGCTCGCCTTCGAATGCGACGATGGCAGCTCGTTTACACAGGACGTGGAGAAACCTGTGGAGTGTGGCTGCAAGGAGTGTGTGTAGTGCTGCAGGCGTGGCGGTGCGCACACACCTAGACACCTAGCTGAAGAGGTGCACACACTGTAGGGATTCCCTCACTGATAAAGGACATTTCTGCTGTTTGTTTGGGGTGTTTTTCGCGCACAGGTGCAGGTTTGTAACATAAGACAGCTCTTCCCTCTCGAGACATGAAATCAACAAGTCAACCTCATCCTCATCTTCCTTTTGTTCACCTGCTGCAGAGGGAAGCCCTGCACTAACTACCTAACTGTCATCATTATTAATACTTCTCTGTATGCATTCTAGTGTGTGTTTCTCATGTTCTGCTGGTTTAGCGCAGCTCTTCATTACCTCACCGTCACGGTGAGCGAGCAGCAGCTCGTCTCAGGACATGATGTGTTTATGAGTCAAACGTTTCACAGTCATATTTAACATGTTTAGGATGTCAGCTCTCAGACGTCATGTGCTCAGAGGTCTGTCACTTTCACATTTCTCTCCTCATGTCGGGTTAAAATCAGTCATCAGCCTCAAAAACGTTGACCAGCAAATGCCCATAAACTGATACTCAGTGTGTTTTATTGTATTTCTAACATGCCTCGCTCACAGAAAACAATGCGCGTTCGTTTCTCTCCTTCAACGAAACTGGAGGTTCATGACAACATCAGTGGCAACATAAAGGGCAGAAATGTGACTGCAGGCTATGACCAACAGAAAAATTTTTTTTAGGCTGCAAATGCCTCCTGACCTCAACATTACTCATGTTTAGACACTAAAATAATAAAGGATGTGGCTGTTGGTTTTGTCCATTCAACATAAGAAAACGTGTTAATTTAAAATCAGACTCGCTGCACAGATTTTAAATAGCCCTCAAAGGTCTGAAAAGGTTCATTTAATTCAAACGACCAGGTTTGGAAAAAACAAAAGATAATTATTTTTTGGAAACTGTGGACATAATTTGTATTTTGTGTTATCGCCTTTCCATTTCAGCGTACATGTGTCTGGAAATGTGTTACATACCTGTGATCAAAATGGAAACAGAGTGGGCTTTTTAAATTTTTGGGCTGTTTGCAGTTAAACATGCTGCTCATTTCATAATGTTTTAGGAGACTAGACAGAAATACTGAGGGAATATTGGGCAATGCTGCAATTTGAATTCAATTACAATATTAACACGTCATAAGCACAACTACTGTTTGACAAGAGAATAAACAGATAGAACAGAGAGCTGACAGCAATGCAGCATTAAGGTCAGCGGTCACAAGGTTTCGTACGGGGCAGCTCCAGTTCCCAGTTTTTCCAGTTTAGACCAGCAGTGTAGGCTGGGAGTGTGTGTGTGTGTGTGTGTGTTCTTCTGTCTTTGTGAGGACCATGTTTCATAGACCCAGAGAGTAAGGACACTTTGTCTTAGTCTTCTTTTCTTCAAAGGGTTATGTTCAGGATTGTGTTGAGATTAAAGCTTTTTCTGTGCTATGGGTAGGGATATGTCAATATTCTTCTTTACCTATTATTTGATTGGAAAATTATTGATTTAAACCATAAGATTGTTTTATTTAGTCAAGATTTGTGCACAGCTGCTTGTCTTTAAAGGACAATACCAGTGCTTTGTGGGTTTCTGCTCCTTAGTTAACAGTTCCAATGCTTTATAAGAGCTTTGTAATATGAAAATCTACAGGCAGACAATAGAAACATGAGTTACGTTGTGCGAGTTGGCAGTTTATTTGTCAAATTTAGTAAGTGGGTGGATAATATTTTTTTACACATGTGAAACACTGCAATTAAAAACTGAGCTACAAGTAGGTGTTTGGGCTGAGAGCGGGCAGAGTGCACGGCTGTCACACCACTGACCAAAGTTCAACTCCAGAGTCCCATCTGTGGTTATTAAAAAAACACTATCTGAAGTTGTTAAGTTGTGCAAGTTTTCTTTTTCTAGGATTTTTCCTAAATTATCAACATATGCTCAGTATGTCAATAGAAAACAGGATTCAGTTGCAATAGATTTCTTGTATATTTCCTGTGTTTGCAGTTCAGTAGAGGCAGGTGTCGAGATTTACTTTGTCAACGCAGTTTAAGAGCAGCAAAATTTAAAAAGTTGCAGCAGAATTATCTCCAGTGCTACAATAAAGATTTTATTACTGATTTATCAACCCCAAAGATTCAGTTTATCATAATATATGACAGAGACAGGAGAACTCTGCCCGCCTGTACTAATTTGAACCAACTTGTAATGATGAAAGCTCCTATGAGAGAGTCGTTTGGGTTGATTAGTAATTAACTATAGTAATGTACTAGAGCAGTTATGAAAAGATAGAGACCGAAGTATTTCCTGACCATATCAGCACATCTAACAGTCACATTAATTCTTTATTCGATAATCGATTCATTCATCCCAGTGCTGTTTGTAATGAACTGGAAAAATTACATGATTCGGATTACCTGCAGCATAAAAATGATTCACTCCCATGTTGAATTTGTTGGTTTAGTTTGAGTCTTTTGACCAAAAATACTGAAATCTTATGTCAAAGTCAAAACATAAAATCAGAGTTTGTTTAAGGGACATCACCTGAGTGCAGTGACTGTTGTATAAATACTCCTGTATCTATATATTCTTTGTATCATCTGTGTATTTTCTGTACATTTTTGCCAATGATATAATACAAAGTTAGTTACGTGACTAAATAAGGGGTGTGAATACTGAAAAGATGGGCTGGTGTATGCATTGCATTAATGTTAATGTTTACAAATTACTGATCACACAAAAAGACAAAGACAAATTAATATCACAGTTGTAATTACCTCAACAATAATGTAACACTGACAACAGTAAGTGATGATTTGTTGTTTTCACATTGTGCAGAAGAGAAAGGAAACTGATCTATGTGTAGGTTCTTCTGTAAAATACATCTACTTTGTTTATAACACTCTTGCATGGTTTTCAAAATGCTTAGTGATTCAAAGTGAAGTGAACACAAACAAGAACATGCTCCTTTAGTGGTTAAACAACTTTCGTTTTCTTTTGTAAAAATTTTCAAAAAGGGTTTTTATGACAAACGTGTTAAAATTACTCAAAATGTGAAACACTTATCAGCAGTAAGATAAGTAAAATTCAGCAGCGAGAAAGGTTAGGACTTGGTGTGTAGTGTCCCATTATGAAACTGAGGGTCCTTGAAAGTCAAGAAGCTCAAATTTTTATGTGTGTGTGTGTCTGTGTGTCTGTAAATGTGTTTGTCACTGTGAGACGTCTTAGCTTCATTATATAACGCTGCAGCGTGTTTGTTCAGATCAAACGCTTCCTCTCCCATTTGTCAGAAGAGTCAGTGAATGCATCATACAAAAGCCGGACAGAAAGAGTAGCTTTTATAAACAGTACGTTAACAGTATGTTATTTATATGGATGTGAAACTAAAAATAAAAGCTGTGGGAAATTACATTTTAACATGTTTTTGTTTTGTTTTTAGCCTTTGAGTAAGATTTTCCATCAAATGTCATAATTCTAATTTAAACTAATGTGACTAATTATTATTATATCTGTAATAGACAGTAATACATACAGTAACAGATTGTAATATACATATATAATACGATTATAATGCTGTTGAGTTTGTCATAGTATTTTTCTATGTTGAAGAGGATGTTGTCACTGTATCATTTGTAGACTGTAGAGAAATCTTTGTTTCCAGTTGCCAAAAAACAAACTGCATCATGGGAATTTTACGAAGAAAAAGAATAACCGCGGAGAGACGACAAGTTTTAGTGCTTCATTTTCCTATTTATTTAAATAAAGAGCTGTTTCTCCTTCACTGTTTTAGTTTTCTTTCTATTCACTCTCGACATTACAGTAGCTCTTTCTTCTTGTTGCTGCTCTGACCTTTGACCTCATAATACCACGGCTGTCAAATCATCCAGGCTCAGCTGAGGAAAGGTGGGGAGAGAGAGAGCAATGCGGAGGATGGGAGGCTGATTTTTACAGGGGAGATTGTGAGAACAGCAAAAAACAGCACGGAGGGCACAGTGAGGAGGGATGGCTGGAGACGAAAGACAGAAAGAAGGATGTCCCAGTGGGATGGGGGGAGGGGGTGGGTCAGTGCTCCGAGACTGAAGCCGTTTAATGAAACAGTGATTTATGCGTCCCTGCGTAACCATAAAGCATAATATATACCCCCATCGGCTTTGACAGTGTCTCTCCTCCCCCAACACTCACACCCCCTTTAGCCTGCTCTCCAGTGAAAGCTGCTGCTTCTTTCCCCCCCCCCCGCACATCCACCTCTACAACCCATCCGGCCTTCCCCCCTCCTTCAACCTTCCTTCATCGCCATATTTACCCCTTCCCCCCTCTCGTCTGCTCTGTTCCTGTCTCTCTCTGTGTCTTTAAAAGAGGATAAAATCATGCCAGCAGCACCTTACCCCCCCACCCCACCCCCCGCGCGCCCAAATCTCAATAAACCTCCACATCTTCTCACACTGACGATCATCTGCTCACAAGGGGGCGGGGGTGGTGGTGGTGGTGTACGGGCACTGCAGTAAAAGGATGGCAGGATGATTGTCAGCTACGATTGATCATGTACAGAGTGACTGAAGTGTTTGTCCTCAAGCTGGATAAAAAGAAACGATGCTTTCAATTTGGCCAAAAGCAGATCAGCTGCCAGCATCCGTACACAAAATACACACAATTATTTCAGTGACGGCTTCTTTCTTCAAGAGAAGAATTCAAGTTTTAAGACTCGGAAGAGAAAACAAAACGCATTTAATCTCTGAGGGAAAATTGGTTCATTAAAGCAGAAAGAGAAAAACAAACAGTGTTACAGTGAACGTGACACTAACACTAAATAGGTTCTCCACTGTTCGTGCACAGTTTGCACTGACAACTCCATCTACGTTGATATCTTACATAAACACGAGTGTACAGGGTTGTGTGCTACAGTTTAGCAATAGCACCAGAAACTAAAGCCTCCAAAATGACCACAACGCATCTCTCGAACAGTTTGAACATGAAAACTGAATGTCTTCACGAAGGAGGATAAAAAGCTGGAGGACGGTCCTATGTTGTGTTATATGAAGTACAGTAGGTACTTATATGTACATGTTACATGGCTGCTGCTTCAGGGTGACCATGCACCTTAAGCAAAGCTTGAGAATGTCTTCCTCACCTCTTCATCTATACACACACACACATAATAAAAAGCATTCTGTAGGGATTGAAAGTTTGTCTCTTTGTCTCTGACAAGATTAAACTAATTATGAAATAGTGCGAAGTCTGACCCTCTTAAACAGTCATCAAATGGCAAAATGATGTTCCAAGGTTTGAACACAAAAAGAAACAATAAAAAAAGTGGTGAACGTATTGATTCATGGTTCGAGTGTCTGTGGTCATGGTCAGGCTCATGCACAGGCACCATGGTCCTTGGGTAAGTGTCCTCAGATAGAAACGAAACATCAGCCGCAGCATCATGACAGTTTTCAGTATAATGCATCTGGCGTTAATTGGATTTTCAGCCACGGCAGCACCGGTGTCGCATCTTTATTCCTGACATAAACAAAAGCTCAATTCTGAGCTTTATGAGCCTTAAACTGTAGAAATGACACAAGGCTGACATCTCCAGATGAAGTTTTTTTTGAATAAATTTTTTAGTCAGTTAAGCTTTATCTAATCAGGAAATTAGCCAAACAATCACTAGGTCAATCACAATCAATAGGTCCTGTCCTTACACCCTGCTAAAGCTCAGTAATATAGATCCCATACAGTACGTACGTGATGGTGAAGCTACAAGTTTCTGTGTTTTCCCCAAGAACACCGTGACAGGTAGTCAGGATGAGCCAGGTAGGGACCACTGACACTGCAGCTCATCGCCTAATCACATGGTTTATTGTCTGAATCGAACCTGATGTAGTGAGAATACAACGTTGTATATATGAACTTCATATTCCACCTGGCGGGTTGGGGGGTGGAGGGCAGTGAGATTTACATAGCTGCAGTGTGAGGGTGAACACACCCACACACACTTTCTGTCAGTCCAATTGTCAGTTTTAACGGTTACTACTGCCAAAGGCTCTTTTCTGCTCTTGTTTCCTTGTTGCCTTCCTCCTCTCCCTCTGTTTCCTCTCCTCTCATTGATTATCGATCTCCTCCTGTCTTGTTCACCACAGAATGAGCTCATCAGTTCACTTCCTCTCCTCCCATATGTGTGCATCTCCGGTTCCCTCTCACCTTTCGTCACTTCTTCTTTGCCCCCTGTCCTCTCCTGTTTCTGCCTTCACTTACTTTTTCTCTTTTTCACCTTCATCTGTCTCTCTTATTTTTTCTGTACTCCCCTCCTCTCTTGTTCTCTCCCTTGGCCCACATGGCTTTCTCTTTTTCTTTCATTTCCTCTGTGTCATCATCTCTTCCCCTCCTTTGTTGGTTTCTCTCCTCTTCCATCATTCCCTTATTCTTCTTCTTTGTTCACCCACCTACTCCCCTTCTTCTCAATTCTCCTCCTTTTTTATCCCCACAAACATGCACACACACACTCTCTCTCTCTCTGTCTTTCATCCACCTTTCTTCTTATACAGATCTTTTTCGCCGAGCAGATGTGTTTTTATTGATATGATCATGGTTAGTGGTCTCCAGGTGCTCATTAGATCCACTGTATAACCTTCTGCAGCCAGTGGCCCGAAAGACACACACACACACACAGGCTACGGCACCTTTTGCTTGATCTACACTGAGCAGCAAGTGAGAAATGAGGGAAAAAGAGAGGAAGAAGATGTCAGAAAGGGAGGATGGGTTGAAGGGGAGATGAAAGGTGAGATGAACAGAGGAAACACTTTAAGGGAGAAGGATTAAAGGAAGTTAGGAAACGAGGTTGAATAAGAGGAAAAAGAGCGATGGGGGAAGGGGTTTGAGACCGCTGGAGGCAAATTGAATATTTCAGGCAGTTGCCAAAAGAAGGAGTTGAAACTACCAAGGTGACCTGGGAGGAGTTAAGGAGAAAGAGAGAAAGAAAGAAAGAAACCATTAAAATAAAAATAAAAGCTTCCTACCAGTTCCCTACAGAACAGCAGGTTCTAACGTTTTCAATTAGAACCGACTTTGTTTAACATTTGCTCTGCTTTCAGCGTGAGACAAAGTTGCAGTTGTGAGCTTTTCATTATGTTGCCCCCAAAAAGGATTGGCTTTGTTTTAAGTGTCACGGTCACATCATGGCGGAGCTGCAGACGTCCAATCAGGCGCACGAAGGCTGGAGGGAGTCTGGGAGGTCTAAAGGATGTGTTTCAGTCTCACCTTCTGCATATAAAGCTTCATAAAGGATTTGGACTGAAGCTGTTTTGTTGTTCGCTCTGCCACATTCAGACAGCCCTCGAACACACCATAGCGCTGCCATAGATGAAGGAGAGTTTCACACTGACATATGAATCAAGGAAGTATTCTCTATATTCTATTCGTTGTAAAGCACTTTGTGACATCTCTTATAAAAAGATCCCACACATAAAACATATATACGCCTACCTCACTGATAGATAGAGATAGAGTAGCACATGTTGCACGTGTTGTTGCAGTGAAAAGTCTGACAAAAGTTAGAAATCTCATAAACAAGACGATGCAGATGTGATTAGTTCTGAGAAGAAGAAAAAAAAACAATCACTTTGGGATGTTGGTGAGAGAAGGGAAATTAAAGTGAAATCTAAGAACACATTCATTATTCTGTGATTAATCTTTCCTGTTTTCATGTGGCCTTAAATCAAACTAAGGCGATAGGTGTGGAAAAACATCAAGCAGAAAGTCAATTTGCTTTCCTCTTTTTCCTGGTATGTTCGACCTGACTGGTACATTAATTAACTCTAAATACTGTGAAACAGAGGTAGTAGGAGCTCAGCACGAGAACTCAGATGAGTTTTCCTGTGAATAAATAGCCTTTGATTACAACTAAATGTTGCTTTTAAATGAGCCTGAGCTGCTAGCAAGAAGATAATATGTGATTTAGTTCACATTTCCTTTGTGTGAGTGTGTTATTAAATTGCATTGCATGAAAAGTGTCTTAAATGTAGCTTTAACCCTGCAGCAATATAGTAACTGAACGTGTTTACATGTCAGTGGTTCATTTATAAGAAACTAATGTTGGTGAAAAGAAAAGGAAAAGTAACAGGTGCTGGACACTGGAAAGAAAAGGTAACACACTATGTAGGGATTTAGAGACTTTGCATTTGTGGATGTAACATTTACATAGCAGAAGGTGATCTGCATACTAAAGTCCTGTCCCAAACATTTACTGCAAACTCACAGCAGAGTGCAGCAAAAAGGGGAACAAAAAAAAAGACAAATATGTTGGTATTAAAGCTTCATTAGTGTCGAAGAAAAAGATGTAGATGTCCTGCTACACTGCCCAACTACATTAATTTGACCAGTTTAGGAACTAGTTACAGTTCTCAGATGTATATTTTTAATAACAAAACATAATCAAAATTAAGGACTTTTCTGGATGAAACACTGTGAAATTCTAGACTTGCACATTAATGTATTTGACATTAAAATGGTGTGTATAAAATACATTGTTTTCTCTGTGAAGTATTTGTACTTTTGTTTTATAAGTAGCCAACATTTTAGAGCGTGTATACAAGGAGTACTTTTACCTAAACACAGAGTTTGTGTACTTCTACCGGATGTGCCATTATCAGCCTTGCAGTTACACTGCGTCGCCACATGGCGCCGCTGCTACACAAAAAGCTACTTCTGGTTGTACGAGACATTTCATTTGGCGGGAGAAACAAATGTAGTTTTTGGAAACAAGTTAGTAACAAGCACTGAGCTGCAGAAAACTGTTTCTGGAGATATTAACTGTAACACTGGAGCTCATGTTTGGACTGCTAACGGCAGATGCTGCTAACAGGAGTTCAACTTAGCAGCTAACTGAAAAAATTAGCTTCATTGTGATTAGCTAAAACCTCCAAAGGACGCTTGACAAGGCGGGATGCTAAATGAAGTGAAGGGATGTAGGATGTTGTGCTAACTGGTAACTAATTGCTTAACCCGTACATTGATGATGTATTTGCTTTGGTAAATGGATACTAATTTACGGAAGAGGATTAGGGCCACAATTAAAATTTTATTTGAGTTCTGACTTTAATCTCAGAATTCTGTGGGTACCTGTAAGGCACCAACTTCAGTGGAGAGATCGGTTTTCGTGATGCAGCAGAGGAACCACACAAGAATCGAAAATGTCGGCCTTAGGGGAGTTTTTGCGGGCTCGAGGGATTTTTGAAGAAGCTATTTCAATGATGGAAGAGCAAAAGGTGAGTAAACAACAGATCCGGATCGAATCCGGATGCTAAGTGCAGGTACTACCAGTAAGCCTACTGCTAACAAGACTGTTTCAGTGTTGTGCACAAACACGCTCAGTAGGAGTGACCTCGGAACACCTGCAGACCCTTATACCCTTTTGCAGGTATAAAACGTGCATTTCTATACAACTGGGTCATATGCGTGAGCTACGGTTGCTATACTTTGAGTCGCTAGCCGGCTCTCCCTGTCGCTGCTAGTCTACGCATGGTGTCTGTGACCGAGGCGTTCAGGAACCGAACAGGGAGTGGGACAGTGGCGTTTCTCAAATCTATGACTCAATGAAGCCGCACATGCCAACAACAACAATAGTATCTACTACACAAAAAAATCATCTTGTACTAGTTTATTTTGTGGGTTTGTGTGGCGGTTAGGTACATACTCCAGAGTTATGAGCCTCGAACATAAACTACTCCATTGTATTTTGTGTGAGCTTGCACAACACGCGTCATCATTGCAAGAATATATTACTAGATTACAACAGCAGGATGATATTGTAGTTTAAATAGCATTTTTACCAGATACATGGCATGTTTATCTTTTATTCACCCCAAATTGTTAAATGCATGAGATACTTTCAGGGAGATACTGTGCAAAATATTTTTAATATGGAGATCACAAACACAAAGTTGCAGAGAACTGAAAAGCAGCTTAGATTGTAGTCATATATTTTGAGTTACTAGACTTTATTAGGTACATTTTTGGAATCCGTTACTTAGTGTGAAATGTCACATTGAGATGGTTTAATACTTGCTTACCTTTTTTAAGTTGTTATTGGGAAAATATGTTTATTTGTATAAATGAAATGTGTTTTATTAAAACCTTTTTTTCTGTTGTTTAATGTACTGACACCAGCACAGTTCTGCAGGTAATAACTGTCCTTTATTTCTTCTTTTACGCAGATTGACAGTGAAGTCATTGGACTCATGGATGATGCAACTCTGGCAAATTATATCCCTTCATATGGAGACCGAATTGCTCTCTTCAATTTTTGCAAGACTACAAGGCCTCTTTTAAAACGAAAAGAGGGTCTGTCTTTTGTAGTTTTTTTTCTGAAGTTAAGACATTTAAACACGTTTCACTTATGCACCTGCCTGTTGTTATGAATTAAATCACATTTCTAGTGAAAGAAGGCCTAAAGAACTAACTTTATTTTTTACATCAGAAACAATTTTGTGATTTGTTCTTAAAGCACTCGTTTTAATCCTACACAACTTTTATGGTTGACTCTATAGAGAAGTTGTGAGCTTAAAGATGACAACACGAAGGCTGGAAAGGAGGTGGCGCTCCACAAATTGATTGAATATCGCTTAGCCTGGAAAGACAGTTTATTAATGTATAAAAAAGCCCTCCATAAAGCTAGAACTACATATTATTCCTCACTCATTGAGACAAATAGGCAAAACCCCAGGTTCCTTTTCAGCACTGTAGCCAGACTGACAAAGAGTCATAACCTTTTTGAACCAAGTATTACTTTACATCTCAGCAGTGATGACTTCATGAACTTCTTTACAAATAAAATCATAAATCTCAGAGATACAATTGATCAGAACACCTCTGCAACTGGCATAGACACTTGCTTGTGTCCAGCAGCTCTAGGTGTGTTTGCCACACTTCAGTCTTATTTAGACTCCTTCCTTCCTTCCTGTAAATCATGCACAGTTAATCTCAATAACCAATTCCTCTAAATTACCTACCTGTCTTTTAGACCCCATCCCAACTGGACTACTCAAAGAGGTTTTACCTCTAATCAGCTCGTCAATATTAAATCAGATATACATTTTTATATTAACAGGCTATGTACCACAGGCCTTTAAGGTAGCTGTAGTCAAACCTATATTGAAAAAACCTGCACTTGATCCAGGGGTTTTTAGCAAATTATAGACCAATATCCAATGTGCCCTTTTTTGCTAAGATCACTAAAAAAGTTGTTGCAAAGCAATTATTTGACCACTTGCGCAGAAACAATTTGTATAAAGATATTCAGTCAGGATTCAGAATAAGCCATAGTACAGAAACGGCACTGGTTAAAGTCACTAATGATTTTCTCCTAACCTCAGACAATGGACTTGTCTCTATACTTGTCTTGTTGGACCTTAGTGCGGCTTTTGACACTATTGACCACAACATTATATTACACAGACTGAAACATGTCATTGGGATTAAAAGTACAGCACTAAGCTGGTTCGAATCGTATCTGTCAAATAGATCCCGATTTGTTCATGTTAATGATAAATCCTTAATGCATACAAAAGTTAATTATGGGGTCCCACAGGGTTCTATTCTCTTTACCATATACATGTTTCCGCTGGGTAACATTATAGGAAAACACTCAATAAACTTCCACTGGTATGCGGATGACACCCAGCTATATTTATCTATGAAACCTAATAAAACAAATCAACTAGTAAAACTTCAAACATGTTTAAAAGACATAGAGGCCTGGATGTCCTGTAACTTTCTATTCCTTAATTCAGACAAGACTGAAGTTATTCTATTCGGTCCGCAAGGCCAGAGAGACAAGCTATCCAATCAAATTGCCATCTTAGCTGATATTCTGGCTTTGAACACTACTGTGAGGAACCTCCTCTCCTGAGCAACCAGCTTCCAGTTACAGTTCGGGAGGCAGACACCCTCGCTAGCTTTAGGATTAGACTGAAAACGTTCCTTTTTGATAAATCTTATAGTTAGAGATGGATAGGGTGACTGAACCATCTCTTAGTTTAGCTGCTATAGATTTTGTTTGCTGGGGGACTTTCCTGACACTCGTATGTTCTGTCGTGTCTACACTCTGCGTCCTGCGTCCACCTGGTTGGTATTGTGTCTGGTTTTGATCCCTGGTCCGTCTCTGTGTGCGTGTGGTTTATGGTCAGGTGTCCTTTGTTGCTTGTTTACCTACCTGGTTTGTCCCTGTGCGTGTGCCTTTCTTCTCTTGTCCTTTTCCTGCCTTCTGTTTAGATCCCTGTGACTGTTTAGTCTCTACTTTATTTGAGTGTTTTAGTTCAGTTAATGTATGTGAGTAGCCCAGTCACTGTTTGGATTTTTGTATAGCATTTGTTTTAGTATATATTGTTTGGTAGTCTGAGGTTGTCTTTAGTGGTCTTGAATTTAGTTTTAGTTGATAATCTTCGCTGTGCGTTTTTGCCTCCCTTGGGAGTGATTTTCGGTTTGCCTGTGTTCAGTGTTTATTTGTTTTTATTAAACCTTTAAAATTTAGCTTGTGTCCGAGTGCTCTTGGGTCCTTAACGCAAACCCCTGATATCTTTTAAATATTGGGGAGTCCATAGATCAAAAATTTAAATGGTCAGAGAATGTTCAGGCCGTGGTCAAAGAGGCACAATCTAGATATCTGTTTCTACTGAGGAAACTACAGTTCTTTGACATTAGCAGAACTTTTTTAAATACCTTTTATCAGACATTTGTGCTAGTGTCTTGTTTTATTGGGTTATATGTTGGGGTAATGGTATCACTGTTAGTGACAGAAACAGGATCAACAAATTAATTAAAAAGGATAGTTCTACTATTGGGTTAACACCTGATCTTTTAGACTGTTTTTGAGTACACCACTGTTGCTTGTGTAGCTTGCACATAAGAATTTCACTCGCATGTACCATACCTGCGTACCAGTAATGTGATGTGACAATAAAAGAGATTTGATTTGATTTGATTTGGAAAGGATCAGAAGGGAGGCAAAAACCCTACTTCAATTTGAGAATCTTCCTTTGTTCAATGCGTTTCATAGTTTGGAAAAGGAGATAAGTAACGCATACAGGATGCCAAGGCGTTACACGGAACGTTTAAGAAGGTCTTTTGTGACTACTGCAGTGAAATTTCTGAATGACACCTCTATTGATATTGCACAGTCAAGTAATAATGTAATAATAATCTCAGTTTGACTGCGGGTTTTTTTGTTTCCTTTGTTTTTATCTTGTTTCCACCTTGGGGGATAATTAATAAAGTTGAGTTCCTGTGCTGTGCGTTATCTACAGACCACCCATGTACAAAAAAGACTATCTGTGACTTTGCAGAATTCCTACCAGGAATACTGCCCAAATATAATCAGGTTTTATTAGTTGGGGATTTTATTAACCACGTGTGTTCTGAGAAACTTTTAGCCATCAACTCATAATTTTGCACAATTTGTCTGGCCCAACTCATCAACATGAAGACACATGAAGAGTTTTTCTTAACTAATAGTTTTAGGGTTTGTAACCTTGGTGTTTGTGATGCTGTGCGCTCAGACAATATGCCTGTTGTATTTGACATGACTCAAGTTGTGTTGTGTCTACTGTCATACTGTAGAACTTGGTAACAAGCCTGCTTTGCACAGGGGCAAAAACTCTTTCACTGCTGCTCAGCTCTCCACTTAGCAATTAAGCAAATTGAATTTCTGTGTTTTGACTTGGATGTGGAGGAAATGTCCACTTGCATTGATTAAGTCTGTGACTCCACTGAAGTTAAGGTTCTCCAAATCTAGATGTGAGCCCTGGTAAAATTAATCTACATGCATTGCCAGGAGTGGAAGGGAAAGTTGCAGGTCGTGCATCTAAGAACTGACAGCTGCTAAAACAAAGCATATTTTTACATTACTGCCTCAAACTGCCAGAATCCCTGTGTACTGTTTAAGAACATAATTTAAGGTTTTAATGCCCCAAAATCAGCCTGCATGAGTAATTCAACTGAAATGTGTGAGAACTTCTTTGAGAAACAAAACAGATATTTTTTCAATCGTGCAGTTAAAGGTTTACCATAGTCATATCAGCTTTTCCTGGCACTGCATAAATCAATACACTGGTATACACTGGATTAATTCTGCAGCGTACCTTCATGTACGGTCACCCCACAGTTGTCACACTGGATGATCTCGTCTGCATCTTCACTGTTGTCTCCCAGACAGACGCAGCAGATGAGAATGTGCTGAGTGCTCCAGGTCTGAGGCCGGTCCAGCAAGGCATCCTTGGGAATCAGGAAACAAAGCCATAGTAAAGCAGCTTATCAACAGTCCACCCGTCTACTTTGGGCATATATCCAGGAAATGCCGGTTTGTAAATCCAATGTATAATGCCCACTATGCCAAGTAATTTATAACAAAGACAGGAGTTTTCTCCTGGAATCACTCTGATCACTTTTTTTTATTATATGTCGAGTTTCAGACTCATTGTTGTTTGGTATTATAGAGAGGCATACTGCACAAGCCAATGTGCAAGAAAAATGTTGAATTGTAGTTTAGTTTACATAACGTGGGCAAGGTAGACCATTTACAGCAATCGGTGCAAGTAATCGGGTTACTCAAGAAAACCAGGTTTCTCTGGTAATCAGGGAACATGCACTAATGAAGCACAGTTACTAGAAATCTGCATATACTGGCAGTAAGAAACAGCACAGAAATAAAACAAACAATGCATTTGGAAAAACAAGTCTTGTTGAATTTATTCAAAACTTGCAAAACGAGTAGTATGTATAAACTTTGTCTACAAAGCCTCACGTGATCTCTTTGCATATGAAACAAATGACACTCACCATTGTGCCAAAATTACAGCATAATCTGAGTTGTAAGTAAGTCTCTAAAGGTTTGTATGGAGTTTGTATAGGATCGATATAAAACATCCCCAGACTGAGAATGCTGTGTGGATTTCTGCAGCTGTCGCAACTGTGGTCTGCAGCACAGGAGCTCCACAGGGGACAGTCCTGTCTCTGTTTCTTTTCACCCTGTACACATCGGACTTCAGGTACAACTCAGAGTTTTGCCACCTTCAGAAGTTCTCTGATGACTCTGCAGTTGTGGGATGTATTCAG
>JAUMHF010000001.1:1512248-1536525 GCA_032359275.1 Microctenopoma steveboyesi
TAATCCAGAATGCTGCAGCCAGAGTTCTGACTGGACTTAATAAGAGAGATCACATTACTCCTACATTAGCTTCTCTCTGTTGGCTTCCTGTTAAATCTAGAATAGATTTATTAATTTAAAATCCTTCTCCTCACATATAAAGCACTAAATGATCAGGCACCGAAATATCTTAAAGACCTGATAGGACCTTATTATCCCAGCAGAGCACTTCGGTCTCAGAGTGCTGGTCTACTTGTGGTTCCTAGAGTCTCTAAATGTAGAATGGGAGGCAGAGCCTTCATTTATCAAGCTCCTCTCCTGTGGAACCAGCTCCCAGTTAAAGTTCGGGAGGCAGACACCCTCCCTAGCTTTAAGATTAGCCCTAAAACTTTCCTTTTTGATAAATCTTATAGTTAGAGGTGGATCAGGTGACTAAACCATCGCTTAGTTAAGCTGCTATAGCTTTAGTCTGCTGGGGGACCTTTCCTGAGAATCTGAGCTCCGCTCCTCCTCCCTCTCTCTCTCCCTCTCTCACTCTCTTATCATGACATAATTGCATTTTGGTAACATTGTGTCTCCTCTCTCCCCTAGTTGTGCTTCGTCCTTCTGTCTCTGTTTCTCTCTGTACCTTTCTGCAGGTGTCCCTTACCTTGGAGTTGTGTCATTTCACCCTGTGGCCGCTGGTCCTACCAACCTGCCGGTGCTTTGTCTCCTTGTTGTTGTTATGATCTATGTTACCTGCTGTTCTTAGTAGTAATAGTAATAAAACCTAAATAAAAATATTATAACAATAATAACTGGAAAAAAACACAATAATAATAAAATTGACCAAATTTACACAAGTTTGTAATAAATATTTACTTACAGTTTTCATTATCGGGATTTTGGAAGGGTGCAGATGTAACCATTGGGGCAAGGAACCTTCTTAATGACTCTTAATGACCTGCTGCTTCGCGCTCCCTGCGTGTGTTTGTTTACAATCCTGTCAGCCGGCACCGATAGGGAGGGGGAGGGCTGGGGAGAGCTGCTGACAGTGCTGCTACCAATGACATGTTCTCATAGTCTCACTACTGCTGTTCTGATGTGGTTCAAATAGGAGGTGGCCTGGTAGCAGAGTGGTTAAGGCAGAGGGCTGGGAAGCAGGAATCCTGGGTTCGATTCCCAGTCACCCAGGCCATCCTCCATACCAGGTGCGTCCCTGAGCGAGACACCCAGCGCCAGCTCCCCGAGCGCCGCCTGTGGCTGCTCACCGCTCCCTCCAAGGGGGGATGGGTCAAATGCAGAAGAACACATTTCACCGCAGATTGTACACTGTATAATAATGTATGTGACAAATAAAATTTGATTTGATAGTGTTATAATTCTGGAGCATTATAACTTTATACCACACATAACACATATGTGTGGTATTAATCTATATTACAATCCAATTGATTGATATTGAAAAAAATGGATCGGAACATCCAAAGTTCAATCTATATTATCCTGTTTAAAATTTGGTTTTGTCAAGTCATTGTTTTGTAAAAGTAGGAAAAAATTGTGTTTTTCAAAAATGAAGATTTCTTCTGATTCGTGACATAACAATGTAAACTTATCAATCGTACCTGAACTGAAGCACCACCATCCTTGGTCCATTGATTCTTGATTTTTACAGTTTTACAAACCAAACAATCTGATGATTCGGTAATGTCTTCAAAGAAACAATTTTGGCCTCTAGTAATCTGTGACTTTCAGTTTTCTGATTAATAGATTAAACAGAATAAACTCAAAAAATAGCAGTGATGTGACTCATGGTGGTTCCCTCTGTGCTGCTCAGTTTTCTGCTGGAGCTCGTTAGGAGCTGCCGTCCTTGGTGAGCTGCAGCAAAATGCAGCTCAGACAGGCCTGGGGAGATGACCACATGGGGCTGGTGCTGAGTCTTAATTGAATGGAGCTGATGTGGTTCTATTAATCAGTAATGGGGAGCCTTGCTGGGCCCAGCCACCACACTACGCAGCGGGAGGGGCTTCTGATGGGGCCTTTGACATTTTCACAGCAGTCAGTGTATATATGAACAGAGGGAGAGGAGGTAGATGTGTTCATGTCTCAGGAGTAAAGGCTGGAATGAGGAGAATATTTTATATCAAATGTATCTACTTGTACATTTCTGCAGAGCAGATTTTCTGTCATGCTCTGGGCTCGAGGACACAATGGGAGCTATTAAGGCTTTTTATCACAAGGTTACTACTTCTGTGCTTTTCCTTCATGATCTCACAACCGAAAGAGAAGCAGCAGGAGGCAGTTATCAGCTGGCTTAAATGCTCGAAATGAAGTATCTTTCTTTTTCTTCTTTGCAGTGTTGTTTCCTGAGCTTATGTACACTTAACAATATATGATCATGAAATTAAAAGACACATTTAATAGATTTGAAGCTGATTGGCCAGATATGAAGAGTTGTGGGTTGTTTTTAAATCAGTGAGAATTGAATGATGGCAATGAAGTTTGATGGTTTATTTAATAATCTAGGCTGATTTACAATTACATATCTGGGTTTATTTGGCTCTGTCACAACATCTTTCATATCCCAGTATTTTCTTGTACAAATATTTCAGCCTCAATTCAAAGCAAATTTAAAACACCTCAAATTAATAAACGGATGTTTTTTTTTTTACCAACAAGATCTTTCTACTCATTACAGTGAACTGGAGCCTGTGGTTGTTCTATGCTGCTGACTGATGGTAGTAGACGGTTGTACGTGTGTGAGTAAGAAACAGAGAGAGCCTGATGAAAACAACTTTCACACAACTAACATGCATTTAATATACATAATGTAATTGTCTCTCCCATGTCACGAAAACATGCACCAACACTGAGGATTATAATTTGGGGTAACTAAATGCCTTAAATGTAAAACTAAAATTGTACCTACCTTTGACTCTTCTATCTGTATGTAAAGAGTGCAGAAACGCCCTCTGCAAGTCAAATTTTATTCAGATTTTATTACCTGTTGACCATTTGTCTTCCACAATTTGAAATAGCCAATTACCTATCCACTGCTCTTCGGGCTAAAAAATGATTCATGCTGTAGATACACACAAATATAGTCACTAGTGAAAAGCAATTTCAGTATCTGTTTAATAAAGAAAAGACTGGATTAAAAAAGGGGGTCAGATCTTGTGGAGAGAGTGAAACTTCCAAATATTCAACATTTCTGTACTCAGATTCACATCATAAGCGGCCATATATGTGCAAATGAGCAAAGTATGAAACCACACACACATTCGCAGAGTATCTATTGAATAGGTTCTTTTGGAGCCTCGGGCACAGTATGAGAAATAAATATTTGATAGGAGGATGACCTAGTTCCTGTGCCCTGAAAAGTTATTTGTCTTCTTCATTTTTCCTCAGGCCCTGTTGCAGAGAAAACCTGAGTGAAAGAGAGAAGGAAAGATCTATGTGAAAAGAAAGGCACAAGAAAGAAGATACAAAACACAAAAGAGTTGGAGAGCTGAGTGTGAGGTGAGCTGGAAAAAGAGGCAGAGATAGCCTACTACAGAATCCCATTGGTTGAATTACAGTGGTCCCTCGTTAATCGCGGAGTTACGTTCTAAAAATAACCCGCAATAGGCAAAATCCGTAAAGTCGTTTTTTACAGTTATTCTAAATGTTTTAACACTGTAAATCTCCTCACTACATACTTTTCTTAGGCAGGCATTGACATTTTCACATTTTCCTCTTTTGTTTAAACAAACACTCACAAAGTTCAAACCTTAGTAAAAACACTTCTAATGATTGATGATTTTTGTAACAAAAGGCATGGCATGGAGGAGATTGATTGACAATGGTCTACAGCCAATTAGGACGCAGAACACAATGCGCTGTAAAAAAAGCATGCAAAATTGCACAAAAAAACCCCTGCGAAATTGCAGATATTTGTCAACCTTTACATTATCCCTCAGAGTATGAGCGCCTTTAAATTTTTTGTGATGATTTTGTGAAAACATTACAATTATTACTAAGGGGAGCAAATTTTGGCATTCCACTGTAGATCAAAAGGCTTGAGTTATATAATACCTTCATAAACTATAAATATTAAAGGTTTAATAACCTCACAGTATCCGATGCACTCATGGACAGCCTGCAGTAATACAGCTTTTGTTTAATGCATCAACAATTTAAAAATCTGAATGTAGACATATTTTAGAACTTATTGAATTAGCTTACTATATTTAGACAATATTTAGGAAAGACAGAGAGATATTTGTGGCTTTCTTGTGTAGTATTTATGTAATTAACATGCATTCATTTATTTTCTTAATCTATTAATTGGGGACTAAAATGCCATAAAAAAACTCTTTAAACTGAAAACTATAACACAAAAGCGAGACAAAAGCTTGTGCAATATATGACATTATAAACTTGACTAGCACTGTGGCACAACTAGCATAAATTGAAATGGAGCAATAGACACAACAACTTTCCCTTTGGCCCACTATTAGTCAGGTTTTAGTTGAGATCAGTTTAGTCTCATCCTAACTGTAAAAAATAAAGTCCACTAAAAACTCCAGGGTTACTAAAATCCTCACTTTCATCTTAGCCTTTAGGTCTAATTAAACATGGCACAAAACTTCACAGTTTATAAGACAAACCTTATCGCTGTGATGGTGCTTAGTCTGTAGCGCTCTTCCAGGTGTATGTAAATGTTCAGCTGCACATGCTGCTAGCCATGTTATCAGCTCATAGCAGCTTCAGAAAAAACCCTAATTAAACGTTTTACTCCTTTTTAAAGTTTCATTACCTAATTGCCCATATGGACAAACCACCCCTGGTCTGGCCTGAAGTCTAATCTCTTTTTGTTGGTAAATAACAACAAAAGTGTTTGAAGAGTTGGTTACTATTCATCAGTTATGTAATCATCATAGTAAGAATTGAATAGGATTTTAGTTGTTATCAAAAGTAACACTGCTTATAAAATTAACCCTCTTGCCTTTCACTACACCCAATCTTTATTGACTTTTTTGACTCATAACGTTCACTCAGATTTTTTGTTATAAAATCTAAAACAACACACACGTACAAACACAAGTAATATATATGCAAACAAATGCACTCTGACAGATAATATTTTCACAACAAAATTTATTAGAAGAATAGTGGTTTTGAAAAGAAGGTTCTAGCATCCAGTGAATACTACCTTACACAACATTACAGCTGAAATGTGTGGCAAAAATGGCGATTTACTTTTTTTTTCTTTCTTTTTTTTTACCAAATTGAATATAACATAACCAGTAAAATATTTTACACATGCACAAAGATAGATCTAATCAGCGTCATCTAACGTTCAATGCAAAATGAAGTAAAAAAAAAAAAGACTGTAGGAAATCAAATCATCTTTTTGTCAAAAAACTCAGACATCATGAAACAATTTATTATTCATCAGCCCAATCAGAAAGTCAGATTTTGCATTCAAAATGGAGAGAGGAAGAGAAAAACAAAATAAAGAAACCAAATATTGTGATCATGTGAAGTGCTCATTTACACAAACATTTTTAATATAAACCGAGAAGTCCAACTCACACAGTACAAAATAAGAAAGAAAGCAAAAAAAATATTATACATAAATAAAACTACAATATGAGAAAATATTTTTTAAATTATACATTTATTTGTCAAACTGTAAACAGTAGATATTGAAAAAATGAGGTCCATTTGGGTATTTGGATAACCTGTGTGTAGGTTTATGTTAGTCCTTTTCCACAGCAGGAAAGTAATAACTCGAAACCGAACTTGTATCCACTGTCTGAAGTTTCACTTTTGTTTTCCGAATAGCTTTAAACTATGGTAAAGTCAATGTTATTGGGTTGTTAAGTTCCTGCAGTGAAAAAGTGAATGTGTGTGTGTTCATGTATTTGTGAGAGGTACAGTCCAGGTGGGACCAAACTGTGAAAGGGGGCTTGGGCAACCTGAGCATTGGCACAGCATCCCCCTAGGGTCCACTGGACTGAAGGAATGAGGTATATCATCAAACCCAAAAACAAAATCTCAACAGTAAAGAGGAAATAGCCCAGCAGACCCTACAGCGGGGAGTCCAGCCACCCGTTAAGAACTGAGGTGAGATTACAAAACATTAGAAACCTCAGCAGGACAAAAATCTAGACCAAAGAAAAGACGAGGTTTGTTGTTTTACCTAAACTCAAGTCCAAACACTTGCATGAGAGTTCCTGCATCTAGCCAAATATAACAAACTGTTTCCAAATCAACCAGCCCTAACTCTATAACAAAATCTGATTACTAACAAAACCAACATTAGGAATGTCATAAGTAATCTTAAAGGGAGAGAGAGAGACAACTTGGCTTTTAAGCTCTACATAGTTCTTACTAACTGTCACATATTTTTGTTTTAATAGGTATCATTTTACCAAAATTTGGTCATTCAGATCAGGCCAACAAATAACTGCCATTGTCGAGACTTCAAGATCCCATGGTATCGGTTGCTTTAACTTAGCAACAGACAGCAGAGGTTTCTACCAATCACAGCAGGAAACTGCTGTTTAAAACTTACAAATACGGACAGTTTTACAAAAAAAAACCCAGAAGACATCTCTCTCTCCACAGCTCTGCGGGTTAAATCACATAATGTCCATCTGACTTCTGCCCTTTTCCTAGTTTCACATGCGGTGAGGGAGGCTTACTAGGTTTCCCCTGAAACTTAAGAACTCAAGGCAGATCTGTCACATTCCCTGCAATGTGGGCCACTTTATAGGTGGTGGAAAGAAAAAACTTAAGTTAGCACTTAAACCAGATAGATCCCTGAACATTGCTTTCTGTAACTGCAGTGTTTTCCGTTTTTAAAACCAACATACTGTAAAATAGATCGGGGAGGTTTAAAACACTAGTCAAGCCAAACAACTGTTTTGTGCACTTGTATGACATGTAAGTATTCAGAGGTTAGCTTGGTGTAAGTTGTTAGTGCTTTGTAGCCACACAGTACCAGATGCCTGCATTGATGCTTGGCGCAGTGTAAGAGCCATGGCACCCGGCGAAAGTCAGAGACAGAACAGAATGCTAACAAAAACTCTGCGGTTCAGAACTGAGACCTGACATTCATAAGATAATTAAAATATCCAGCAAATGGAAAATAGAGAAGTGACAGTAAAAGATTGATAAAGATCAATAGTCCCATGAGTAGAACACAAAATAACAAAACTTTTGAGGGTGTGAAAAACTGGTTGTTTTAGATTTTGGTGGTAATTTCCATCTTCATAGGAACAGGCTAATGAAAATAAACCACATTTAAGGTTAGTCACTGCTAGGCCTCAGTGTAGATTAAGTACCTGAATAAAAGTGAGAGCAGTGTTGTCGAAGGGTCCCTGAGGGTGTTTGAGTAGTGTAATTTGGGTCTGTAAGGTGCCCAGTGAGAGGTGTCCTTTATAGAGAGAATCAAGAGGAGTTATATGATGCAACTTTTTAAGTTTGACACTGTTCCGTGGAGAAAACATTAGAGCAGGTAGATTTGTTTTTAAAATATAGCTCTGTGGCTAATATATGGTTGTAAATAAAATGAGGAAAATCAAAAAAGAGCAACCTTGTCACATGATTTTGTACACAGTCACACTCATACACACTTTTTTTGTTACTTAACACAAGGGCCGATATCTCATAAGACATCAGAATCTGTCCTGTGGACAACATCCAAAAAAATGCTTTTGGATTAATCAGCCTTTTCAAGTAGAATGACTGAGAGGGGTATGTACACCAGCATGCAAAAATATTGAGAGGGTCAACATTCAAGAAACCTTCTGTCCCTCCGTGCATTGTTTGAGGGAGACTGTTTGACAGCTTCACTGTCCTCTGTTGGACTCTGTAGAGATCCTGAACAGGACCATCACCCCCCCCCCCCCCATCCACCTCCTTCATTTAAAACAGTCTTTTCTTTTCTAGACGTAAAAACACACAAACCGTTCCTCCCAAGTGCCTTTAATATACAGTTCCACCTCACCTGTGAAAAAAAACAGGCAAGGGTTTATGGGTAAAGCAGTTCTATATACAACTGTCCTGAAGAATCCCCCGCACCCACCCACTCAAATCGCCCTCATTGTGACCCTTCCCCACGTCTTTTTACAGAATCAGGCTTGAAAAAGACTACAACTACACTAGATCCTAGTTCAGCTACTACTACTGTTAACAAAAACTCAAGTTGCCCTGCCCCATAGCCCTATGCTACATCATGGGGAAATAACAAGCAAGAACAGAGTAAGAAAACAAACACCAAAAGCAACAGAGTGGGAGTATACTGCACTGGACTTCTGTATTATTTCCCTGAATCATCAATGGAAAAGGCTCATCCTCTTCCTTTTCAAGCTAGAAGTATATGACATTAGAGATTTTTATATACATATGCATTTGTGTTTGTGTGGGGCTTGTATAGGTAATATCTATGTGCACATATAGAGTATTTCTTATTCTTAAATATGTAAAGTTACATTAGAGGTTAGTTGTTATTTTTACATTCAGTTTTTAACAACAATAAAGAGTAGATAAGTAGATAAAGAGCTATGCAAAAGGAACAATGGGGGTAACTTTTTTCAAGTGTTGTATGCATTGGCCTTCATTCTTTCAGCAAACCCACTTTTAGTATCAAAAGACAGAAGGATTTTTATTTTCATTGAATCCCCTCTTTTGCAGGGATTTAAAGAATATTGTTGAATCTTTCCAAGCTGCTAAGAATTTTGTCTTCTTAACAACCTCCTTTGTGTCTTTTAACTAAGGAATGCAAGTTAGGTTGTGAACTAAGTTTGAGACCAAAAATTTTGCCAAGTCAAAAGTTAGAACGTATATGAGAATGTAAAACTAAAATAGTATAAAATGCTATGGAGCCTCCACTGGGCGCTATGAACTGTATGGTAAAATAAGCAAGAAGAGAAAAAAAAGACAAAGGACATGAGATGCAAGTACCCAGAGATGAGTGTTGATGGACAGGATCTTAACAATGTGGAGGTTGTCAAGGTTACACGGATATCTTTTCTGAGGTATTCTGTGTTGATTTTTATCTTATCTTTTTGCACACCAAGAAATACCAAGATGGAAAATATCATCAAAGATTGAAAGAAAGAACAAACACTCAGCGTTACTTTTCCAAACGCAGATACAGTCAAAGCGCTTGTTTCTATTTTTAAGAGCAGCTTTCCCTAATTTGACATTCGGAAAGGCAACAGTCCAAGTCTTGTAAGTTAGATCTCCAGAGGACTAACAAGGTGGACCATTACAGGAACTCCACACAAGCCTCCCCTGCTGAGTTTTTCATATTTATGTACAATCCTTTCTGTTTATAAAGCACTGAAAAGTATTTGGCTAAAAATAATGTACAAAATCAGTCAAAAATAATAACAAAAGGCTTTTCAAAGACCTTTTTAAGTGAGGTTCCTCAGATGGGTTTTTCTGAATAGTTTCTGTTTTGGCAGTAGGAATTGTCTCCATGACATTTAATCTTCTGTACTGTCAGACAGAATATTTATCTCACCTGCCAAACTTCCTGGCTGAGGACTAAACTCAGATATCCACTCAGTGAGTGTCGATCTGTCTGACCTGACTATCGATCGTGTTCATGAGCAAGTGTTGCTCCTCAGCCCGACTATAAATACACCAACTGGTGTGGGTATCTGCATGTAGTGTAGACTTCACAATTGAAAGGTAACAGAGGAGACATTGTCATCAAAGACTCAAAGAGGATCACAGCAATGCATTGGCAATTTTAGCATATCAACCTCACTTATTAGCTGACTTTTTTTCCTTGATTTTCCACTTTTTGTGCACAACACAGAAACTAAAACTTAAACCTGTTACCCTGAAACATCAAAACGAGATCAGAGACATTATACAACAATAATGGTAAAATCTTTAAAACATTTAGCTTTTTTTTTCTTCAAGTTCCTGAAATTTTCACCAAAGCTGAAATATTAACAAAAACATACAGTAGGTGTGTAGTATTTTTTTTCTTCTTCTAGAAACAGTTTTCAATATTGCAGAGGATAAGGACCCCTCCCGACCCTGCAAGTTTCTTATCAAAAAAGATCACGGCAAAGCCTCTGTGAAAAAGCTAAAGAAAAAAAGTGAAAGGGAAGATCAAGTTAAGAGGCCTCTATGTCGTGGCAGTGACGTTTATGTATAGACTCTGCAGTTATACCCTATCTCTCCTGAAATAAAGAAGGTCTTGTCAGCCCTGCACTGCTCACGGTCCACTGATCAAGGATGGTGGAAGGACGAGGGTGAAGGGAGGGGAAGTGGTTTATGACTTTTCATCAATAAATGTGACAATAAAATCAAACATTTACAGAGGTGTGGAATGAATGTGTGGCCCTACCTGGTCACCTATAAAAGTGAACCATTTTCCCTTGGCATACCCTGTTTTTAAGTGACAGGACAATCAAGATCTGACAAATTTCTGGAAGAAAATAAATAGGATCACAATGATCAACAAACAAATACTGTTTAGCAGTAGGAGGTCTGAGTAATCACTAAGCTAACTCTATGTGGCATTTGTGGCTTTTATCAAAACCATATTGACCCAGACAGCTTAAAGTCAAAAATCTGTAAGATTTGGGAATTCTATGAAATGTTTGTAGTGGTAAAAATAAGATTCAGTGATTTAGTTTTTGAATTCATTTTGTAAAACTGACTTCTGAAGCAATCAGTACCTGAAAATATCCCTTTGACAGTCTAACCTAGGCGAAATAGACCATCTCAAAGAATTTGTATAATGTCTTCTATTGATAGCATTTACTTCCAAACAAATATTTACTGACCATAAAAGAAATTAGAAGCAACCTTTACACATTAGAACTAATAGTTCTTGCAACAAGATGGCATCAGTTTTGCTAAATTATTTAAAATGAAACCAGAACCTTTGTGCACACTTACAAGTGCAGGAGATAACCAGTTTTAGCTGATATGAGTTCAGAACAACAGAGACCAGATGGTCAATGTAAATGTAGGTGGATCTCAAGTGCCAGACACACCTCCATGTAGGAACAATACTGCAAGATTGTCATGGTAACGCACAAGGGCAGCTCATAAAGTGCACTTTGAGTATTTTGGCCATATTTATTTTGAATTTCCTTCTCAATCTGTATAACACCATTGATATTTTTGCCTCTAATAATCCCCTTGTAACCTTAAGTGGCATTTCAGCCCAACCAGTGCATCTTCTTAATCATGGATGCTATGTACCAAAGCAGTGTTCAATTGTGATGTGAATTTCAGCATTGTGCCATTAAAAGCCTGTTGTTTAACTGTGGAGTGGGGGTAGGGATTGCGACCTTCAGTGGCCCTTATTCTTCTCCACTTCACTTAGATTTCATCCTCGCACTCCCATCCACCTCCTCAGACCGCCGTGTCTATCTGACGGTCTTTCTAGTTGCCATCTGTAAGAAGGATTTCTGAAGAGGCGGAGGGGTGAGATTTATGCCAGCACCGCAGGCTTGTTGAAGGCGAGAACAGTCAGTGTGAGAAAATGTCTGCCTAAAAGCCTTTTACGGAGCAACATAATGACGGGGGGGGGGGGGATCTAAGCCAACAAATTTGACCCGAATCTTAGATGACACTTGGACAGAAGAATGTTCTAGAAGCAACTGCACTTTGATTGCACTCTGGCAGCTAGATTATATATTATTAAGAAATAGACTCCCAAAGATTTGATTTAAGATTGTGATTAGAGTATTCAAAAACAAAAAGGTAATCTTGATTACACAAAGTGCAAAAACGACAAATTAATTTTTTCACATAGAAGTCACATGCAGACCATGTTGCGTTTAGCAGTCAAAGAGTGCCATTTAAATATTCAAAATCAGACTGTAAATGTTATTTGTAGGAGATTGTACATAAACCACCTTTCCTTAGCTATAGGAACACTTAGCTATAATTCGAATTGATGCTTTGAGTCATCACATTTTAACAAGATGACCACCAGTAACCAGTATGGGACTGACTATTCACAGGTGCCACTGTCAGGAGATAGTTTATGTTATTCACTTAATCTGTTTGTGTTGAGAATTTGCATTTTCCAATAATATCCTCCAAATCACCATACTAGTCCCACATTAATTACTTGGCAAGGTGTAACTAAAGTCTCACTTGTTGATTGCTGCAGACCAGAATCATTCTAGAGGTGTGTCTGGCCTTCAAGATCAGTACTCAGCTCTGCTTTCAAAGTCATACTAAGCTACTTAGTGACTACTTGTCCCATCTTTACAAATGCTTTGACATTTGCAACAATTGGCATTGCTCCCGATGATGGAGATGCACATTTAACAGCTGTAAGCAATGGCTTAACAGAAGCCTGGGGAAGGGCTCGTGAGAACTTCTTTTTAATGTGCTCATATATTTTTTAAACTGCACTCAAAATAGAACGCATCTTGTTGCATAGAAAATAGTCTTACCACTAGGAGTTTTAATTTTGCATTCTTCTGTGTATTTTATTTTTGTGTTCTGTATGTAGTGCATCCACACATATGAGATGAAAGCAATGTGTACTTTTTCGCAACTGTAAAATCTTCCAGATTCCTGGACTATCTATCAGAAACTGGGACTTTTTTGTCAAAGAACCAACTTTGATTTTCAGCAAACGGTATTTAAGTGTGTAAATATAGTATTAGACCAAAGAACTTAACCACAGGTGTCGAAGTTTTTCTCATTTCACTAGCTCAAATACACACAGGCCTGTAATGACATGTAACTTCTGGTTTTCTACAGCCAGTGAAAAATGTATACAGTGCGAGCTTGAGCAACAATTCTACTTCTATGCATTAGAACTGAGTAGAACTGTTTTTTGGCCATATTCCTAGTGTTGCCAACAGAAACTCTGGGGATTGTGGGCACTGACAGATGCAGACATAGACAAGAACAAGATAAGGATGAAGGAAAAAATAACTACTATAGGAATGCATGGAACACAGATGATGAAGTGATGAAACTAATGTGTAACAGATCTACTAGGGTGGATTTTGTTCCTTTCACAAAAAATAGACAAGTTAACTTAAAGAACAGGTCTTTGTCATAAATATAAAACTGAAGATATTTTCACAGAGGCAGTGCCTGCAGTGTGCCAGACTAAAATCAGCCAGAAGTGCTGATGTTCTGCAGACTGTGGACAAAACAGACATACCTGCTTCTAAAAGAGACATTGCAGACTCCCAGCTTCATAATTATACATATAACCCACCCACACGAAGTGTGGCTACCTGATGAGCATTGAGTGTGTGTTGTTGTAGGTCCATCATGTCTCTAAATGTCTGTGTGCGTGCATGTTCTGCTCTTCCATGGCTGTATGTGCTAGAGAGAATACAGCATTTGGCTTTTAAATAATGTCTTTTCTTTTTTTGTATGAAAGCAAAAAAAGAAAAGGAAGATATAGAATAACAACAATACGAATGACGACAACAGGAAACTACAATTATTCAAAAAAACTGCTTCTGTCAGTTACATCAAAAAATCTGCAAACGAGCTGTACTAAAAAATCCTGACTCAACTTTATGTGTATGTTTCTAATATACAATCAGCTGCTTTGAAGTGGTCGGACCTGAGGTATAAATGACAACCAAATATGCAGCGTGAGAGAAAAAAGAAACAGAATAAACCTCTCCGCAGAGAGGAGCATGGCAATCATACACATTATGGTTCTTTCTTTCCTGGTAGCCCACATCATCATGCACCACCCTGAAACAAAATGGCACATCATGTGGCGTCTACGAAATGAGGTTACACTAGTTGCTGTTTGACTTTTTTCATCTTGAAATAGGTTTTGACAGTGTTTCACTAAGAGAAAAAAAGAAAAAAGAAAATCCAACATGAAGAGAAAAACAGAAATCAATTTGCTTATCTTAATATGCAAAAACTGTCAAACAAATACATATAACAAAGGTATATTTTTTGTATGGAGTGCAGTATTGTAGGTTTCATAGATTCAACATTTGAAATAACAGTTTTACAACAAAGCAAATAAGGGTTAACTTGTCCACCTGTCCCTAGTCTCCGCACTGGGTCTCTGACTGTGAGAAATAAAAGAAAATGCCAAAAAAACCCTGTCAAGTTTCAAGCTGGAGTTATGTTACACATATAATACAAAATCAAGACGAAAAAATCAACAAACAATAACATCTGCTCTTTCACACAATGAGGTGGGGCCAATGATAGATACCACCCCCAGAGTGTAACTGAACAACTGAATCTCAAAATGTTCTGACTTTTATATGAATACCCCTCCAACCAGTGCTAAGAACAGGAATAGCCATATGATCCCTGTGTTTTTGTCAATCTAGTGCTCACTACATAATTCTATAAAGTTTTATGAAAAGAGCTATGGTGGCAAATATTAGTCAGTCAGACATTTGCAGCGTCTCCCTCCTCTCTTTGTAAGAAGATGGTAGAAGAAAGAAAAACATAAATGCTATTATTTAGAAAGGCTCCCATATAAGGGATACATAAAAGTATGAGGCACGGAAAAAAGTCATTATAAGAATGAGGTATAGCCTCTGCTCACCAAGCAGACAGATAAGTTAGTGTTAATAGAGATCTGTTTATAATTACATCTAGTACAGGTAGTTGTGTGCGCTCCATTTTCCAACTGACAAATATTGCTGCCCATCCCAATTGATTGATCCTGAGACATTTACAGTACTGAACGCTACCATTGCATGCCTGCATCAGAGAACAAGTGTGTTTTCAATGCAAACTGTGTAAAGTAAAACTAAATGTAAAAGAATAAAACCAACAGTCTGTTAAAACATTAACGGACAGTGCCACCTTTCATGCTGATCACCATTTGGGAGATTAATCTCATGTCACTACATTCATTTTGAGAATATTTCTTAAGATATACATGTTTATAATATTAGGTGTCTTTAAAAACTGCAGTGAGACTCAGTTACAAAAAGGAGAATGTTTTTGGACAGGGGGAGGCGTTAACCACGTAAATATCACGATCTACAAAATACTATTCAAAAGAAATTAAATAAGTATACCTTAAATGGCATGCACCTCAGTAGATTTGGTTTGTGCTGAAAATGAGACTAGTGATGACAAAGCCAAATGTACCCGAAGGATCAAGATATTAGACCAATATTTTATAAAATAATTTAGAGATTTGTGTTAATTATACAGAGGTTGTTTGGCCCTTGAGGAATCACCCCTCTTAGGGGAACTTAGTCTTAAGTGCTGTTGGAGTTTCTCCATAGAAAACTGTGCATTAAGTGCCAGTTACACTATTTCTACCTTTAATTTTCGTTGCACAGTTTCACGTTTTATATACATTACTTAAAACAGCAGGATTGCTATAGGTTTTATTTGCTATGGGTCTTTCACAACTGACTAAGTTAGCAGCTATTAAGCGTTTTGTCACAGCTGTGTTCATAAGAAGTGCATTGTCCGATGCTGGGTCCAACTCAACATGCGCAACAATGTTTTAGACACTTTAAATGCTCAGCATTATCAAAGTGTTAGGCGCATTTTATGCATGATGGCCTCTGTCAATATCGTTGTTTCAGGGGTCTTTTATAAAGCTGTTCCCTTTGGCATCAGGCATACCTACCATTCAGGCCAAGGGAGCTATAACTTAAGGTGGATTATTACAGATGAGACAATTAAAATTGTATGCAACAGGTAGTTCATTCATTTAAATATAATTTGATTCATATTGGAGCCTTAATTGGAACCTCAAAACAGTACATATGATTGATCAGACCCCAAAAACAGCCCAAAAAGTGGTGCATGCCATTGTTAAGATATGGATCAAAGAAAAAAAAAAGTACAATACAATTCAAAAAGAGTGAATTATCATTATCATTTCATCTGAACAGAGACGCAGAATTCTCATTAAAATCTCACAGACTGGGTGAGCACCAAGCAGAGTTAGTGTTTACCACAGATCAAAAAATACATGACAATAACATTTCCTTTAAAAAGCTTTTGTCATCTCCTTTATTTTGTTCCCAGTGGATAGCAACCATCCTTTTGAGGGATATTCTTTCTCTGGTAGAATGTGATGATCGTTTTTCTATCCCTGGTGCTTCAGCCATAAAGGGAGGGAAAACAACGAGACACCACTACACAAAACTCAACATATTGAAGATGTCAATTTTTTTTGCCTTTTTTAAAACTATGGAGGTAATCAAGAAGGATAGAGGATAAAGAATAGTTTGGGTTGAAGCTGCAGCTTTCTGAAATTCTTTATACACAAGAGCTTTTTCCTTCTATCTCTCTGTCCTCCTCATTGCTTGTTGCTCCATATCCCCCAGAGAAGAACTACACTACATGCATAACCTCAAACAGCTTGCTTTCTGTCTTATTTTTGAAAAGTGCTATTTCAAATGTTTAGTGTCGTAAGTTAGACACTCAAACCCAACGTCATTGTTTTCTGTTCTTTCTCATGATTCATTAGCAGGTCTATCTGCTATGGCGCTGCCACATTTGCTCACATGGCCCCTTCCTGCAGACAAAGGCAATTTTTGTCCTACTGTCTGTCTACTATAGGTCCAACAGGAAATTACCATTTTTAAACCCCACATCATCTTGCTCAGTTACCCTGAGTTAAAAATGAATAGAAAAAAAAATACGGATTGGGTTTCATATAATCAGTCATAATAATTTATAATATATTAAATTTGCCTTTCCCTTGCCTCTATCAACTACCCATGCCCACTGCATATTGCCCATCCACCACCCCAAATGAAGACCCTTCTATAAATGAAAATTGTTGTAGTAAACTGCCATTAAAACTGTTAATAAAATTTGAGGGTACAATTTATTCTAAAACTCAGCTAAGCCACTTTTGCTCAGTTTGATTAGATAAGGAAAGAAAACCTTCAGAAATATGTTATGAACTAAGACCAGCTAAAATGTCTCAGCTTAGGCTAGATAAAGCCTTGTATAAAAACTAGATAATCAACTGGATAGCAACAAAGTTTCACATTCTGATCCTAAAACGCCTTAATCCGATAAAATCTGCATGACGGGATGAGCTCATTTTAGTCACCATTCGTAGGCAACCTGAAGGTGGCTCCAGCATTCCAGGATCAGCAGTGAGACACTGATGAAGGTCCTTGAGGTAGCATTTCGCCTTAAGAACAGCTGACCTATTCTCAGATTACCTCTCAGCTTGTCCCTTGGCAAAAAAGAGGGTTAATGAGCTCCAGGATCTGATAATGCATCACTGTATGAAGGCGATGTGCTCCTCTGACCTATCACGAGGTTGTGACTGGGCTTCAGAGACAGACCATAATAAGTGCATGATGCAAGGGCAACAATGCCGAGGTAACCTGGTCTGTTAAGTGCCAGACCAAAAGTGTAGTGCAAAAGAAAGCAAAAGAAATCAAATGAAAATATAGAGGAAAAGAATTCAATTATAGAAGTCAGTAGTTTCCACAAAACTCACAAACATGCATCCCTGAATGACTTTTGTGTGTCTTTTCTCGTTCAAAAAGGACGGATTAAAGTTGCTTTCATCTGCACAGAGACTAGCAGAATATTTTAAGGAGGAAAGAAATTGTTTGCAATTAAAGCATCACGGCTACCTGGCAATAAGTGAATAGGTTTTGATTCAGAACCCTGGTGAGGAATACCAATGGTATGATTAAACCTTACAGTTGCCTTCAAATATAATAGACAGTACACTTACCAATTTCCAGTTAGTACTCCGTGAGAGAGGGTAATGGTAAAGGGACTAATTTGTCCATTATTAAGAAGTTAATTTTCAACCTCCCTCTACTCTCAATCCCCCCAAATTGGAATGATCCAAAGTTCAAACTGCATTTAAAAGCAGGTACTGTTCAACTTGTCAAGTTCAGAAAAGAGGGGGTTGTGTTTTTGGGCTGGGGATTATAAGCATGCTTAAGGGAATTTCATTAATTGTCAAATAATGTTTAAATAATGTCTTTATCTGCATTTGTTAGGCTTCTGGATGTAAAAGCTAAACAAATGCGTTAAAAATGATTAGTTGTTTCTTTTCAGTTTTAAGAATCCTCCTTATATTACCTGCATTTGTGCTCACCCAGATACTGCAAAGTAAATTGGCACAAATAAAGCCCCATCCTTTTTCAAATTACTTAAGTCATTTGACTGAGGTTTACATGTGTAAGTTGTTAGTCGATTGGTTTGAAATTGTCATCAAACTCTTCTTTTACATCCTCCTTGAGCTCAGCAGCTGCAAGTGGCTGGCCATCATCTCGTGGAGTTGCAATGGGAGTGTTTTCCAACTCTGCAGGAAACTCCTGGCCTTCTGCTTCCATCTTCATCATCAGCTTGAGCTTCTTCTTTGGGGGATTCTTCAGGGTTCCCATGCGCTCCTTGACCTTGTACTCCAGGGTGCTGTGTGGGATCCCGTACATGTTCTGAGCCTTAGAGACACTCATCTTCCCGCTCATCACTACTGCTATGGCCTCCTCCAGGATCTCACTGTTATACTGACGATAACGTCCCCTTTTCTTTCTCGGTTGCTTGGAACTTGGATCTCCTTCTACATCTGAGGTGGAGTATGCTGGCCCAGTACTGGAGTGGTCCAAGTCTGAGCTCCAGTAGTCAGCTGCCCCATCTAGAAGGCTTCCAAGGCTTCCTCCTCGACGGTTCTGCTTGGGCAGTATAGCTCTCAGCTTCCGGCTCAGGGTATTGTCCCCATGGCCACCACTCCCAGCCCTTATGGCGCCATAGCTGTACAGCTCAGAGGCATGGGAGTCCCAGGAGAGATCCATTCCGCGAACTTGTGGTATCTTCAGATCAACAGGAGGTGAGTGGCCTGGGTCTCTCTTGCCTTCATTGTGGTGTTGGGACTTGGAGCCCTGATTTTGGTGTTGATGATGGAGGGAACTCTTGAATGAGTAGGCTCCGTGGTGGTGATTCTCCAGGAAAGTAGGCAGGTCTTTGATGTCACTAAGGGCCCCACTCAGAACTCCACTGGCCTGTTTTAGCTTCAAAAGGCTGTCAAGGTGTGCCTTACTTCCCCAGAACGAGGAAGAGCCCTTTTGGCTAAGTAAGGAGTGGGACTGCCCATGGTTGAGCAAGCCAGCTGATTCTAAATTAGCCAATGAGAGAGCAGCAGGCTGGCTAAGTAGATGCTTCTGGCTGAGGAGCTCCTCTTTGATACGCAGCGAGCGGGCCAGTGGGGGTTTGAAGGAGTTTGAGCTTACATAGTTCTCTCTCAGTCCATCCTGCAAGCTTTTCTGCAAGAGGCCATCTTCTTCATCCACCTCTGGTGGCGTACGTTCCACTTTGATGGAATGTCTGGATAGAGGCAAAAAAATTTAAGTTAGGATGAGTGTCAGTGACAGTCAGAAGGACTTGATGAATATTAAATTTTCTAATTTAATACTAAAGTCTATAATGTGTTGCTAAGGAATACATTTGTAATCTCTGGACTCCAGCCTACATTTGCAAGTTAAATTCTTATTCCTATTATAACCCAGGTGCAACATAAAAAAATCGGTTTTATGTGCCTTGTTTTTTATTATTGTGTATATTTTCAATTTTCAATGGGTGGGTAAAGTTATTGAACTTGAACAAGAATTTGTCTGCTCACTGGCCAGACATATTCCGTTTAGCTTTAGTGTGACTGTGTAGGGATTCCTCAGCTGGCGCTGTAAAACAGATTATCACAGTAGGCAGTCTTGTGCCCATTGAATATAATACAGGGTTAAAGAGAGGCTTTATTGTCTACACTCTAATAGAGTGTTCTGTTACACTAAGGGGACAGTTATATAGTGGAACTGAGGATTAGATAAACCCATACAATAACTATGAAAACTACAGTATTATTTTCATCTATGAAAATAAACAGAGCAAAGAAACAGATTAGAGGGGGATCCCCCTATGAGGCGACTTGTGCGTTATATGACCAGGGTCTACAGTACATGTGATCTGTGCTTACTAAACGAATAAAATGTGAAATATTGTACAAATTAAAAAAGATCTTTCAGAGGATTTTATGTACGTGTGCAGAAAATAACCTGAAATTTCAAGTAATGTTTTATGTTAAGTTAATGTTATGCATACACTAACCTACAGCTGGCTTTGGGTATGGGCTGTCAAAGATAAATTAATTTTAATGGAAGTGAAACCGCAGGCTCTACTTCTTCCTGTAATAAATTTTACATTACTTGGTCACTAGAGACTGTCAGTAAGGCTCAGGGCTTAAGGGGCGAGACTCAGTCCTGTCTTACAGTCTTATGGGGCCTGTTGCTTATTCTAATGTGTCTTATAGTTTTGTTAACATACAAGGGATTACCGTCAAGTGTATTTGTGTTTGACGCATACTCATGGCTGAGTGCATGTTTTCTTTGGCTACATCCTCACCACACTAGCACAGCCACAGCACATCCTTTTGATGCAAAAACAGACTATAATGGCTCCTGATTCAAACACAATTTTAAGACGAAGTACAAGCAGTAACAATTGTACTACAAAACCAAGTGTCCAACTGTCAATAAAGGCACTGACAGAGAAAAAGCGAAAAAAAACCCATGGGCCACATAGTGTCTCACGTATTGATCAGCTAAGCAACACCAATAATTAAAAGATGAAAGCTATGAGGCCTTGGTAGGACATGCATAAGGGAACATCCACAGTAGTATGTGCTCTCAAAATGTTGACTAACTGAGGAAGAGCATGGCCCTTTAGACCCACAGACATAGCAACTACCAACAGGTTGTTGTTTTTTGTGGATATGATCAATATAAACAGTTAGAAGAAGAGATTGTTTGATGTGATGATGCACACTTTTATGTGCCCAAAGGAAATACTTGAATATCATTACTGGTTTTCCCTTTGCAGTGGACTCACTTACAGGTAGTCCTTGATAGATACTGTAGGTCATTACCGCCATTAGTCTCCAGAACACTTTCTAAATGAACACAGCTCCTGTTTATTCCATAATGAAGAAACAGGTCAGCCAATGCAATAGTGTAGCTTGTTAATGTGTTTTTTTTAATAGTTTCAAGTTTCCGACAACCATATGTGAATCTGAGTATATGTATTCCATACATCCGGCATACACATACAGCATGTGTTACTATTTATGTCCTTCTTACTATCGATGATGTTAAATCCAAAAGTCCTCAACGCATAGCAACAGCAACTGAATCATTCTTTGTCATTCCAGGACTGTACCAAGGACTGTATATAGAATAGAATAGAATAAAATAAACCCTTATTGTCCCATGAATGAGAAATTTAAGGTTAAAACATAATTGTTATTGACATTGAGTATTATGTAATACAATATATGTCACACAATAACTGTCCGGGATATCTTTTTCCTACTACACCTAAAAAGAAATTTGCAGTGAGCCCTGTTAGCACTTTGAATATCCCCCTAGAGACATGAGAAACAACATAGTCATAGTCTTTCTTTTTATAACCTAGGCCAGAAAACACACAGATACACACATGTGGACCACATTTACCAGAAATTTTGTCATTTAAATTTTTTTTCAAATCTCTGTAACTAGAGTTAATAAAACTGACATGTAATTATTGTCGGACTGTGCAATCCATTAATGCCTAAACATTAAGATCCCATTTCAGTTAAATCTATACTAATGTGCCAGTGTACATCCTCAGGAATATATAAACAGGACCCGTCACTTAGAAACTTGAGTGTAAACCATCAAAACAAATATATTTAATGACTATACAATCAGAAATTAGTTTTAAGGCTCGCAGTGTGAACATATAGTGTTAGGAATGTCAAGTGCTCTCTGGGAAGTGTGGTGCAGAAACACAACAGCAGGGACAGCTCAAACTTCAGTGTGGTTTAACCGCATGATGCTTTTCTACTAACAGAGGTAAGTTTGACTAATCCTGTTGTCTTACCCTTTGACCTCAGACGCAGGGGAGATGGCAGGGAAGGTTTTGAGGTTGCCTGTACTGTGGTTCTTCTTGGTAGAGAGGTCTAGGACACCATCTGAGGATAAACAAGCACAAGGGAAAGGCTTAAACACATTTAAGTTCAAATGCTATTTGCAGTAGCTCTAACTAGTCAGTCAGGTCAGGTCAAATACATATACACAGGGGCAGCACTACAGAGGGGAACTGCCCCCTGCTGTAGAGTCTTGCCCTCCAGCTTGCCCCCCCCAACCTTTATGATCTTAAAATCATACTTAATAAAAATACATCTCAGAGCCTTCAATATTAACTTACCAAAAGTAAATAATTGTAAATGTAATTTTATTTCCCAGAAAACGTAGTTAAAGTAAACAAATGAACTAAAAGTACATTAATTGAATAATAATAATAAAGATCTATTTTCTTTCCAGATCCCCAAGGATCCCAGGTATATGCTCCTGGGTATGATAACTGCAATGATTTATCAAATATTTATTCAGAATTATGACTCTTGCATGCAAAGACAAATTACGAGGAACTGGCTCAAACGTAAGTCAGGACCGAAACGAGAGTAGAAAATTTCAGCCCTGTGTCTGTAAAACAGTATGTTGAAATCCAGTGTAGTTTTTGAGTTACTATAATTTAAGTTTTAAAAAGCTGTGAAAATCTTTGCATCTTTTCCATTAGTGTGTATTGAAAATGTGTAGTAAAAATTTCACTGTCGCACAGCATGTGACGTCACGCCTGCTCTGGTGTCCAGAAATTATTTCTCTTTGGCGTTTCTCTTCTCTCCTTCAGTTGATTTTCATCTTTCATTAACAAATTATACCTAAAACAGGAGGAAAATGTGTCCTGTGCTAACACAAAGCGATAGGATGTACGGTTTTGGAGCACTGAGTCCAAACGCAGAGCAAACAGAATTTTATCCTTCATTGACTGCCATGTTAATTTTCCTCCATGAGCCCTGCTCAAGATGAGACACGAGCAGTTGGAAAAATCGCCTCCAGGACCTAATGTCTTGGACTTTTGATACCAGAAAGGTATGAGATAGTTTGTTGGAGGCATGTGGGTGCTAACTTTCCAATATGACCAATGCGCTGTGTTTTATTGAGGTTTTTTGTGGACCAACATTTTCGCCTTTAGGCTGAAATGTGAAAATGCTGCGTGTAGGTGTGTTTGTGCTTTGTATGTGTGCGTACCTGCACATGTCAACACAGACATGCGCAGGAGGCTAGCAGACAGAGCAGCTAGCAGCAGGATTAGCCAGGTAAACACCTGCTCGAATAGGCTGTAAGCCTTACATTTACTTACAATGCCATTTTAATAAAATACAGTTGTTTCAAAACACATCTCTACAAAACACTCTTGTCTGTCAGTGGTCGTTAATGGTTAAATTTAATGTGAAATTGGATGTCAATTTTTGATTTTTGACAAATGGCCACTACAGCCGTGCTGTTTTTGATTGCAATCAAATTTTGATTAACCTGAACAGGAACATAGTCACCAGGCTAATCATAACATATTACTAGTAAAGTGTATCACTCAGTTTTATATTCTACTTATTTTTATTTCTATATTCATATCCGTGTTATTTATCAGGCAGTTCACACTCCATATCACTTAGATTTGCAAATGGACTATGGAATGTGTTTATAACATCAAACATTTGTAAAATTTACTTCCACATTGAGAGGTAACTGTCAGTCTGTTGGTACTGTTGGTACTGTTAATTAACAAAATCACTTGGATCTAAAACATGTTAACAGCTCTGCAACTGCTTGTTTGTGTAATGCATGTGAAAATTACTTCTGTGATTATATGACAGAAAAAAAGACCTGAGATATTTTGTGTGCTTCAGAACAGGTGGACTCTCAGTGACACTTTAGAAAAGAAGTCTGTTAAATATGGCAACATGCTGCGTGTGAAATCTCAGTTTATTTGTGAATATGTTTGTAGTGGAAATCAGGTCATCACACACACTTGGTGATTTATGTTGTCATCATGTCTGGAGACATAAGGTTTGGTAAAATAATTTAAAAAAAAGTAGCTTTTGCATGCCGAAAATGGTAACCATTATTTTTATTACTGAAATTATCACTGCTCATTGCTATGCAGAAAATGCTTTCCAGGACTAAATAGCTATAAATGATTGACATTTTAAGAGGAAGAAGCAGAAAGAACTAGGATTAACAGACAGAACATCTTTGTTGTCTGTCTGATGGAAAAAGTGTCATATATAAATGCAATTTATACATAAACTAGACTTAGCAATTTCAGAAGAAATCGCGTGGGGGAGCATGATTCCCGCAAGACGCCTGTTGACAAAGACACAAAGTTGACAAAGACACAAAGTTGGCAAAGGCAAAAAGGTGAAAAAAGTTAAAAAAGTTAAAAAAGATAAAAAGTTCAACAAAATTGACAAAGTCAAAAAAATCTAAGTTGACAAGGCAAAAAGTTG
>JAUMHF010000001.1:1536625-1560299 GCA_032359275.1 Microctenopoma steveboyesi
AAGAGGATATCAATAGTGTGGGAGCATTCCATGCTCCCCCACTAATAAAAAAGAGGATATCAATAGTGTGGGAGCATGAATGCTCCCCCACTAATAAAAAAGAGGATATCAATAGTGTGGGAGCATTCCATGCTCCCCCACTAATAAAAAAGAGGTTATCAATAGTGTGGGAGCATTCCATGCTCCCCCACTAATAAAAAAGAGGTTATCAATAGTGCACCTAAACATAAGCCGCACCAGTTAAATTTGGGGGAAACTACAGATTGGTCCATATATAAGCCACATCCTACTATGAGCCGCAAAGGTCCTGCTAGGAGGGGATTTTCGGGACAAACAGAGATGACTGTTTGGGAAAGCAAAGCGTCCCATTTATTCAGCTTTGAGACACACATATCTTTCAATTAATCATTAACATTTTTGACATGACGAACAGCATTCAATCAGTGCACAAATAAAGTGCAGTAAGGTTTCCGTTTACTGTATCAAAATAATCAGCCTACTTAACCAGAAAAGTCAGTTATTAATCCTTGTATATTCCTTTGTATATCACCACCGAAGTCCTCTTCGTCAGTTTCGAAATCAAACAGCCACCGAACGGTTGCCCAAACTTACGCACCCCACCAGTGTGCAGAAATTACGTTATTACTAAAATAAAATGTGCATACAGAACTTTGGCTCAAAAATCAATCTTAATCAGAATGCACTCGAGTCAAAAATGTCCAGTGAAAACAACCATAATAAATTATACATAAAGAGTTACACTAATGAGGCCCTTCTCTCAGCTAATGAACATCTATGTTAACATGCTTGTTTTCCCATAACACACTGCTGGTAGTAATAACTCCCTATGCTACAGTATTAAACAGTTTCCTCATCAACATGCAGATTTATGCAACAAGATGTTCCCAATTCTAATCATATCAGAACTGCAACTAATACAGCTCTGCCATGAAGAGTGATTTGGTTCTCTAAACTGTGTGTACACAGATGCCACCACACTATGTGCCGAGTTTCTCAATCTTTTGACTGGTTAATGGACTGAAATATATCACTGGTTCTAAAATAGGCTTCAAAGAAGATTTAAAATGAGGGGCAAATATGCTACTTTGTGTGCACATGCAGTATATTCAGTGTTAGTTAATAAATGTTTGTTTTGGCACAATGTAATAATTCTTTGTCCATGCATACTTAATACTACTTAATAGTTGTAAGTCCCAGACTGGTGCAAAGACCCTTGCAATATGGCAGGCAGCAGTCGACGCTCTATAGAACTACAACATGGGCCAGGTAATATTTCATCTGTTTTAAGAACCAGACATTCAAAACAAAGAAGGCTTTCATTCCACTGTGCCCTCTTAATATGTGTCAAATTGTGGCGAATAAAGCAGACTCTGATACTAACAGTATCAATACCCTTCTACAGTACCTACAACAGAATTTCAGTCAGTAAAACGGCCCTAGAAGTCCATGCCAGAGCTCCACCTTAGTGATGTCTATTTTTCTGAATCAGTCCCTTGACACTGCTGCCAAGTATACACAGCTATGCGTTTTTAGTGCTATGCCAAAGATTTTTGTATTTTTTTAGGTTTGGTAAATTGAAGGAGGATTACTATAAGCAGATTCCAGTAGGCTGGTATTAAAGTGGGTGACTGGACACACTGTGGTTGAGATATGAAGCAAGAAGCTGTGGCTGCTGCAACCCTGCAGCATGTTCACTGATTGAAACCAACCCCCCTGCTGTTTAGTTTGATTAATCGGAGATTGAACCCTGATCTACATTTCAGAGCTCAGTGTAATGTTGCAAAATGATGATGTCTTTAAAATGATCTGTTCATGAGCCAAATCAGTTTGCTGTCTGTTCACATTCTTAAGGTGATTGAGATTTTGTAACAGTTGTTTCTTTCTTCGCTGTTGTGCAACAGACGGTTGCTGTAAATGACTTATAATGCAAATGTCATATTTGTAATCAGAATTTAAAAATTCAGATTTTGTGGATTTCTTTAGATCTAGACATGATCCACACAATCAGCTAAATACCACGATGTTCAGTACCATGAGTATAGTCATATAACTAAAACCCAACTAACAGCCGAAGTTGAAGAATGTTAATGTTTAACAAATAAAACATGGTTTTGAAGGTTGCCCACACCAACAAATGTTTCCTTGGGGGTCTTCACTTGAGTTGAGAACCACTGTTCTACACAACTTGTTATTGATTGCATGTCAACTACAAAGTTGCAATTTCCGAGTTTAAATAAGATTTTGCAATAATTAATTTTGCTTAAATGTATTAGGTTGTTATTAAATAAAGGGCTGAAGTTACTATTAATGCACTGTTTGGGGATAAATTTCCAAATATCAAGATATATATTGTGTATTGTGATTTTTGCTTAAAAATATTGCAATATAAATTTTAGTCCACATCACCTGATCCTGTGGCTATTATCTTCCAGGTGCTGAAACTTAAATTATTGCTTTTAACAAGATTTTAACTTGTAATAGTTTGCTCTGTCGTGGTTAGCAATATGTCTTGAGACAGAAATCTAGAGGAATGTGCTTAATGGATTAGAGGCTAGCCCAGATTTGGTTCTCTATGTTTGTGTAAATAAAAACAAACTATAGTGATTTGATTAAAAACACAGGCTACAAAATACAACCTAAATACAACAGAAGTGAGTACACTTAAACTCACTTCTAACTACATAAATGGTTAAAGGGTCTAAAATAATAGAAATTTTGTGAAAAACATGTATGCAAGCTGCTACTATGCCAGTAAGTCTTTTATCCTATTTATCCTGTAGTTGAGGTTCTTTCTCTCTGTCTCTCTGGGCCTTTCTGCAAGTATCCCCAGCTTAGAGCTGTATGTTTCTGGTATGCAGATACTGGCCCTACTAACCTGCCAAGTGTGTGTCTGGGCCTTGTTGTTGTTGTTCTCCTCTCTCTATTCTGCACTCACAGTAAGCTTTTGAGGCAGGTTCTCTTGGAGGTCTCATTTTTTCATCATTGTTTTTTTCTGTTTTATTGCATATAGCTTTATTGTTATATTATGTAAGGTCCTAAACCTTACACTGTTATGTATGATATGAAGTGTGACGATTTTTGTTGTGATTTGGTGCTATATAAATGACTTCATCTGAAATGTTTCTCTTTCTCAAGAAGGAAGCAGAACAGGAATTTTCCAAAATCATTTTTGAGTATGGCCGCTAACACTTTTAGAGTGTAAAATAAGATTGGGTTGTGGTGGCTATGTTGTGGGTTGTATTATGCCTTTAGGGAAATATTGAAATTCAACACAATGCTGTCCTATGTAACAAAAACATTTCAGTGTGTTGTTGTGCTTACCCTGCTGGCTGGGCTCTAGGTCAACCTGGTTCTTTTTGATAGTGAGGTCCAGTGGGCTATCCTGGTCAGCCATGAGAAGCTTGCTGAGAACTGGATTCTGTGCTGAGGCAGCAGGAGTACCTCTTCCATCTTTACTGGTTCCTGTACCATTGCTGCTGTTGGTACAGGTGGATGCTGAGGCAGCAGCTGTGGTGGTGGCAGCGGTGGGGCTGAGGCCGATCCCCGGAGTCGGGGACGGAGAGGAGGAGGCAGATGATGGAGGGGAGCTTGGTACAGGCAGGATTCTGGGCGGAGAGCATGGGGCCTGGGCCAGAGACACCACTGTCGGTAGGCTTTGGTCCTTCATGGTGCCGTTGGGCAGGGGCGGGTTGTCCTGAGTAGTTTTTGAGGTATATTCAGCAGCGAATTGGCGGATCATTCGCTGCATGATCTCACGAGCCACTAGAGGAATGTGAGGGTCTGAGAAACTTGGGAGGTCTGAAGAAAAATAAAACAGAGGAGCAAACATGTCAGTATCTCTCCTTGAGGAATTTCCTCAGTCATTGCAATATCCAATGATGTATTTATCCCATTTTGTCCCAAACGTAATCCTGATGCTTAGCTGAAATAATCCAAAAATCACTCAGAATCCAGTCACTCATTCTTAATCCTGTGTATTGAACATGATGAAAGCACTATGATACCAGTGTGTACTGCAGACCTCGTTAGCTAGAGCTTCAAAAACTTTTTCTTTATTTTTTTTTGCTTTCACTCTTAAACCATAATTTCTATAAATCTGTATATAATCATATTTATTGGAATATTTTTTACATAAGTAGGCACCAATCTACTATTGCACAATAAAGTACGTTTCTTCATTACACAATTGAAGGATTAATAACCAACCAATTTGTTAGCCAAGCAAAAATGCTTAATATAGACATTGCCTAATTCTATCAAATCAATGCAATTTGAATGTTCTGATTATGTACACAGCTATTTGGACAAACAATATTTCACAACAATCTATCAACAAAGGAATATAAAAATTATAAACTGCTAATCTGAAATCAATTTGACCAAGTATTTACTTGACTATTCATATACAATTCATATACAGATGTCAAAACTAAACCATCCATTATCCTTTGTATTATCCTTCCCTGGAAAATTAAATTATACAAATCATACACCAGTCACCCGCCAGTGTATTGAGCATAAGGGTAAAGAAGACGACACTCATTCCTTTTGAATGCATTAATCTTGCATGGTCCCACATAAGTTGACTGTACTCATGTCTTTTTGGATTATGGCAAAATTGTTTGAACAGTATGACAGCCAAACCCTAAATTGTGCAAACAATACATTAGTACAAAAAAATTTAAATGATCACACATTGTACAAATATACAAGCATGCTGCTGCTATTTTCTAACCATGTTTCAAACATCTGCTTTCCCAGCATGTTTCCTGTTTATTTTTCTTTATACGCTGTTTTTTCCTGAAGCTATTTTAAGTTATTTCAAATTAACACTCTGTTTTCTCAACTCATTTGTACCCTTTCTGGGGGATGATTCCTGTTTCATCACAGTGTGTGCTCTAACAACAGTAACAATCTGGGCTACAAAGTAAATGTGTGAAAAATGTCAACCCATTATCTGTCTAGCGTTTCGTCTAGATTCATAGTGATCGGTGGTGGTGGTAACGGCGGGGGGGTTGGCGCGGGACAAACAGTTTGGGATTAGTCCCTGTTCTGTTTACCCAGCATTGAAGGACGTCAACCTCACTTTTTAGATTGTAACGACTTGTCCACAGAACTTTCACTACCTCTCTCTGTTATGATTCGGCTTTGTAGTTTTACAGTGGTTCATGTCTTTTTTAAATTATGCAGACATTTCTGATACAGTACACAAGGACAGAGGGTGAAAAAATTAGGAAAAGTATTTACTGTCACACTGACAATTAATAATTATGAATGATTAATAACATACAGAGAAATGAACAGGAATGAGCACGGAAGTTCTTACTGTGGAAAAATCATTTATGCCGGTTCCCAATAAATAATTTTACACCCAGCTGAAACAACTATCCAGACTGTAAAAATATGTTATTTGATGTTAGAAACATAAGATAACATAAGAAAATGCACTAAAATCATATATATAAAGTGCTACACTAGGGTCAGTGTGTGTTTTGGGGTCTTTATGCTTTATTAGTAATTGTCTAGCACATTGTCACATTTATTATTTACAACACACAAATATGGTGAACAGCGCGGTGAGACAGAACTCTGCCACAATACAGAGATCAGAGAAGAATTGTCAATGTGAACATAGAAATGATGCCGTCATGTAAAGAAGATAAACAAATAAATCTATTTAGTTTAATACAAGGACAATGTGCAGACCTGTTCTAAAGCAGAGGAGACCTGAAGACTTATAAAATAATTGTATCACTATAGTAATATGATACTATGATTTTTGTAATGGTTTGAGTCAATATGTGTGGGTGCAAAATACTCACAGATAACAAGCACTTTATATATTGAATGGATATGTGGGGGGAATTGTCTTTTGGATCCAGGTTTACATGAGCAATGTAAAAACTTAAACACAATAATGAAACCAAACACGGTGACTAATATATAAGGGTTTATATATAAAGGTCAATATTGAACTTCAGCTTCCAAATAAACTTATTTTAACAAAAGTCATTACTGGTGTTAAAACAAATTAGACAACTCTGCATAAGCAGAATGTCACTATATGGCTAAGAAGAGCAAAAGGAATCCACAAAATGTGTCATTCTGTTGGTTGACAGCACATTCTGGCACTCATAAAATGTAGTTCACACCAGCAGCAAACCAAATCTATGACATATCTCGTATACTAAAGTGTACACTCTAAAACCGTCAGCCATAAGTGAAGTCTGCATTTAAATAAAAAGTAAAGCATTAATGATCACTTACTCATGAACTTGTGATAACAATAATAATGAATACTTTATTGATCCCCTCGCGGAAATTGTTGTTTAGACTGCTGCTAGACCTGTGTCTGCTCTGCTGCGGGATATCGGTGTCTTGTCCAAGGACACCACAACATGCAACCCGGTGGGACTGGGAATTAAACTCGCTCACCCTTAGGTTTGAAGACGACTGCTCTACCCACTGAGCTATCATGTCGCCGCTGTGGTGTCATGCCTGCTTTTATTGTAACAAAATAATTGATAATGTCAGATCAAACTGACAAAGTCAGAGACATTATAATAAACATACATGTTGACCATAGTCTGGTCTTGATGAGGATTAGTTTGGAGAAGGAGCTGTCCTGTTTAGTGCTGTCCTCTAGCTCCTCTTTTGAATTGCAGGTGCTGCTGATGCTAAAGCTAACTTCAATGCTAGCTGACTATATTAACTGGTCAGACTATGCTGTTGGCAGCAATGTTTCATGGGCTGTATCAGCTCACTCAGGCCCCAAGCTGCAGCCTATGTAGCCTATATGTCTAAAACTGCCCCAGCTTTACTCTGGTAACAAGCAACTTACAGATTAAGTCATCAGGTCCTAAATACTATGTAACCCAGAAAGGAGGTTTATTTGCTGAAATAAATGCTAACGAAACCCAGGAAGCACATTAGTTTGCTGAAAATCCCAATTGCTCCCACCTCATGCTGCCACCATGGGCTGATTCTTTTCAGAGAGCACTGGTCACATTGTTAATTTATTAGAGGCAGCCCTAGTATGCATGTTGTTTTTTTGAAACTTGTTTTCTAATGTGACAGAAATCACAGAATAGATTTTGTTCAGTGTCCTGACATAGTCCATGTTAGGTTTGTGTGGACAGAACAGTATTGAACAGTTGGTCTCATGTTGTTTCTGGGGTATAGTTGAGCAAATTACCTAAAGGAAATCTAAGTGTGGAGGGAAACAAGTAGTATTTTGAGAGAGTTATGGGCTGTAGTCCAGTAGCAGCTAGCAGATTATGCTAATAGTTACTTAATAGTTAATATATGCAGGGCTCATATTTTTGGCATGACACGATCCTGATGCATGCATGTGTATTGCAATAGTAAGTGTAATTTGTACGAACTGGCGATAGTATTTTCTGGTGTTGATTTCACATTTTGCCTTGACCTAAATGAGATCTTCATTTGGTAGGGGATAAATATTTTTAGAAGCATGTGTTTATTACATTTACTGCCTGTAGGTCTGTGTTCTTTGTACAATTTATTTATTTTTGCTGTGACTCATTTTAGGATAAGTTATTATAAATTTTTCAAAGGATGACTCTGAGACTTCTGATAATAGATTTCTCTCTTTATTGGCACCTACACATTTTGGGCCCCTTGCACTATGTCTATATCTGCCTCTATGCCTATATACCTCAGGCTCAAGGACATTTAACTGACATCTTTAGCAAAGTCAGCAGTCATGACCAGTTCTTGAAAGTGGGATGGGAATCATTTAAAATGGCATAAGTGCCTTTGCCTTCAGTTAAATGTTCTTTTTCTGGAGATAAAAAAAATCCCTCCAGTAAGAAAGAGGCCAATGAGAAGAGTCTTTAAAGTTCTAAATATTGTATATATAGAAAAACATACAAAATGTTTCTGTAAATGTATGTAGATAAATAAATAGACACTACCAATGCTGTTTTGGGTTGCTATAAGTTTGCATCCACTAAGCTGCAGTTATATTTTTATATATGGTACAACATTTTTCCTGCAATGTTCATGTGGCTTATTATACCATAGTTCTAAAAGTGAAAGGACATCTCCCTTGGTTTGATTTTCTGTCTCCTGTCAAGCTATATGTGCTGTAAGGCCTAATCACAGTCTTATTAAGCCTTTAAAAGAGGCTGTGATCAGCACTGTGGACCTACCTTTGAAAGTTTAACTGTGTTCATAAATTATTGTTATAGCTTGGGTTTTGGCCTTTTACCTTGAGGCTTTTTGTAAACTAAAGGGACGTCGCAAACCTCACTGATGATATTTCAAGCCTTCTTTTAAAAACCTTACACCTTTCCAAATCCAGCACTAGATTCTCATATTTCACTATTATGTAAAATAACCTTCTACAGAGTTTCCCTCATGGCCTCTTACAGTAATCGTGGCACTTATAGTACAGGTCGAAAAAATGGGTCGTCCTCTATGGCCCAGATTTGAACTGATTTAGGGGCTACCTAGAAGGCAGAAATGTCTTTGTTCTAGTAGTAGAACTTTGAAAAGTTAAATGTGATGTCCCTCAGGCTCCCTCCCCTCAGCATCTGTGGCCCCCTTTTTTCAGTTCCTCAGTCCCTGATGTTGAGAGGCACTCATTACTTTATTGAAGACAACTGTTGACTGGAGATTGAAAGCTCTATAGCTGTGGTTTTAAATTAAGTCATTATTTTAAATATATTTTTGCTTTAAATTTATAATCAGGTAACTTAATCTTTTAATTAAATTCCCAATATACCTTCCTAATTTATTTGGCAAACAACATTAGTAAATAAAAAAAACAGTTTATTACAAAAAAAACCTGTATTTTATTTGTTACCACTGTTAACATTGCCAATTGAAATCACATTTACTCTTTGTAATGCAGTCAGAACACAAGTATAAGTGTAAATGACCACCAAGATGGACTGTAATCTGATCACACAGACACGATGCAGCCAGTCCTTAAGCATGACAGACCACTTGCCATTTGATCTGATAGGACGCATTAAAAACAAGATCTGAGTTAAGAAAATGACTTAAATTTTTTATCCTAATCAGATAATCCTGATTAGAGGGAATATAGCAGTGACTAATGACATGAAAGCAAATATGAAATGACTGATGACGAACATATGTCTGTGGCTTACCTTTTCTGTGAAACACAGCATTGAGGAAGTCTTGGGCCTGTCTCTCCAGCTGGCTGATCCGAGACTGCTCCCGTTTGAAAGCTTCACACTCTGACAGCACCTGGCTGCCTCCACTGTTTTCTGCGCTGTGCTCCTACACAGACAAACACACAGAGACAAATGGTGAGCTAAGGCCTGTTCTGTCAAAAATAATAGACCATCACATCACTAGTGAGCTTCACAGTGTCAAACACTTTAAGCTGATTGTGGTTCTTCTACGTAGTCCTAAGAGTCAGTAGAAGAAATGTTACAACTAGGGCTGCAACGATTCCTCGCATTATTCAAATAACTCGATTATAAAAAATCATCGAGGTTTTTTTTTTTATCGAGGCTTCGCTTACATCACATAACTCACGTTAAACCGCAATTATCGTTTGTGTTTCACACGGACACGGAAGTGACGTGCATTCATCAAAGATGGTTAAGGGGGACAACAGGGTTCAGTGTTTACATTGTAAAACTGAGCCGGCGTAGAATTGTTTGTGCGTTTCCAAACATTGCGTTAAGGGATCCATGTGAAAGGTTATACAGCGAGAGGATTCGTGACATTACGGCGCTAACTTTATTATTATTTATTAATTTATTAATTGTCCCCGACACAGTTTCACAAACCCTCAGAGTGACAGTAAGTTATTATGAAACTTTCACATGCTTTGCTTCGCTAATCCCCGCCCCCAGCAAACCTAAGGGATGTTTAATTAGAAATGCTAACTAATTTAAACACTAGCTAGCTATAGCACACGGTAATTGTGATTACTGGTTTATCAAGGTTTATCAATAACAGCTCTTATAACAGGTCTTTTATGTGATATAATGCACAATAAATATTGTTTATAACAATAAATACAAATAAGTTTTATCTGATTACTTAAATAATCGCTGAACTGACAGAATACTCGATTCTAAAAATACTCGTTAGTTGCAGCCCTAGTTACAACTATACGTACATGCAGATCTCTACATTATTTAGCCTGTGAAATGTAGATTATATTTTTCCCGTTATACCTAAATTTAACACATGAGAAACACAAGTGTTTGTGTCTGCACTATACTATTTGTAATGGTAAGAATTAGGGCTTGATGTTGTAGTAATAATAATAACAATAACAAGTAACCAACAAGTTTGTAGACATCCACTCCACCAACTGAGAGCTGCTGGCCCTAAGGCATGTTCCATGAGCGGAAGTTGAACCAGGGCCACAGCAATGAGAGCACAGAATTCTAGCCACTAGACCACCAGGGAGCCACTATTTAACAGCCTACTAGAAAATGATAAAGTAGTAAGGTTGATATCCACATTTTTAATAGGAGAGCTGCAAGTCCTATATATCCAATATATAGGACCCATATTTATTATTAATGGTTATCCTGTTAACACTATTTGATTACTCAAATAGTTACTGTAAAATGTTATTTCTAAGAGCCTAAGGCAGTATCTTCACATTTCATCTTTTTCATGAACAAAATCCAGAGATATACAATTCACAATTATACAATGCAGAGAAAAGCAGCCTTCTTATAAAGAAGCATGATTAGTTATTCTTTTTATTAAATCCACAGCCCACAAATTTATAACAAATTATAAATGCATTTAACAGATACAGTAGCACTATATTATATCGCAGTATAATCTCACTTCATCCTTTACATCCTGTTACAAACTGTAAAAGGAGTCAGGTCTTGGAAAGTTCAAGGCTAACTAGGCAGACAAATATGATGAAGGCACTGTTAGTCACACAACTGCAGGATAAATGTGTCATGCACACAAGTAGACCAATAGGAGATACAATTATGCTGCAGAGTGACGTACTGCTTCGTGGCATTTTTCTGCTCAGATGCTAGTATTTGTGTGAGGCCTTTTCAAGCTGTCACCCAATCAGTTGGCTTGTTCAGGATATCCACAGTCTTGTCAGACAACAAAAGATTAGTATGTAAGAGTTGAGTGTGAATGTGAAGCCTCTGAATCAGGAAAAGGATTAAAAGAAAAATTAGTATGTTGGTGTCAGCTGTAATGAATGTGTTTTTACAGCAGTAAAAAAATCCATTCATCAAATGCAGACTGTTCAGATTTAGCTGCCAGGCTTTTAACCAGCATCAACAGGCATGACCACATCACTCGCTCCCAATATGTTTTAGAATTGATTTTAAGATCTTACTTATTACTTGAAAGGCTCTTCAAGGGCTTTCTCCCAGTTACACGTATGACCTTTTAATATGATATGCGTCTCTATGTGGACAGATGTCTTTTATCTTTTTCACAGGCTAGCTGAAAACTAAAATGTAATTTTGTGTTTAATTTGCTGCTCTGTGTGAAGCACCTTTTAAACTGGGTTTTGAGAAGTACTCCACAAATAGAAATTATTATCATTATTTTTGTGTGTGCACCAAGTGCAAGAGACAATGCAACAAACTGAGATGAAAGTATGTTTGTAAGACCTTCACTCTTCCTCCCTCTCTTTAATTTAACCCCCTCAGCTCTCTTTCTGCTGGCGGTTTGCATGGCTTCAGATCAATGAATCAATGGTTCCCGCCTACTGAAGCTCCTCTGGTATTTCACAAACAAGCTGAGGGTAAAAACAGTGAAAGAGAGAGAGCTTTCAAGCCCTAACAGATGAATAAAAGATGAAAAATGTATTGAGTGAGAAGAGGAATACAATTAAGGCTGCTGCAAATTGTCTTATTTTTGTCATGATTTGCACACTGTGAGTGGCAAACATAATTATTGACCAGTCCAACAGTGCTGGTAAAATGAGCTCCTGTAACCTATAACCTCCTGCTTGCCTTTGTTTAATTGATTTTGCAGTGGTAATTGATTTTTTTTGTTCTGTTCAAGTCTTATCTTTAGTAACTGTTCACTGTTAGCATGATGTATGATTTTAGCATGAGCAGGAAGGCAGACAGAGAAAGACAGATGGGGGTTGACGAAGAGAGGATAGGGGGTTGAAGCAGGGGTGTCTTTAGGAGACAGATGGCCGACCTCAGAGGTTGGATGAGAGTCAAGTTGAAAAACAAGTGACTGCCATGGGAAGGAACATGCCACCCCCACCCCCCAAACTTCCTTCCCTTCCTCTTTTGCTGCCTTATTCCCTTGATTCAACACATAGCAAAAATAAAGACGCTGATGGAAAACATCCCCTGAAACACTTCACCCATCCAGAGAATTACAAATTAAGACAAGAAAGAAGAGAAGAAGAACATCATACATAAGCATAAATGAAAAGTGTTTAAAATAACATTGCTCTGTGATGCTTGAGCATAAAGATGCAACAGATTTCGCTAAAGCATGGCTGCTGTTCTCTAATTTGGAGCTTTGGCCAATAATTAACAGTCGAACATGACAGGACATGATGCACATTAACTGTTTTTCAGTAAGGTACTACTTATTTATGCATCATTACGCTATGATTCACTGCACAAATTTACATTCATTAAACTAATATTGTAATGTCTGACTCAGCTTGCACAATGTGACATACAATAAACTTACACGATCATTGTCACAGTCTACAGGCACCTTAAGCAACCCTCTGGGTGAGACTGACATAAGAGAGGAATTCAGCAAATAGAAGCTAAGCTATGTTAACATTTACCTGTTGCACAGCTTTTAGAAATTATTCTAAAATTACTGCTTCCTATCTAACATAGCACGTGTGTTTTCTGTTGTTTTTTAAATGAATTAATTTGTACCCAGTGATAGTCATAACTGCTGTTATAGTGATAGCAACAACACCCATGTCTGGAAACAAACCGGCGCAGTACCCCCAACACTCCTGCTCTTTTTGTTCTTTGTTTTTTAGTGCAGTGGAGGCCTGTAGGTGTGAGTGTCTGCATCTCGAGGGCTTGTTCTACTGCAGAAAACACAGACGCAGGTATGTGTGTCTGTGTACGTGAATATGTAGAATATACTGTATGTGTGTATTATATAGTAGTTGGGTCAATAAACTCATTATTATTCTGCTCCGATCACCACCCTCCTCCTCCTTCCACATACATGCACACATACCTCCAAATCATTATGTCGCGTCCCTTTCACAAGTTAAATTGAGGTCAAGACCACGATGGTTGAACAACACCAATAACAAGTATGCAGGAGGAGGCAGAGACAAAGATGAGCTTTCAGCAGAAAGCTAAAAAATGGCAGCAGACAAAAAAATCAAAATGTGTGAAAAGAATTACTTCACAAAAATACCGTAGGTGCTTTAGTGCTTGGGAAGCATTATCTATTGCAATTCCTCGGAGCATGTGCAGATAAATGTTTCTGAAATGCACAATGATTAACATTTTTGTGGTATTTTTGCAACATTAGAACCTTTCTCCTAATCTATCACGTTGATAATTAAAGTATTAGCTATGTTACTGGGCTCTTATAGTTTGCACATAGTCCAAACACATGTGCACATGTTACATTTTATTTAAAAATGTTCTGTTTTAGTATACACTTAAATTTAGCAAGTAGATACTCACGAATAATCAATTTTTTACATAGACGTTCTGTAACATTAACATAAAAATGTGTAATTTTACATAATCAGAATCAACAAATTTTTGTACCGGGTTGTGCCATTTTGAAATGGTTCTGAGCAAAATTACTGTACAGTTACCATTAAATTATGGTATAATAATTTGTTATTTTACGGTATCTGTAAAGACATAAAATAAAGGTTTTCAACATAACTGACACAAAGTTTGTTTAATTAGAGTAGCATTGCATAACCATAAGCCACTCAGGCTATTGCACAAAAAAAGACTTACTATTTCAAGCCTAGCTATAGTGCCGACAAGTCAATAGATCAAAGCCATCAAAATATAACGATATTAGCAACTGTCTAAAACTGCAATGATCAATATTTGGTAAAGTCAGATAAGCATCTATTAAACTTACTAAAGCTATTCGTCATTTGAAAACAAAGTCCATCCTCCTTACAAGTTTAATTAATGTTTTGTTCACGTTACGCACTAGCTAGCTTAAAGTCATTTAGCACACTCACAAACTGGTCACGATGAAAATTTGTCAGGTCAAAGAATGACCAGCAGAGAAGGCTTTACTGGCCCTGACTGTCCACCACTGCTTATTTGCAACCAACCTTCAGCTTTTATTTAACCCTGGTAGCTCAATGGGTTAAGCGTCAGACTGGAATGCAGAAGGTTGCAGGTTCGCAACCCCGTCTGACTCCTAATCCGTTCCATACCAGGTGTGTACCTGAGCCAGACACCCGGCGCTAGCTCCTTGTAAGTCGCTTTGGATAAAAGCGTCTGCAAAGTAAAGTATTTTCAAATTATTCATTATTTGTTTAATCAATCTACACTAGGTTTAAAATATAGCATACAAATATATGTAGAGTGATTTCAAAGTTCCTTTACCTGTTTGTTTTTTTTACCTGTAACCCTAACCCTAACCCTTTCTGGACATTAGGTCTCATGCACCAACAGCTTAAATTTCAAAGAAAACATACACTGGATTCACAACTTGCTCTTAAACTGCTGACAGACTTGTAAATTGAAAGTGAAAAGTTTAGAGTTTAGGCTTATCAATAGTATCTGAACTAGTTTTTAGTAGATCAGGATGCTGTGATGAAGGCTAATTTTATGGTGATCTAAGTGAATCAAAGTGCTAAATGTTTAATAATGGCATAAAGTCATAATGATTTCAAAATAGTTATTTATATTATTTTTAAATATTGACTGGAATTTCAATCGTTTAATATAGAACTGTAGAATTGCCAAAAATTAAATAACTATTTGGTAGCCTTCAAATGTGCATAAGATTGGTCGTGATTGCGCCTAGTTTTGGTTCTTAGTTAAGAACAAAACACCTAGAATGGTCAAAACTGTGTAAATGGGCACATTGTTCAAACTGTCAAGCCGCCCAAATCCAGATGAGAGACTTGACTTGTAAAAATGTTGATACACTAATCTGAGTTGCTGTCATTATTACCATGTGCTTAAAGCAACAAGCTTAATGACCTATACCAACTAGTATAGTGTACGCTTTGCTAACCATTTATTGCTCTGGGCGTTGCCTTTCAGGCTACATCTGGCCTCCCTTCCTTGCTGCTAAAGCTTGGTGAGCTGAAACAAACACCTGCAGATTATAGTGAGAAAAATGTTCCCAAATTGAAAATAATTTTCATGCATATTATAATTATCTTTAATATTGTTCTAAAGAGATGTTAAAACAGAACAGTCAAAATAACGATGGAAGAACACAAGATGGAAAATAACAATTTTCCTTAAATTAAACTTGAATAAAACAATCAAAGTATTAGATATGTATAAAAGAAAAGAAAATATTGCAAGTGGAGTTGCAATATGTAAGTTTCTGTTTGTTATACTAATGATAATTTATTTTTAAAAATGTGTAATGTGTGTGTGTGTGTGCATAATTTCAAGTTTTTAACTCCCCAGACTTCTCGAAGTAAATCAACACCTTTGACTTAGGTCAAAGACTGTAGCGGGAGTTCTGCTAAAACTGTACATGCATCTATACTATTTGGGCAGAGAAGAACTCATGCCAGCTTCTGCTCCAGGAGAGCACCCGTCACTTTGAAGCTAAGAACTCCTTACTGTGAAATGAAATCATAATCATAGCTTTTCTTTCTCTGACGGGAAGAGAACATAATGTTGCAGTGTCTCTTACCTTGACTTTCTCGCGCCTTAAGCAGCAGAAGAGACAGTTTTCGTCAAAGGACCAATCAGAGACTTGCTCAGGCTCACAGTCTGGATGGAAAAGGAGACAGAGAGCCAAGGGTTAAATTCGGACTAATTAAAACTCACATTTTATAAAATATTATCCAACTCTTACAGTTAATTGACATATCAGCAGATCTCTGAGACTTTTGTTTAGAATAAAGTGAAATAAAACATGATAGTGTCTAAACAAATCTGCAGCATACGAACACAAATAGGGGATCAATGGCATAATCTTTTTCATCAGGTTATTAATTCATACTTGCATTTCTGTTTTATTGTTTTTAACTCTTGAATTTACTTAGTTTAAATATCCAGATACAGGCTGAACCACCTGCAAATTAGGTGCAGATATGTTTTTATTCGACATTCATCTGAGCTGAGGGACCACAAACTACAAAAATAAGATCAATACAATTATTCACTTTTACCTACTGTGAATGATTATCGTGACGATCAACTTCATGTGTCAGATACATTGTACAAAAAATAACCACACCCTTGATTGACATAAACTGAATTTTCTATCACATACATCGTTGTTTAAAGACAACTAATAGTGCATGAATGCCTGTGTTAGTGCCCGAGTTCATGTAAATATGTGTCTGTTTAAGTATTCTTGCCCTAGAGCCTTATCTGAGAGGAACTAATTACCACTTTCCAAGACTGTTATTCTGTTACATGTGTTCAGTGAGATGAAGAAATTCACTGCCGTCTCCTGGTAGTTCAGTTAGCTGCAGCATTTCTGTTCTCGGTCTGTCACCATAGCTGTGCTGGTTTTCTCAGTCATAGCCTCAGGTAGGTATTTTATGCCACAAAAAATAAATAATAAATTCGTATTTGTAAATTAAGTGTAATATCTATGGATACTGATCAGATATACAATGAGTCATTTACACCTAGTAATGTGTTTTCAAAGATGCTTCTGTCGTGGAAAACACAACTAGTTAGAACATTAAGTTATCAACAAATAAGTAAATATAAAATGGAACACAAACTAATCCTGAGAATCCAGGTGTCTTTTAAAAGGTAAATTTTCTAAAATAAAGCCTCCTTTCTTTACTGAACTTAAGGTATTTAGTCTTAATCTGCTGGTGTTGTTGGTGTCTAAGTTAAAACACGAGGTTGACAACATTATGCAGTGTACAAAACAATCGCCTATAGCTTTTTCTTTATTGCCATTGCTGAGGTCGTATTTAGTGGTTAAAACGACAACTGTTGTTATACGTACATAGCCAAAGATTGTGAGAAAACAGCTGCACAGCCTCCTCTGTGCAGCTCCAGAGTGATGTGTTTTCAAACTATCCTGTTAGAGCTGTTGCTTCATTTATATCACATCAATAACTTAAAACCTATACTTCTACAGCAAAAAATCTTGATTGAGTCTTTTCTTTACACTGTATATACACCCTAACTACAGTACAGTGAACAGTTCAAATTCAGAGCTGCAGTTTTATCATTTGTGGTCTGAAGGTCTATGAATTAAAACAGAATAGTGTGTTAAAATGTGACTTTCATGCAGGTGCAGTTTAGAGTATTACATTTTATTCCCAAGTCATGTATCCCTGGCTGGTCAAAGATTCCTCTATTTTACATTATTACAGACATCTTGTGGCAATGAAACGTCTAAATAAACACTAATACACTAAAGGCAATGTCAAATGATACAGATTCAGATTCATGCATGATTCAAACAATCAGCAACCTCAGCAGTTCTTCAGGGGTTGCTCATCAGTGATTCTGATTGATTTTGATGATGTTTGGATTCAGTGAGAATTATTTCAGTTCAGTGTTGTGCAGTTATGCAGGTTATATACATGTGTATCTTCATCCTTCAAAATGTAAATGTATTCTGCCAGTATAGCACCTTCTGATCTAACAGAGCAAAAGTGAGAGAGAGGACTGCTGCTGACTTGGTTACAGCTGAGCTGTTGCCATGGTACTACACTTCCTTTAAAAACCTTCAGCTCAGTTTGAAACCACATCGCTGGAGAGTGACAGAAAGAGAGAGAAAGAGGGAAGCAGTGAAGGTCTAAAGGAAAAGAGGAGTGTGTTACAGACAGGACGAGAGGGGAAAAAAAGACAGCCGAGTCAGCTCCACAGAGAGAGAACAGAGAAACACAAGAACAAAATCAATATGGTCAGAATATTCTGTGAACATACAGTATATGTCAGATCAGAATCTCCAAAATGTCACCTTTTCAGCTGCTAATAAAAGAAGCTGAAGCTGGGTTCAAAGAGTTCCGTCAGCCCAGAGTATGGTGGGATATTTTCTTGACTTGACATTTAACTATGAAAATCTGCTAAATGTACACTGGCTTTAGGAGGTATTCAGTCACTTTTTGCACATTATCACTTTTTGAGCTGTAGCTTTCATCTTGAACTGATATTCTTTGCCCATCAGGCTACACTCCATACGACCTACGAAAAACGTGGTAATTAAATGCAACGATGAGGATAATCAGTCGTGATTATCAGCTCCAGCTGACTGAGGAAAGGCTGGGGTTTACAACTATATCCCGATTGTCTCATCCACCACTACCTGCTGCATGACAGGAAGAATACAGCAGTTAAACGTAGAGGAGCAAACAACATAGATAGTCACATAGACACAGTCAAAGCACAAAATGATGAAAGGAGTGCTTCTGTCAGGAAGAATCAAGTCTTTTACTTTACTGAATAGTTCAGTAAAGTGTCAGCCTGTTGCACCTCTGACTACAGACTCGGTGCGTGTCTGTATCACTGCAGCAAGACAAGAAGTTAAACTGCTACGAACTACTACAAAAATAATATTATCCTCTATGCCAGGAGGGTCAAACTCAATCTCATCGCGGGCCACATCACCATTACTGTTGATGTCAAAGGGCCACTTGTAATTGTGACTATATGCAGTGGCCGACGTGTCTGTATGAGCAAAGTAGGAAATTGCAAAGAGCTGTACTTTGGCAGGGGAAAACTGCAGCATCCAGTGTGCTCACACTTAAGTAGATAATGAACAGGTAAATAATGATTTGTTAATTTTTGTAGCGATCTCCGATGAGGACCAATCACAGACTGAGCGCACTGTGCTGCCAGAGCTGTGGAAGCGCACAGACACTGGACTTTTTTTTAACGAAGAAGTGTCGCCTTGTATCAGGTTCTAGATTTGCTCTAGTGCAGTAAACACAAATTTTAAATATCACATATGACATATGTGTTAAACAGGACGTCTGGTGCATACAGTCAAATACTCAACTTAAATACAACTTGTGAGCTGCATGCACAACTGTTGACATTTCCATGACCGTGATGAAGCAAGACTTTAGAGGTTAGTACGTTTTGGGCCCAGTAAAACACTGAGAGTAAAAAAAGAGTTTTTCCTTTTAGCTTTTTAAAGACAAACAGTGACAGAGTTGATATGTCTTGTTAGGGACAGACATCACAGGCCCTCTCCCAGCCCATCTCTCATCAATCATGACTGAGAATAAAGAAATAACTGCACCATATTTTAATGTGTTAAAATTAAACAATACAGTTGGTTGGTGTGTTTATATGGTACATTGGAAATAGTGTCCAAATATAATTTCTAATAACAGTAAAATAAATTCTAATAATTTGACATGGGCCTTGAATTTTACACCCATTCTTTGCAAAACACCAGTGTACTCCTTTAAGGACACTGTTCCCTTACTCTTAAATTGGATCTATGAGTCATTGTTAGTTTGTATGACGCTCTCTATAGTGGTTTATGAGATTCAAAGTGGTTTACAGATGACTGACATATGTCAGCGTTTCCATTTTTACATCCCTGTGAGCCATGCAGCAGATAAAGGAGCTTGTTCTGTCTGTCACGGTAGTTAAAAAGGTCAAAGGTGAGCTGTGTTTGAACCCTGTGGTTTTGCCACTTCCAGTGTCCCTGGGAAGGTGCCAATTATCTCCAGTCCCACTGCTAAAGTAACCCCCACCCTCACGGTAGCCAGGTTTCTGTGTGTGTGCGTGTCTGAGTGGTCAGCTTGAGACACTGTTTCAATCAATCTTTAAGCATTTGTGTTTCTGCTCATCAATGTGTTTACATGCCATTAATTAATGAGATAACCATTCTTCAGCAGCCTGGTTTCCTAAATGTCATACTGTGTATAGATTTCTGCTGCAGTAATCTGACTTAAGACACATCATGAGGGCTTTTAGAAGTTGTGCCTGGCAAAGAGTTAGCACTAACAATAATAAAATACATAAAATGAAATGAATTTCCACAGAACTTTTTAAGCAGTGTGTAACTGTACTGTGCCACTTATCTACAATCACTTTCTTAAGCATTCCAGTCTACATTTAGAAAAACAGGAGAGACAAGCACACAAGATATGTGCTATAGTATGTCTGTGTGTATAAACTCATTGTGCACAGGTTTCACATTAAAAAGGAATGTGCTGCCTTTACTTAGTGTGTGTGTGTGTGTGTGAGTGTAATAATACATGAATAAAGATGATGGTCAACAAGCCTGAAATATTTTAAAAATGCCTTGGGGAGGGAGGGTCACATGACTCCAGGACGGCACATTGAGCTTAATTCTCAGAGGCAGAGATTGTGACCAAAAAGAATCACTTCCTGATTCACTACTCGCTATAAAATGTACACAGTAGTTTAACATAGTGATCTGAAAATTGACACTTGATAATGGTCATCATTGAGCATAATCAGCAGCAGCTGCAGAGATGATCATCTTTAAAACACTTCCAAACGGTAGCATTGCATCGTGAGATTATTGGCAGGAAGCAGGGTGCGTGCTGTGGATGGAGGCAGCTGTGGTCTCACAGTTTACACACTGTACATTTTAAAAAGCCTCCACAGTATGAAGCTGATCTGTGACATCAGACTGGTTGGACTGGTTACACTGGGCGCCGTTTGCATTGCTTGTGCTCTGAATGGGAATTTTGTTTAAGCGGGTGCATGTTGGTAAAGTGTTTTACCAATTACCAGCCTTTCAGGAAGCACAACATCTCTGCCTGATTAAAACTAGTAAGAAACCCCCAGAAACTTTCAGGTCCAGGCTGTGGGTATTTTTCCCTCTGTTTAGTGACATCTGTCTCTGTTTGGCATGAATGAAATTGGCTGTTGTACAAAGACAGTTAATCTTGTTATGTTGTCTATGCAGGTTTGGCAGGATTTAAAATTCTGTATGTATGCATGGCAATAAAATGTCTTGAAGAAAGATCAATGCCTAGGAAGATGCTCTTTTGCTCATTGTCAGTCTGGTATATTTATGACACATCCACACTATCTCTCACACAGAGTAAACAATAAATCACATGCTGCAACAAATAAAATCATGCATGCAGGTCATTCATACAAGCTACAGGCAAAGTATAAAAAGCAATGTACAGAAAATCAAAATCAGTTCAGGCCTTATAAAAAAACAACTCATCTTCAGAGCTATTAGTCGTACTGGTTTAAGAACTAAATGACTTTCTGTTTTTGTTTTGAAAGAAAAGTTTCCACATAAATGTGACTTTTGTATAAACCCATATGTGAATGCATATCGGTGTGTTTGTGTGTTTACCTTGGAAAAGAGTGATATCTTTGAATAGTCCCGGCCCAAACAAACCTTCCAAGATGCTTTCAAACCCTGAGACAAAGAAAAAGAGACGAGATGTTGCGTTAATGATGGCTGACATGTTTACCATCAAGACAACAGATACGACAACAGCAGGTACTATTAAAAAAACACAGTGAGATACAGAGGATAAAATAGGTCCACATTTTTCAAAATAAAATATTTATACACCTAAAATATTCTGAATGGATTTTTACCATTTTTTTAAATCTTTTGAGAGCTGAAGGATATAAAGTGGTTTTCCCATAGGGCATATTTTGCTGATGCACAAGCTCCATTGTTGTCTCAGCAGCAGCTATGAAAAACAAAACATTAAAAAAAAGGAATATAGCTGCACAAATCATGTGCTGACTCTAATGTGTAAATAAACATGTTTTTATATTTGCAAAAACTAATAAACTACATTATTGTGCACACATGCAGACGCCCTTAGACACACACAGACAATAATGTGATACCACAGAAACTGAAATACACTAAGACAATACACAAAGCTGAACTGAAGGCCACACACAAACAGATACACACCGGCATATCCATAAAGATAAAGCATGAGTGATTATTATGCATATACACATAATAGAGACACACAAATGCCTGCACAGACTGGGTGCAGAAGGCACTATGCACAAAAGACTACACACACACACCCTCGTCTTTCTTCTCAGCTCTTAAAGCAAATAAGCGCTTTACCTCTAATACAACCCAGCTAATGTCACTCACTTTATATTAACTGTAAATACCTCGTTCTCTTGTTGCTTGGCAACTGCATACAGAGAAACATAAATACATATTGCAATGTTCAAACCTGACCCACCCCCCACCCCCTCCGTCTCCCACCCCCACCTTATCCTCCATTAAATGGAAATGGAGGCAGACGGAAAGAAACGGAGACAAAGACACGTGTATGTGTGTGTGTTCATGTGTGCGGGTGCATTTTTTTGCCATAAAGCGAAAGGTTAGCAGAGCGTACACACATACTCAGGCGAAGTTCAAGTGTTGTTCACTTGTTTCATTGTAGAGGGTGAAGGTCTGTGGCCAAATACTTCACATTGCAGAAATAAACTAGTTTGATGATCCATAGCCTGCATAGAAATGTATTTCTCCCTTATAAAATCATTCCGGGTTAACCTCGTGACTGGAGCGACACCACTTCAGCTCAGCAACGAGGTCAAAGATGAAAGGACCGTAGCTTTGTTTTTATAGGTTTTAGCCCAGTAACTGGTAATGGAAGAAGTATGGTTGGTTATGAATACGTTTTTTATATACGTTTATATTGCTGCAGTGACTGCAGGGGTTGAGACAGTGTCAGTGGTAAGACGCCACATTTTCATTTTCATCAAGTGCTGACTTCTGCACATCCAGAATCAGACCAGATCATATTGTGCCTAATTTCTGTTTACCAAATGTATATAAAACTAGACAAAATCTTTAAGAAATCCATAATATTTATTATATGATGTTTGATTCTGTCTTCACTGCAGCCACGTGTGGTGCTTTTCCACCTGCAGTTTGGTCCGCACAAGCCTGACATCCTTTAAAGTGCTACAGAGTTCAACACTGATCATCTAATGTGAAGGTAACCACCCTTAACGTTTAGGTGAAAGAGAGATTTTTAAGCTCATGGTAACAGTACACAGATTTTTAACTGTCAGCCTTGTCATTAATCGCCTATCACCTACAAATTCAATCTGCTAGAATATACTGCAGCTATAAAACAACTAAGTGGTGACATTTAGTCAGCACAACCCAGCATGATACTGAAATAAACACTGGAGATAAAGAAAACACACATTGTTGTTTTACCTGTCAACGCAGTCTGGAATCACACTGCTCTGCCCTTACATAGCAACACACGTCACCTTATGCCCTGCTTCTACAATATTACTCATTATGGACTGCTGTGTTGTCCAATGCTAAACCAAGAGAACTAATTCAGAACAACCCTTTCCATTTCTATAAAGCATTTACAGGACCTACTCAAAAAATTAGCATATTGTGATAAAGTTCATTATTTTCTGTAATTTATTGATTAGACTGTAAAATATTTTAGATTCATTACACACAACTGAAGTAGTTCAGGGCCTTTCATTGTTTTAATATTGATGATTGTGGCATATAGCTCATGAAAACCAAAAATTCCTGTCTCAAAAAATTAGCATATTTAATCCGACCAATAAAAGAAAAGTGTTTTTAA
>JAUMHF010000001.1:1560399-1585985 GCA_032359275.1 Microctenopoma steveboyesi
TCTAATGTTTATCAATAAATTACAGAAAATAATGAACTTTATCACAATATGCTAATTTTTTGAGAAGGACCTGTATAAAACCCTTTTTTGTATAAAACCATTTCTAAAAGCCCCTTGTTTTGGTTTAGATCTGGGTTTGTAATACAGCAGAAAGCTGTAATACATCCTACAAATAATGTCATAATTTCTCCCCGAAAAATCTGATATAATTTTATTTAAAAAGACACAGAAAAAAGCAATCAACAATGTTTCTGCAGTTTGCAGGAAGCAGCATTTATTAGTGTTAAACTAAATAAACATGTTCTAGGCCAGCTCACTTTTTTCCAGTGAGCTGCTGTGTTTACATGCACATAAGTTACCAGGGCAGAGAAATAGGCACAACTGACACACATCGTGAACTGTCTAAATAAAAGAACTAGAACCCGATTTTTTGTAAAAACGAGGTGGCATTACTCTAAAATTATCCATCTGTAACAATCTCTCTTTAATCACTCTCTCTGACACACTGCTTCCACTCAAAACACTGGGCTTGTGTTGTTATATTGTTATTCTGCACACTAGGGATCACAAATTGGCCATACATCATTGTATCACTATATCATTGATATAGAGAAATTGCGCTATTACTGTGTGATGTCTTCTCTGTAGCTTTGCAGTGGTCATGCAGATAACGTCCTCCTACATCTCTTTCTTAACTTTCTTAATTTCAACATTCTTCATTTCTTTCTCCTCACTCAGATTAGTACAGCACATGGCAACAAAACACCCCCCACATACATAAAGTTCCCTTAAACCTGCACATGCAAAATTAATATGGCCAACAAAGGCAGCTTTGATAACCAAAAACAGAAGCTTCAAAGAAATTTCAAAAGCTAGCGCTGCAGAAGGAGAAATCAGTGCTGAAAGTCAAAATTACACAGACCCTGTGCTATTTAGAACGCAAGCTGGAAAGTGGCTTCATATTTAACAGTAGATGATGAAAGACCAAACCTACGCTGCCACTGGACAGATGAGTTTGAGGATGTGATTGGACAAACGACATTGGGGGATGTGACTGGCTTAGATGAGATAATAGCAGCAAACTCTCCTGAGGCGCAAGCAAAAAGCTCTAGAAATGTAGGTCAGTTAGTGAACAAACTGAGCCCAAAAGAGTTCACACATGACATGGTAAGGAGAGATACTGCACACACACACTCACACACACACTTACAGATACTCACTTTATAAGAGAGGATCAGATAAAGCTTTATTATTACACTCATTGTATAGTCTTTATAACAGCAAGAATTTTTTTTAGTAATTCAATATTAGTATGTAAAAAAAGATGTTGCAAATCATTTCAGTGAAACCTTAGCAGTGTCTGTCAGTGTAGACATTGAAACAAGATTAATGTATGTTATTAGTGTTGTATGAATTGTGGATGACTGCCAGATGTTCTGATCTGGGCATTTAAAAGGCAAAAACACATAAGCGTTAACCAGACTCTACAGCACTGAAAGTGCTTGCCATCAATACAATATCACTATTATAACAAAGAATTAGTCTGACGCGTTTATCAGTCGGGCTCAGATCAATCGGAGGAAGAGATTTACACGCTTCAGTGCAGACAACAGGGAAATCCAGCAAGTACTACAACAAAACACATAGCCACTCAGAGTACGGTTGTCAAATCAAAGCACACAAACAAGCAAGTGAAGAAACAGCATCTCTCTAACATTTCTAGCTGCTGTGGAAAGGAACTTCGCACTGAACAAGGCAGTGCAATTTATATGAGGATGAACAGGGAGGTGAGAGGGAAGAAAAAAGCCAAGAAGAGAAGCACCACAGAGGAACAAGGAACCAACCTTTAGCTTTTTTTAACCATTGGACCTAAGCTATAAATAGTGATGCATGAGCATTAATAATTTAGCATGACCGAAGCCCTTGGAACAGGAACAATCGATACCTAATTAACCCGAACAGAGGTATAGGTTTAAGAGGGGAGGAAGTGAGACAACGTGTAAAGGAGAGATGGGGACGATGAACAAGCGAGTAAACCTAGCACCTCAGACACTGTTTACTTTACTTGGCAGACGCTTTTATCCAAAGCAACTTACAGGGAGCTAGCGCTGTGTGTCGGGCTCAAGGACATACCTGGTAGGGGATAGACTAGGAGTCAGACGGGGTTTAAAACCTGCAACCTTCTGCGTCCCAGTCTGCCGCTTACCCATTAAGCTACCAGGCCGTTTGTGGTCAACGTATCGAAGTCTCTGTTCTGAAGACCTTAACAAGATGAGTATAAAACGTACATTTAGTATTAATCATTATTATTATTATTATTATTACATTTCTTTTGTGGTTATTTCCAACGCAGGGGGTCCGTGTGAATCAGGATTAGCACTGGAACACTTTTATGTAGTAACACTGTACTAGAGTGGAAACCATGACGTAGCTTTCACAGCTGATTCTTGATAAGCCTATTCTGTACAGTCTTCATCAGCAATCCAGACACAAATTCATGGAGCAGTCTTATGAGCAGTGCTTCAATACGTCTACTGCAAGTGCCCCACCTTCTGTTTTATAGAAGGATAATGCAAATTAAAAGCAGAAGTGGACGCTCAGTGACTGCTCTTTATTGGGACCATCAAGCACCATGGTGTACGTACTGTTGTGCTGGTTTCTTGGCAGCATATCTTGATAACTCATCTTAACCTAATTTTGTACAAACCTAAATTATGGACAAAGAACAAGTGATTAATCTGTTAAGGGGATTTTATCTGACTGATATCATCCTCCTACAGGATAGGAGTGAATATAGTGCAGTACACATAATATACTCCAGGTTGCTATGGAAATTAAAATAGACATTATTAAATTAATAATAATTGTGATCTCAGTGAGTCATAGTTTTTGTGCAATAAATGCAACATTGTGTCAAAATAAGTCTCCCAACTTTTTATTTAAGTAGTCTCTCCTGTCTGAAGCTTTTTTTAATTAGACCCATGACTTAGTTCATGGCTGAAGCAAAACACAAAAACAATCCTCATATTTAAACCATTTTTGGGCGTTTCCTTTGCTCAAGTCTAATTCTTGTAAATTCAGAATTAATGTTTAACACAGTGTCCTGGAGAAACTAAAAGATGGAGGCTGTGATTCTCAAACACCACAGCAGAGTAAGATCAACTCAATCCTTTTTATTTATGTTGGTTTTGTTGTCTGTGTGAGAATAAATACAAATATAAAAGCTTGTTTACTAGGAGTCACAACCACCTCTGGTATTGTGTATGTGTAGACACAGGATGTATCTGCGTGTATGAGTATATGTATGGGTGTGTGTGTTGTGGTTACTAAGGAGGAAAATAAATAAAGCAAATGTGCAGAATTGGCTAAAGGTGTGGTAAAAAGACAAAAGAAAACAAAAACACACACGACCTAAATGTGGTGTGTCGATTCAATCAGACAGCTTCTGTGGAAGGCAAGTCCCTAATCTTATCTCATCTCTCTCTGAAGTATCCGGTGATGAGCTCAAAGGAGGCTGATGTGCACTGGCAGCTATTTCAGTGACTAACACACCAGTATCACACACACACACACACACTAGTGAACGCAGAAAAAACACAACAGCAATCAAAATTGGAGAGTTCAACAATAAAAACTATCGCAAAATATGAATTTAGAAGTTTTACGTATTATGTTACCAAAGTGTGGAGACATTCACAATGTTATGTCACACCGTCATGGCTTAGGCAAGGGAAGGAGGAAAAAAACTGGGTCGAGCACTCTGATTGGCTCATAAACTACCCCCAACATCTAACAGAGGCACGATGGATGACTGCACATAGACAACGAATAATTTTCCAAATCACTATACAAAGCGTATACAGAATGCTGATGCTGAAGATGCAAACGACTGGTCGAGGCAAATATGGGTTCCCATAATGCACCGTGGTCGGCCTTGGTCTCGGATGGGTGTGGCACTGCTCTAAATCTGTGCTTCCTTTGCTCTTCTGTTTGCTCATTTCTACGGATGAACAGACCTCACAGCAGGAGGAACGAAAAAAAAAACAAAACAAACATTCCAATTACTTGTCTAATTATCTAATTATTTCATTATGTGGTGGGGAGCAGGAAGGAGGATGAAAATGGCCTCTGCGTTTCCTTTTCCCCTCTGTGCTTCACTCCTGGTGACAGCACCTGGACATATTTCAAAGTATTACCTTTCTCCACATGCCCTCTGCTATGGATTCTGGGCTTCCTGCTCAGATTTAGCTGCTATTTGATCTGCAAAACAAACATACCCACCCCTCCTTCTTCGCCCCAAACAGCTTTTTGCATGTTCTCTCTCTCAGCTGGAGAACAAAGCAAGAAAGGGAGGATGTGCAAATGTATGAGAGTGCTAACAAGAAACAAATTGAAACAATTAAATGAGAGATGTGTGTGTGTGCACGTGAATGCGTGTGTTTGGAGGGTGTAGGAATGGTTGTGAGGTAGTAAGGTTTTTTAGATGGAGAGCAGTATTTGGTTTATTCTTTAATATTTATCTTCCCTGCTGAATGTAAAACAAGAAAGACTAATTCAAAGATCAACATTAGCAGTTGAGAAATGTAGTGATAAACTAATGTAACACAATCTGTCAGTGTTCTTAACTAGTCCGTTACACAGTTAGGTCCATGCTCATTGGAAATAAATAGAAATCTCATTTGTTTCGCTGCCAAAAATCTTTCTTGACTTGTAGTATGACGAGGTATTGTAAAGCAAACCAGCTTAAACTGTGTTGTGACGTTTCTATCAAGCTACTGTATTTCCCTTTGGAAAAAGGGAAAAAAGCCAGCTGAACATGTGGTGAAGCTGCTGCTGTTGTGCTAATGCTGAGGAACTCACCCCGACCAGTGCAGCCCATTCGATTGTTTAAACATACAGTCAGTCTGTGTAAATGTGGCCTTAGAAGAACACAGTTACTGCTCATGTTTAAAGATGCCTTTCAGTCACAGCTCTGCCATATTAATGCATATTAATGTATGTTTCTGTTTGGAGTCACGAAACTGTTAAAAAAAATAAAGAAGCAAAAATGTATGTCAAAATGGGAGTGGCTTAATTTACCACGTAGTGTAAAATGGGCCAGTGTCCTTCTTCCTATAGGACATCGGCACAAGTTACTGGTTGTCACCACACTGCCAAAACATAAAAACAGTCATAGAAGCCTAAACTAAAACCTTTTCCACTTTTTATCCCACATTCTTTAAAGGAAGTAATTTCGTAATTATACGTTAATCAAGCACATTCAGGCATTTAATCTAAATTCTAAAAACTTGCTTCCTTCCATTTTTGAATATGAAAAGACAAGTGCCTCATTTCTATGGCCAATATATGTCCCTGTCCACTTGACTGTATGGGGCTTTCATTTCACTACAAGGTCGCGACAAAGAAAAATAATAGAAAATTAATGGCACACAGTCAAGAATGGAACAAGAAATGAAATGATTTGCACAGTTTGTGATCCCATTAGAACTAGGTAAACATTTTTGTGCTCATTGACATTTTTAAATTCCTTTCAGACAAATTATTCACAGTATGAATATAAAGAAATATAAATGACTGGAGGAGAGTTCACCACCCTTTTTCTTTGAAAAAAGAAGTAATCCTGGCCTGGAATTTTGTTTCCATTTTTGGCTGACACTATTGCCCCACCTACTGGGATACCCCCAAGTGTAGGCATAGGAACACTAGCTTCAAGTGACTTATTAAAACTCAGTGGAAATAATTATGGCTTGTGTAATTTGCATTTATTAAGGATTAGCATTAGGAAGATGAGGGTTTACATTTGCAGCACAATCCTAATGTTCAGTGTTCAGTTCTTTCTAGCTCTCATGGAATTACAAAAACTACATATTGGCTCACTTTCACCAAAGGTCCCCACTTACAGCTCTGCCTTGTTAGAGCCCCCGGTCAACCCCAGTGGAAGCCTGCTTTATCTGTCAGGTGGATCAGTTGTGTGGATCGGAGCCTTTAAATCATTCTGTCAAGGTTAAAAATGTGCAATAGGCCCTACACAATAAATACTGATTGCTCTCAGTTTCCATCTAATTATCTTATGTAGTAATAAATAAGAAACTTTTTATTTTATTTGGCCCTGTTTTAAGCCTTAAAGTGTGTTGTGTAAGTGCAAGACGAAAAGCACCTCGCTACTCTTTTTCAACTGCAGCTGCTCTTCAAGTTGAGCTAAATTCTGTCATAGGACAGTGACAGCTGGCTTCACCTTTAATCCATTCTTAAAATGCTAAATTAAAAATTTCAAAACCTGCCCGAATGAAACCAAACCTGTCTATGCTGCTAGGCAGATAATAAGATGTGAGAAAATATGTTTCTGTTTTGTTGTGTGGATGTTATAACTAGCTGACAGCATTTAGAGTGTGCATCAGTTTGAGAGTTACGTGTTGCCACCAATACTCTCAATGCAGATCACAGGGTTTTGAGCAGGTGAGCTTAGTGTTTCGGCTGTTGATCCCAGTTCATCACTGCAGCATCCCAATGTTTTGTGTGATACTACTTCTGGCACATGGCAAAGTTTCAGCGCTGAAAGCAACACTGTGGGAAAGTTCTGTGGTGGTGACAAAAGAGTCAACAATCACATGCTGAATCTTCTTGTTAGCAACAAAGAGCTGTGAAACCGAAGCTTTTGTCCGCTTCATTATCTCCTAACACGGAGACTCTAAGGCCAAGCTTCAGCTAGTAATTACCATCAAGTTCCTTGCAAAGGAAGGAGGGGACTTGACAATCCAAATTAATATTTTTTCAAGAAAAAGGCATAACGGCTCGATTGTGTAACAACAAAATCCACAGCACAAATGATGTGTTCTTCTATTAAATGAGAACCATCCAGGCTCAGATGGAACGCTAACAAGGCTAACATCTAATGGTGTTTGTTGAGCTCATTGTTGTTCTGTGTGTCACTGTGTCCTACAGCACACACAACTTCATGATGCCAATCAGCGCTTTGTTCTCTAAAAGGATGAAACTGCATTACAAAGAATCAGGAACCAGTACAGCAGACAACACAGGGTTATCACCATGGTCATGTGACTGCAGGTCGTAGATTACCCTACACCTGCCAGGTCACTGGTTTGATTTTTCCTGGCTTTCAATGAGACAGCAGGTGGAGACAGAAGGTCTGGAACTAGTCATTATTACAATTGTGTGTGAACCTGAAATAAGAGAAGTTGCTGCTAAATAATTATCCACTGATACATTAATGCATATTTACTTGCAGTTTGTTGTCATACTAACCAGGACAATCTAAATGAGTTATAAAAAAATCAGGACAGATTGCAGTTAATTTCACTGATAAAAATATTGCTCCTCAGAGGATGAACCAGCAGCCTTTACAGCCAGTGCTGTTCAAACGGCTGCCAGAGGCTGCACCACAGCTTTAGACTTAGAAATTAATGTAAAACAATTCTATTATATCTATTATAGTCACCAGGAATGAAAAGAAAAGAAGATCTCAGTTAGGCAAAAATGTTGAAATGATCCTTTAAGGTAGATGCTGACAAGAGTACAGCTTAAACTTCTGACCCTGTTCTGGATTTGAGAGTGATAAAAAAGATCAAACAACAACATGTAAATCAGTAGATTTGATAAGTTAAGAGCCTGAAGGATTCAGTGAACAACGAGCGGTAACTGTAACAAACACACTCAGTAATGAGATTCAGTGACTCACTGAGCCATCACACACACGCACACACACAGCTGAGTAAAGATGCACTGCTGCAGCACACATGCCTGTCATCTCCGACAGAAACACACACAGGCAGAAAATCCAATTTGTGCAGGCAGGACCTCGGCCACCTACCACACTGTGGGGGGCTTTTCAGCTCTAACAGCCTCAATCCTCCACCTCTAGCCCCTCCTCCCCCTCCACCCCGTGTCCAAACACAGTGGAGGTGTAGGGTGGGCTTTTATAAGCATTTAATGCCAATGATTAAAGATAGAGGTGAAGTTCGAGGTTCTCTGCTAAGCACCAAATACATGTGTTTTTTCTTTTAACAGCCGAGTGGAGCTGAGTGCACAGACGTGCGGCGTCCACTGTGCCTGTATTTAAGCTCCACTGGAGGTATTTTATTCCAGCTGTCCTAAACATTTTCAAGAATTTTTATTTGACATTTAAACTTTACTACTTTCCACAGTGAAGTGAGGTGGAGAAATGTATGAAACAAAGGCTCCAGGTAGACCTGGACCTTGCCCCAGCTTGTGCCCCTCACGTATTACTGTACAGACATTCAAGTCACAGTGCTGACTCTCTGGATACTCTATTAAGCAGCAGATGCCGACTGCTTCAAATACTGTAGCATCATTGTAGCAACACTCAAACAAACAAATGTATTTCCTACACCCTCACAGATCCTTGTCAGAGTTCAGCCCTGGAAATGTATAATTTTGGCCAAATCAATATGCCAAGAGGAAATTATGTTGTCATTCAAAGGAGGATCATTTATCATTTTATTTATTAGTTATTATTTTATTATTTACATTTGTAATTCTCAGTAGTTTTTCTTAACAGGTAACTGCAAATACACCAACGCTGAAAGCATCTAAGTCATTTTTACCACTATCTGCTATACGCTACTCATCACTTAAACCTATTGTTTCCAAAAACATATTAGTACACACCAATCACCACTTTCAGGTAAATAAAAAAATGTGTTTTCACATTCCTACCAAAATAAGAGCATCACACAACACAACCACAGGAAACCCTTCCACGGTTTGTTTTGTTGACAGTATCTGGTTTTCACATCCCCTAACAACCACACCGAGTCCTGGACCTTCACGTGTGAAGCTGAAGTCTTCTTTTTCAGCAACAACACTATAACTCACAGACTCACAGTATGATCTAACAGAGGCACCAGCACGCCCTCCTGTTCCTGTTTTTCACACTTTTATCTCCCTTCTCTGTTGATTAATGCTGTATTATTGTCTGCATATCCAGAGCAGCACTTTCTTTTTAGTTTATGTTATTTTGGCGTTTCTGGTCCCGTTGCTTTAAAAAGGTTGATAACAGGCTAAACCTCTTTAACAGTTCCCCTCTCTGCTCTCCTCTTGACCTGCTGGGGCACGTGGGCAAATTCCTAACGGGATTTAATAGAGAAAAAGAAAAGAAAGAACACAAAAGCCTCACACAAGCAGACTAAAAGGACTTGCGCAAAGATTGTTATGGTCTATTTGAGGAGTGTGTGTGAGCGCTACAAAGAGAAAAACATAGAAAGGGAGTGGAGCGAGACATTCAGCAGGACCATTAATGCAGAAAATACAAAACAAAATTGAAATATAGTTGCTCAAATTTACTTCATCTTTAAATTTACAATCACTCTCAGCATTCCTTACTTAACTTAACTAATTTTATATTTTTTTATTTTCTTTTAGCTATTTCCCTACAAACTCTTCCTTTACAGTTTCTTTCTTTTCTCAGCTTCACCTTGCTCTCTCTGCATTTTTTCTCTCTTTTATTCTCCCCCTCCCCCTCTCAGTAATGCCCTTTTCACTCCCACTTTTTATCTAGTCATTGTCTTTATTACTCCCCTCCCTCTTTCTTTCCATCCGTGCGTTACACCTGCTCAGATAGCTTGCGCCGCTCACAGACGCGCACTCGAACGAGACTGAGAAGTGAGAAGGATAAACTGGCAGCTTGTTTGAGGTCACGATTCTTATTATTTTCAGGAAAATAATAACAGCTGTAAGTGTAAATTTAAATGCTCATGCTTTAGTAGTACTAGTTATCTCTGTCATTAAGCACTATACTTTGGGCCATGCAAAGAAAAAGCAGCTTGTTTTGTCTAAAAGCCAAATATTCAATTTACTCTTATAAAAGACATATTCATAGATCAAATGTAAAGCTGATGTTGAAAGCATACTTTGTGAAAAACTGCACATTAATTTCATTTGGAAGAAACTTGTGTGATTATCAAAGTCTAAAATCACACTGTGATGCATTTACAGGCTCAAAACCACACAGTCATTATCACCATTCGGGTGTCGGCTGCAACGATTCACTCTGTCAGTCTGAAGAGTTAAAGCAGAGTTAACTTATATCAGATTTGGAAAAAAGGAAGAGGGCGTGTTCTTTCTTTAATAAGACACAATGGATCTGATGGAGAAGCAATTCTCAGTGAGACGGGAGAGAAACTGCCCTGCTGTTAAGCTCCATCCGTCTCCTCCCCCTCCCTCCATAAACACGCGGCGGAGGCTTTTACCGAGGCCTCATGCTGACTGACTGATTGACTACATTTTCCTATGCGTGTGTGTTGTATGTGCAGAATATATGCACTAAATGAGTGTGAGTGAGAGAGCTACGTGTCTCTATTGATGAACCACAGTAGCCGTTATGATGTTAAATCTAAAGAAACGCCCAACATACACAGAGGAGGATTAATGCAAACAGTCGTCTGTGTCTGTGACTTAATCTCAGTCCACACGATCACTGTCACTGGCTGCTATAGAAGAAGAAGATAGCCTGCAGTTTACATTATTTTTCTTTTTATGAGCAAAGTCTTACTGACAATAATGTCTGTTTTTTAAAATAACCCTGACTGAGACCCTGGCTGCATAACATTTGCATAAATATTATAGGTAACATCAAGAGCCAAGAAGACAGCGATACATCACACAAAGGAAAGGAAGACTGGCCACTGTGACTTTCACTGCATCATTGAGCATCTTTATCAGTCCTTTTTAGTACATTCTAGTCACAAATATGTACAACATGAAGTGAAAATAATTGTATTAATACCTACAGTAGCTCAATACAGGGCTTCTCTAAACCGAAGCAGTGCCTCGTTGCGGCTCCTAATCACAGCCTGCGTGTGGGCAAGAAAAAGTACTTTCCCCTCGAAATGTCTTAAATTGGCTCCGTTATTTGTAGAGGTCAAAACAGTAAAAAAAATTCAATTTCAAAAGATAGAATTTGCTTTTAATTCACTTTAATCGCGTGGGTCATTGATGGAGTCCTGGCAGAATGAAGACCTTGATACTACTAAATATTGCCTTAAAATGTCTGGCTGCCAGTTGTAGATGCTATTTTATTCAGGCAAAGATTATTATCTTACACTTAGCAACTTCAGCTGAGAACCAACATATTAACTAAATAATGTTCAATTTGAAAGTAAACGTTAATGCAGTTCTGCAGTGAGACCAGCCATGTTTCTGTGTCTCCCATATAAAAGAAATTAACATGACAACTGGAAATGTTCCAGTTGTCAGTAAACGTGTGAGTGAGTGTTTATCTGTGCTAATGTTTTTTTGGCACAGTAAGGTATCACTGGATAATTTCATTAGAAATCAACTAACTGCATCAGACTCCTCGACTGCAGTTTGATACGATTACACATGAAATACTAGTTTGTTATTCAGAAATTACAGACTTCAGAATACATACACTAACAAACAGAATTAGATCTCCACCGTACGTTTCTGTGCATGTATGGCACAACAATGTATCTTACACTGATTAAACCCGCAGTTAATATTACTAAAATGTATACGAAGAGTCTGAAATTCGATTTTGTTACCGTAGACAATTTAGATTCTAGGTGAACAGTTATCTAAAGTTTCACAGCCACTTGCATCAATGTCTTTTTCTATATTCATTCTTCTAGTGATAATGATTACAGAAACATATCCTCTTGTCATCTATTGAGCTTATTAGAAGCTTTGAAACTAAATATAACACTTCATTTCACCCCAGATATCAATGATGCTTCATTTGCACTGGGGTGGTGTTTGTTGGTCCAACACGTAGGCAGTGAAGGTTCAGATTCACTAACATATTACTTTGAAATTTACAAGAGCCAGACACACACTCACACATGTGCACGTTGACATAAAGAATGAATAAAACCACGCTGCTGCACCTGCACAACAAGCTCGGGAAAAGTCTTGACCTTGACCTTTGTGCAGCTCTAAACACTTTACACCAGTTTGAACCTGCTGTCAGGAAGCAAAATAACTGAGGGTGCCTTTAAGGACGAAAGAAAAACATTCCAATAGCTTGAATTTCACTTTTATCTCAGCCTATCATCAAAACTTTTACTGCAGAAAAGCAGACAACTGCATTTTCTGCACCACTGATGCTATGAGCAGCCGACAGGGATGAGTGGAAGCAGAGAGATCTATAAATGCTGCAAGTAAGAAGGGTAGAAGGCAGGAACATTTTCCAAATTTGCGTTAAATTTAGGCGAATCTGAGAGTATTGGTTACAGAGGGACACCTGTCTGCCGAACAAATTCTTTCTTTAAAAATTACTGATAGAATATTCTATGGGGATTTAAGAAACACGTGTTGCTGTTAAGTGGGAAGATCCCACAAACTCAGCAAACACAAAAAGACAAAAGTAGAAAATAAACGGTTTTATTCAGACCTTTTTAAACAAACTTCCTACCTGCATATTTAAATAAAACCAATAACAATATGCCAAATAAGTCAGACTGAAATTTGGAGAATGTTAATCACACAGTTCTCACAGTGCAAATGTCATCTTGCTTTACTACTTTATAGATAAGATATTTCAAAATATATTTACACTGTCATGTTCTTTTTTAAAAGAGGACAGACTTTGTGTGTAAGAACAGGCGCCTTCAGGCGTCACAAAAGTATCACACAAACTTTTGAGCATTAAAATCTCACTCAACAGCCATTTGCTCATGTAAATACATTTGCCTGCACACACACACACACACACACACACAGAGGAATTATTTAACGTCTTTTAGCCTCGACAACATCGGACAGATGTGATGATTGGTTGAAATCTGGGTGAGTTAACAAGGTCAGGGGCCCAGAGCCGATGGTACAAAGACATATTTTTGTACTTGTGTGTGTGTGTGTGTGTGTGTGTCTGTGTGTGTGTGCTAAATGTGTATTGTGTTTGCAGTCAGTGTGTGTGTGGGGAGACTTGTTGTTATCATATGATGTTCACATGAATCTGTGCTGCTTATAGTTTGACAGACAAAGTGAGCGATTCACAGACATAAGAATCTTAATAACAGAAATTCCCCCGACAACACAACAGATGATTGTTGAGCTGGCCCGACTGATCAGACTTTCTCCAAACCACAGGCTTAATTTTCATGGCCATTAACATGAGTAGATTTTCCAACAAAAATACACATTTGCCATTTTTCTGAGGTGCAAGCTGCAACTCTGAGATTGTTTTAATTCATTCTGAGGAAATTTTCTAGACTAAAGACACAGCTTGTTTGTTTGCTGCCTTACATACATACACTGGTCCACACCTGTCTGGGCCCAAAAAAATGGCACAGTGAAAATAAGATAATATGACATTGTAGGTCTTTTATAACACCAGCAAAATGATTGTAATGTCTGGCAGGAGGTTGTGGTGGATGGGTAGTACGTCAAGCATAGCTTTTTCACACAGTGTAACAACTTTCTGTCATGTCATCTTTCAAATGTTGTGATTGTTTCATGACAAACCTTCTTTGTAAGAAGTTATTTAAAAGGCTAAAAACTTTAAGGTTTCTTAGGCGACCAGGTCCTGGTTCTCCCAAAAAATGATGTTTGACAGTACACTACAGGATTTAAAAACTGGCTAATATCATAAAGCTTTCTGGATTAAAGGTGAAACATCTTCAAGAACAAGTGAAATGAACAGCAATGTTTTTGTAACCTAGTATATTGAGATCGCTTTGTTTACACATTTTTTTGGTGTAGAGAGGAAATAAGTGTTACATCAGCTGGCATTTCTTATAACCAATGGCATATTTGGTTGTATGAGAGGGTTGGTCAAAGTTTCTGGGTGTTAGATAGAAGATGTGTTGGACTGATGTCTGATACCTGTGCAGGTCACCAGCATCACAGTACTGAGTGGTAGAGGAAACATCAGACGTCATCAGTGATGTATAACATTACTTCAGACACACAGAATTTCCAAAAGGTTCATAAAAAGGAAATCTTTAAACTCGCTGGCTTTATGACAACAGGAAGGACACAGCTGCAAGAGGAAATAAATAAAGACATGCTGAAAATTGCTGGTGTGTTTGGCAGAGGCTAAACTTGGGACATGAAATCGTATTATTGTTCCTTGGCGCATCGCAGGATGTGAAAACAGTTGGTTTGCCATCACGGTTTCTATGTGTCTTATTAACAGATGAACAATTAAAGCTGTAAAGCAATTAACTGCTCATTTCCTTATTTTGTCCTTCGCACGACAGCATAAAACACTAACATTAGCTAAAAAAATCTTTAAAAAGAACAAAATACACCTTTAGCTCCTTTCAGCTGCTGAAGAAGCGTTAAATTACATTTACATACATTACAAATTACATTTTTGATCGAATTTGTGTTTGTCGTAAGCCGCCACTGTCACACAGTGTAAGGTGATGAAAATCAGTATGTAGAGTCAGCAAAGGAGAAAATGACAGACAGAAGAAAACATTTTTTAAAACCCGAATGTTGTTTTCATAAATTTGCACATCATTTCCGTATCTGTGTCACAACTATGAAAAGTCCAGTAGGTAAATTTGAACCAGAGCTCTGCGGACACTAAAAATGGTTTGCTTAATGTTTCAGGTTATTAGGCTGAACTGGATTAGTTAAAACCTGCTTGATCAGTGTATGTGTGATGATCCATGAAGACATAAACACACATCTAATTAATTCTGAGAAATGGTCAGGTTATGAAACCCTTAATCACCTGTGACTGGGATCCATTAAGCATATTTGAAACCCTGTTAGGTTTTGGTTTTATATTTGGGGTCATAACGTAACCAAAAATAATTAAAAAAAGCTGAGCTGAGCAGAAGGTTTATTTCCTTGAAAACGAAAAGGAGAAAGAGATTAGAAATTTCTCATGCACCTGCACTGCCAACGCACGCGCATATGTATCAGTATATGTTTGCACAGACACACACACATACACAGATATGACCATATGGCGGCTTTTAGTCGTCTTAGTTCTCTCTCTCACACACACACACACTGTACCCAGGAGAGCTTTAACAACTGGTCATAAATATTTCCCTATTTGCAAATCAAAGGTCTGGTGTTCTCTCTTAGTTTGCCAGTGTGTGTGTGAGAGAGAGAAGAAGAGATGCAGAGAGTGAGTGAGAACAGAGGCAGAGGGGGAGGGAGACAGAGAAAGAGGGAGGGAGGGGGAGAGACTGTAGCTCTAGAGTTCAATATTGACACAGCAGCAGAGGAGCCCTCTTTCACATTAATATTAGATGTTATTATCACTAATATAGAGAAAAGTTCTTAGTTAGCTCCACCCACACCACTTCGCGTGCACACACACACACACACACACACACACAGGAAGTGGTACTCTCACTGTGTTTATAGCCGCTCCTATCATTGAACTGTTCCCTCAACAGCCTCCTGGCCAGTTCATCCTCAGAGTCCAAAGAGTCGCTGATATGCAGCGACACACCTTAGTTCAAAAAATGTTCACAACTCATTAACCACATGCAAAGACAAATGTGAAGCCACGGCGAGTTTAGCGAAATGTTCATCTGAACAACAAAGACCTTTTTCCTACTGCTGAAATGAAAACTCTTCTCCTTTTTTCAGTCAAACACACTGATAACACCCCACACACACACACACACACACACACTCTTTCTACCACAGTGACTCAAACAACATAATGACGGCTGCACGGAACAGTCACATATTTACTAATGAAGGCGAATAACCAATCCAGACAGACCTCCCCACTGTCTTCATGTCACAAAGTAAATAACCAAATAGAAACTGCAGGGAACATAATAAAGCAATAATAACCTGATCTTGAGCATCGTATCATTTCTGTTATCAGTGGGGAGGCTGAAGACATGATTAAAAAAAAATAACACATATTAACTTTTTATAATACAAATAACATGGTTGTTTTATTGTGTAAAAATGTCATCAACATGTTAAACATCTCTTTTTATTGCAGCTTAGATTAACCATTAATCTATAGCATAAAGTATGGTTGCTATGGTTACCTGCGGCTTTATATAGGCCCGAGCACTGATTGAGGTGTGATTTAACCTCCTATATGATTTACCGTGCTAGCCAATCAGAGCAGGTTTCTCTGTGGCTGTGGTTTATAATCACATCGCTTCAGTTCTGTTAGGTAAGTTAGAACTCACTGTTTACCAGTCTAATTTCTTTTTTACAAAGAATTTCACTTTTTTCTCGTGGTTCTGATCTCTCACAGGTTTTCCTTTCTTTTCATTATGCTAAAACTGCACAACTAGCAGTTACAGTAATTGTAATTAACCACAAAGAAATGTGTTTCATATAGCTTTTAAAGAAAAGGAAGCAAATTTATACAAATTAGTGTCATAACAAGCAAAAAATACTTTTATATGTACGCTCCAAATCCAAAACAGCTGCCTAATGTTTTTACATTTACTTTCAAACCACTTGCTCCACATGAATCATAATTTGTGTGGGAGTCGTAATGTAGCAGAGAACAAAAGGGAAAAAAAACAAACAGGACTGAGCCACTATATGGGACAAACCTGTGAGCACACACTTGTTAATATGCTCCTTGGTTCTGGTACTGGGGATGACATCCAGCAACTTCCAGATCTTTTGTTTTATGAAAGGTGCACATGATTTTCATATTAGTGTGTCCCAGGCCACATAATTTAAACCACGCTATGATATAAACAGAGCTATCATTGCCAGACCTGGCCCACATCATACCACTCAGCCAGCAGAAAGTTCCTCATGTACCTACCCCACATTTATACGCCTGTGTATGCACAGACACACATACAACCATATGGCATAAAGTCAACTCGTCTGTGTTGTAATTTTGTAGCCTGATTTAGACGAGCTTCAGCTCCTCACTGTGCAACACTGTGTTTTCGTTGTAGCTGTAAAGCTGCAAGACTGGCGGATAAACTGCAAAAGCCTGCAGTGATAATTAGTCAGAAAGGAATGTGTTTTAGTGCATCTTTTAAAGTAAGGAAATCACTCGTTCACATGAATTACAATTTATTACGAGAGCTGCAATATTTCAAACTGATCTGAGCCGCTGCTTGTCGAAGCACAACATATGGACACACGAACTGATACAGGATAAAATGAGGCTTAAAATGAACTGTGTGCTTTCAACTTTGTGGCAACAGTTTGTGTTTCTCCTTGTGAAAAAACTGTGAAATCCTCCAGTCTGCTGTGGACAAACTAGACCGGCCCACACAGATCCCTCACTCCCAACACTTTACAGCGCCGCTGGGATGGACTAGAACATCGAAAAACCAGTTTTGAGTTCACTGCAGCTGACAGTAAGCGGTCCAGATTAGCTGGATCTGGAGTCAGCAGGTAATAAGTAGTCATAATATATTGGAGGGTTAAAGTTCTCTCCTCAGGCTGAAGCTCTCAGTGAACCAAATTACTGCACTGTTGATTTTTACTTCCAAACAAGTAGAGCTCCACCTCTTCCACTTCCCTGCGGAAATCTACAAATGGCCCGATACTGTATGAATTATTCGATGGAAGGATGAAAAAGAACTACAAATTAGAGTCATGTCAAGTGAAGTGCTCGTTAAGTGTTGAGAAAACACTTGGTCCATGCTGATCTGCTTTTTCCCTTCAATTAGAATAGTGAATTCGAAGAAATCAGATGTTTGTGTCAACTGTGCAGTTGTGCTCGAATAAGAATTAGAATCGGAGAACTTTTACGTGACTTGACCACAGTGATAACAGTATTCAGACCTGTTTTTTTCGTTTTGCACATTTTTTCCCGATCTGCACATCACTACAAATTATTATTGTGGAGGTGAACAGAGAGTTTGTTAGATTTTGTGTTGTGTTTTGTGTTGGTTTATGTCCTGAGTAAACCGTGGGACCTTGTATAAACAGCTGTGTGTGATTTTTAGTTTTATTTTCCCATAAAATAATTTTTTCTTTTTAAAATAAATTTACAACACAAAGTAGAAAAAGTACATACAAACAAGAATAGTTTCCAAAGCACCTGTAAGTGCGAGAAGTAATAATATTAGTATGAATAAGAAAAGTGTGTACGTGTATCATAAAAATAAACACTGACACATTCGAAGAAACACTAACAGGGAGGAAATATGGAGGAAAAAAACCAACCTGCCTACGCATCAATTAAGTCTGAGACGAAAATGTCTGCAGCTGCCACTGCAACACACTCTGCATACGAGTGTATGTCTGACACACACACACATTTAAGGGTGGGTGTTAGAAAATCTAACAGAATAAAAAGTTGCTGAATATAAGTGCCTCTTAGCAGAAATGAAGTAAAAAAATTCAAGAGATCCTTTAGCGAGATGCAGACTTCCCGCGCCTGATTGATTTCTTTATAGCTGTCTCTGAAATACTAGAGTTTGTACTGACAGTGGGTGACATAATCATGATGAAATGTCCAAATACCCAAAAAACTAATCTGTCTAGACAGGAAATAAAACCATGACAATAGCAAGATAAAAATGTGAGAAAGACAAGGAGGAGTGAGGGGAAGGCAGAACAGGAAGAGAAGCAATGAGAAAGAAAGAGAAAAGACATGAAGAAAGATGAAAGTCTACAAGAGGAGAGACGAGCGACATGGATGAAAAAAGACTAAGCGAAATGTGAAAGTGTGTAATGAAGTGAAGTTAAATGAGAAAAAAGGGAGAGAAGGTGAATTAGGAGAAAAGGGAGATTAAGGGAGGAGAGGATGAAAGAGAGGAGGGATGGGAAGGATGCATGCAACAGGGAGAGGAGGGAGGAGATAAAAATACAAGTGACATTTCTCCTGATGGTGATGGGAGTGACGGCACTGCCAGTGCGGCGTTTGTTGCTTGACCTTCAGTTTGATTGGAGAGTGTGTGAGAGTGTGCGTGTGTGTGTGTGCGTGCAGCAGCATGGTGGGACCAACACCTAACTGAGGGTGACACGGTCACACACAGAGGGGGCTGAGGGCCAGGCAGCCCGAGCCTCACAAAGCACAGCTGGTCCTGTCATCTCCACTTATCCTGCCTGCCTCCAGTCCGCATGTACTGTAATTGTGTGTGTGTGTTCATGCTGTTGGGTAAAAGCCAGATGCAAAATCCTGTGAACATAAAGGTGCATTAAATTACATTTTTACTGTGCCACTGCACTGTGTAACCATAAATTATCTGTGAGGGATGCCAGGTCCAACCTCTGGCTGAGCATCAGGGTCACTGCTGGCCTCAGAGTTCAAACCTGATTTAAAGCTACAGCAGTCAGTACAAGTAATCAACTAATTAATCAGTTAAAGGTTCATCCAGAAACTATTTCGATAACCAATAATGGTCATTTTTAGAGCTCAGCTGGTTCATTTGATTCTGTGTGATTTTTAATAACAACAAGCAAAGTTTATCTTTAGATAAATTAGAATGTTAAATGAAAATGAAATTAATCCTTTGTTTATTCTCGATCCAGGGTGTAATCCACTTATCCACCGTTACCCAATCTCTTAGTTAGCTTTCAGTCATTTTACATAGAAAATAGTTGTTTAATAAATAACAATAGTGAAACCCAAAGATACATCTTTCAATCCAACCCTGTCAAATTACCTTACCTCATTATATTAATAACATCTGGTTATAGTTATGTTCCCCACATGTATCTGTGATTGTAGTTTAGTTGTAAAGAAACCTACATGTAAGGAAAGAGGGTTGGTTCAATCTTGCATTTTGTGCTTTTAAATAAATTTAAAAGTGTAATGTAGGAGTCGATGATTTTCAGATATTGGTGGCTTCAGCTCGAACATAACCACAATCTGTTTCCCCCTTCCTGGGCCATTAACAGACTCTTAACTCTTAACCCTAACCCTTCCATCCACCCCAGACCAACACGAGGTAGAGCGCTAACATGAGGTTAGCGCTCTACCTCGTGTGTGCCGTAAAGGGAAGCAAGCTGTGTGCACATTTTGCAGATTTTACAGGTCAGGCTACAGGCCTGTAGATGCTGCTGATATTCTTGGGTCAGTACAGTAATTATTTGAATCATTTTACTGCGCTGTAGTGCAACACCACAGTTCACTTGGCTCACTACTCAGCTAACAGAGAACCATTGGCAACACATGCAGAGGAAAGAGCAGCTTTACACAAAGGTTGCGCTTCTCATTTTATGCACAAATCGATCTCTGAAAATGAGGCAGGGGGCCATTATATGCGCTGTGGTCTCCCCATTACCTCTAGGTGAAGTCTCCTGAGAACACAAAAGATGGTGGGGAAGGAAATTCAGTCTTCTCATCAGCCAAATGCTCTGTGAGACCTCACCAAACCCAGTTCATTTACCAGCTGATTTTACAGCACAGCAGAAAATAAGATACACAAGCACAAACACTGAGGAATGCATCACTAACTGTGGAAAACACGCAACAAATGTATGTGGCTGTGCACACCTACACATGTGAGCAACTAGGAGAGCAGCGGGCAGGCAGAAGAAAAAAAAACAAGAAGAATGACAGGCTGAGGATTTGTAGACAAAGAAACAGAAATGGTTGGTTAGGTGGGAGTTAAGGTAGACTGTGGGCGGTGCTGAAGAAATGGCTCAAGTCTGGGAGAGAAAAGCTTTGACCTCTACTGTTTTCTTTTAGTTTTATGGAGACAGCAACTAAATAAGATGATAACAGAAAAAGCAAGTCAGAAACAGGTTTTCAACTTTTTTTTAATCAGATTTTTAGATGCTAGTTGTAGCCTTATAATCCGACTGACTTGACCTTTCAGTTGAATGTATTATTCATTAGCAAGATGTCTTCACATTATTTCATTTGGCTGCAGGGTTTATTTTGGTCTAACCTGTCACGAATGACAAGTTCCACACTAACAAATCCATCCAGTACTTACAGTACCAGGTACCACAGTTAATTCTCCCTCCTCAGAGCTAGCTAACAAAAATCTGCACTCACAGATCAACATCCGGTTTCTTGCTCCAGCAAACAATCTACTCCATCAGGCCATGATGTTTTTACTGCTGCTTCCACTTTAACCTTATTTTGACACTGGTTGATGTATTTTTGCATGTACTACGTTTGGCAGAGTGGCATTTTCTTCTCCTTCAGGCTGTGACCATGTTGCTTTTCTAATTAAAAACTGTTACAATATTTTACCTAAATCACACATGAAAGTCATGAATCACCTGTCGTTGCCCATGAGGGACAACTGCTGCATTGAAGCGCGTCAACATATCTATATGAGCAAGGTGAAACAAAAATGCTTCTTTAAACTTTTAGGGCATTTTGGTCCATTTATTTTTAATGATGTTGTTTTGTGAATGTTGACTGTATTTAAGTGTTTTGCATAAATATCTGACCCCAGGTCACCGAGCTGACAGCTTTAAATTCAAATGCTCCTATTTAAACCTGAAACTCTGATTCTGGAGCCATGCATTGCTTTTATTATTAGGAAAAACAAAGTCAGACCCACACGGTGGTTGCTTGTAAAAGCTGGACTGCACTGGACTCACATTACAGACGTTTTGGACAGATCCAACTAGATGCTTTAGCTTTTTCCTTCTTACTGATCATGGTTGAATAAAAAGCTGGTTCATCCCCTCAGGAGCATGAATGTGCTCCTCAAACCGTACGCCAGTGTTCCAGGTGTTTTTATTAGAGTTAATATTTTGGCTTAATGGTGAAATTGGAATAAAGCTCATCTGTTGCTTAAGATTTAAAGGCTTCGTCATTAAAGGAGCACAAGTTTCTTCCTTTCTTCCCTATCACAGCTATATTATTTGCAGTGCTCTACTTTTCAGAGATTTGGTGTCACTTTGAAATGTGCCATTAAAACACATTTCCAGCTGTGCTAATATATTTGTATATTTTAGGTCAGGCTCCTGTGAAGTAGTATTTTTGCCTAATTGCAGCACAAGGAAAAATTTTAGGATTTTTTTTCTGATGATCACATTCACAGTATTTATACTTAAATAAGCACAAACATTTCATTGCAGTCGAGTCAGCCAATGACCAACCTTTTTTAAATTCACTCAACAATCACATGGCTGGCCCTGCATTCACCTGTCCGTTTTGTATGTGGAAGAATCACATCAAGTGGGAAAACTGGCGCTTCCTCTTCAGCCTCTGTTCTCTGTAGAATTTACTCCCTGTGTTCGTCTTGACAGGCTGTAACACAGACGGTGGGTTCGAACCTCGTCTGACTGGTAGTCCATCCCCTACCAGGTGTGTCTCTGAGCCAGACACCCAGCGCTAGCTCCCTGTAAGTCGCTTTGGATAAAAGCGTCTGCCAAGCAAAGTAAAGTAAGACGAAGACCAACACACGCCGGAACAGTGATAGGAGCTAAGTAAAGCAGGTAAAGTTAGCATACAGGCTCAGATCTTCCTTCTCTCTTCCAGTCTTGTCACTTCTGTTTTGATTTGTAAACCGAACTCACACAGACAAATGAGCAAACTACAAGGAAGCTCAATTTTAGTGATTGAACAGGTGACCTCTGCCTGACTACTCTTTTTGGTACATTTTGGAGACTTCCTTCTGATGTGAGCTGGACATGAAACTTTAATGCTTATTTGCACCAAACTATGTGACAGAAAACTAATATAATTTTATTATGTCATTCTTCAATGAAAATAAAAATCATGGTAGTTTAATTATTCTAGCAAAGTTTTATATTGATGGTTTTTCTTTGTGTATCTATATTATTCTATTGTTACATTCTTGAACATGTTTTAATTGTTCAGTGTATTTATGTAGTTTTCCTGTGTGTGAGGCAGAGCTAGAGTTATCTGCATCTCTACGTCCAAGGCCAAATTAGTCTTTGAATTGACGTCTCACTCAGTCTTTGAATTGCAAATAATCACCAGTTGTCTCTGTGTCATTTGTTGAGCAAACCTCATCCATCATGTGTCGTCTCAGGGTTTGTTGTATTAATCTGACATACTTTACTCAACCCTCCCTCTGTGCCTCTCCCTATTGTTCCACATCAATTATTGTGTGTGATTCCCCTCTTAGAGGTACTGTGCTTGGCAGGGTGCACTGGTGACCTGGCATGCTGCCATGCCCAGTAGGCACAGAGTCTTTAAACAAATATTAAATCCCTCTCAAACACTTTACCTAAAACAAAGTACAGCTCAGTCTTAACAAGTGACTCAGTTTTCTCGTTGACTGAAACACACAATCACCACAAATATATGTTTTTATATCATGCAGCCTAAATTTGTGACTGTGCAGCGGTACGTGTACGAGAAGAGCAAACTCTGTCCTTGTTTCAAGCATCATATGTTTGTCCTGCACATTGTTGGCCCTATTCAAGCAGTCAAGCCAAATACAACAAACAATGGAGGCCTTCTCCTCGCTGTCAGGAGACGGTCATCGTGTTTTCAAGTGTGCACGTGTGGAACATGTCTCTGTGTGCATAACCCCCATTGTTTCGTCCACAGAAGCGTGTCTGCGCCTTCTTAGAATATTATCAAGTCTTTAGTGGACTGGACATATATATTTCAGCATAACACAGTTTACTGACATGACTCCTTCATTGCCCCTGGTAAAAGAGTTATTTTATGTTGCAGTGGTTATAGAAATAGCATTATTGTCACCTGCAGTGGAAGCGGTTTTATAAGTTGGTGTAAATATGCTTTTAGTAAAATATTGTTCATTATGTCCTAATGTTAGTGGATTTTCCTTTAGTGGGAGAAGTATCTTTTTTTTTCCAACTAAACTTTCACGATTCTCTGTCAGTTTCAAACTTAATTCGTCACCTGCAGTAAAAAACAGCGGCTGTGTAATATTAGAAATGACAGAACGCGCATGGTGCTACACAGCGACAGTGACATGTAACACACACATGCTGATTACAGTATTTAGCAGTGACTTCACATCTGTAAGGGTTCAGTAAATCTAGTTCACTTTGATCACATTCAATGCTGAAAAAAAAGCTTTTCATGCAGTTTAGCCCTATTTGACATTAACTGCGCCACATGAACACATTCAGTTGTTTTAAGAAAAGAAAGAAAAATTTTATATGTATCTGAGGTCTGCACTGCTGAACTGTTTTGTGTATTAACATATTATCATTTCAGAGACCAAGACGACAGCTGTTTATTCATATGACAGAGTTCCTGTTCAATCCTTTAATGGTTGTTGCCAGCGAACTGTCCTTTTAACTGTGCCCCATGATAGCTTAACACTACTTAACCGTGTGCTCAGCCTCATTATTCTCTCATTAGCTGGTCCCTCTTTTTTAGCAATGCGACGTGCTACATAGTATTAGTTAATTGCTAATGGCAGTCTGCACGGCACTCGTTTACTTTCATTTCATTAATATTGAATTCACACAGAGAAGCAGTGATTTGAGGTTTTCCCCTCATTAAAATAATCAGGCATTCCCTGAGCTTAAACGTCACATGACTCACCCCCAGTCTTAACCCCTCACACAGATCTTTAAAGACTGTCCTTGCCTTCCAAAAATATCTATAATGTCCACAAAAATCTTGGTACAACAGCGACCTTCCACACAAAAGCAGCCATTAAAGGCGGGTCCAAGTAAACATTCCTGCTGCTCTAAACCCTTAACAGCTCTCACCAGCCCCTTTGTGTGTGCATTAGAGTGTGTGCAAATGTCTTTATGTAGGCATGTGGACATATTTCTGTTCAATACCATCATTGTGAGGACATTTTGGTCAGTCGTCATGACTTTAGATGTTTGAGGGTCGGGACTTGTTTTTAAGCATAAGGTTGTTAATGTTAAGGCAAAACACCTGGAGAATGTTTTTTTTTCATCAGTGAGGGCCCTCACAACTACACAAGTGAATCTGAATGTGTGTTAACTAACTAACAAACACAAGCAGCAAGGCTCACATGGTTTCTAATGTCTGAACTACTGTAGTAAGGAAGTCAGGTGGTTCACATATCCAGAGAAACACACACACACACACACACACACACACACACAGGAATGCTTACACGCATTTTGGGTTGTGTCAAGGACGCTGTGTACAAAGATTAGTTTGAGGAAATGGAGGACTTCAGTCATTGTTAGGGCTGAAGTGAAGGGAACATAAGATTTATGATGTGCATGTTTTATCCCAAAGATTAAAAAGGTTTAACATGTTTACAATTTTTATTTCATAAACTATATTTTAATATATATTATTTACGAGAAACGTTACAATACAAGTACAAAAACTATGAATTTTGTTTTGTACACTTTAGACCCGACGATCACAAATGTCTGACAACAAAAGGATGAAATGTGATGCCTCTATCAAATACTGTGCGCACGTATAACTTTTATATAACCAAACAAACATGAAAGAACACCTGCCAGCCTGAATTCCTGTTATCAGCAGCTAAATCCTTCATACCATTTCACCAGTGGAAAGCAAATACAATATTAACCTATCAGTGTCAGTGAGCTGATAAACGTCCATATACAGCCTCTGTATCAGGGTTTCATTTATCAGGTGGATTTTGGTCTCTCTCATTAGTTCTGATGCAAGATGCAGATTTTCATAACATAACAAACAACAAGAATAGATTTTAGCTTTTTCCTCAGTAACGCAAAACCCTGGAGACGACCACTAACATAACACTTAACACTATCCTCCCTGCTCTGCTCCAGGACAAGCTCGCTCAGCTGAACGTGCCTGACTCCACCTGCAGGTGGATCACTGACTT
>JAUMHF010000001.1:1586085-1604971 GCA_032359275.1 Microctenopoma steveboyesi
GTTATTATCATTTATTATCCAGCTACTTGTGTATACTGTGTGTGTTTATGTTGCACCAAATCACCGCATCAAGTTGCCATTGTCATAGAGCTGCGCTCTATGACAATGGCAATAAAAGTTTTCTGATTCTGATTCTGATTTTGATAAGAACTGAGACTCTTTCTAGTATTCTAGTTTCTTCATGAATCTATCAATCAGAAAATAAGTTAGAGTCCAAAACTTCAACTAAGGCTAAATATGAACATTTGGCATTTTGTCAGTAGTTAGTAAAACTTTACCTGATGGTTTAAATCGCATTGAAGCAGCTTCGTTTTCTCATTATGTGCCACTTAACGATTCACCTCTAAGTGAAACCAACTGAAGACGAGTAGAAGCAAAAGAAGATTAAGTAAAATTCATGTTCAGGGGGAAATAACCGAAGCTAATCTGATAGTTGGGCCAGTTTTTGTGCAATTCCTCAAAGAAAACTCAAGTTTGTTAAATCCCTCACTGATTTAACAAGAAGCCTTTTGTGCAGTTTAAGTCTTGTGTGTGTTTCTCTCTGAAGATGCTGCAGTGCTAAAAAAAAAACTTCAGACGCCCCCCATTATTGTTTTCAGATTGATCTAAACAATCCCAGAGGAGAGAACTAAAAAAGGAAAGAAAAGAAAAACACTAAATGAAATTACAACAAAGAAGTGACTTTGTCTGAAAAGTGAAAAATAAGAACAACAACCCTTTTTTTAAGTCCGTCCGTCTTCTTCCTCTCCTGAGACTCCAAAATAGTTTGTTATTTTAAAGCTGTCACATTCAGCTGCTTTAACAGTCTCAAAAAAACTAAAGATTCTTTCCTGGAAGGTTTCTTAACAGCTGCTGCAAAAAACAAGATGAAATAGTTTTGTTCTTCAGAAACAAATCCAGGCTCGAAGGATGAAAGAAGCAGGCACGTAACCAGGACAACAATGGTGCAAATTTATCTGGCAGTTTAGACAAATGTGTGTTAGTGTGTTTGAACATGAGGAAGGACGCTGGAAAAGAGCACAAGGCTCTCAGTGCTTTCTGGAAAAAGAAGAGTTCACACACACACACACTCACTCACACACGAACACCTTCTATCGACATTCACTCAGTGCCAGTGGTGTATTTTGCTTCTCCACAGATTGCAGTCAAACCCCTCACACCCCAAAGAGAGCAGCCCTCCTCCCACAGGGCTCCAGGTTGGCAAGGATCATCTCCCGGGATAGCTTCACACACACACACACACACACACACACACACGCACACACACTCATATTACTGCCGAGCAGAAGGTGTGTGTGTGTGTGCGCGTGTGTGTAATGAAGAGGGTATGTGGAGATTTACAGTGTTGGCACCGGATCTGGTCAAATGGGTGGATCGCTGCCACTCTCCTCACAAGCTCCTCATAAATGTGTCATGTTTTGTTTTCCTTTTTCAAAAAGCCCATGAAAAGAATTAGCAAGATGAGAAAGTAGCAGGCAGATCTCTCGGGGCGTCCATCTGCCCATTACTGAAATAAAAGCCGGCTGCTCTGAGAGGAAGGCGTGGCGCAGGGATGGAGGGATTTTGATGACTTGATAAGATGAGGATTTGACTTTGAGTATATGGATAATCAAGGGAATAGACCGTTAGAAAGACAGACATCAGGGGGACGCGCTCACTTAAAGACACTCTAAACCTTTCGCTATGAGGTTTATTGTATAATAATAGGAAAGGACATTTGTCTTTATAGTGCACGCACACGCTGTCGAGTCCTGCTGCAAAATCAGCACCATTCAAACTCATTTGTTAATCAGTAAATGAAGGAAAGCCTGTTTCCTCCATTTTTTATATGAATGAAATATGTTCATTTATCTTTGCTGGACTCTGGGAAACAACAACTTTCAGAGCAGTCACTTAAGAAAGAAACTAACTGGTAGATGGATCTAAATCTGTTCACACAGCTGCTGATCTTCATATGGACGTTTCTCTCTTCTGAGTTAAAGTGAAAATACATAGCACAAACTGTACTTGATGGCAGATTAAGCCGACTCTTCGTTACTGGATATAGGTTTAAGCAGTTCGGATTGATTCAACTCTCTTGATAAAAAGTGTAAATAAACACATGGAAATACTGTTTAAATACCTGATAAACCATCCGACTCCTACAGAAGTCATATACATCTTCATATATCAAATATTAGCATTGGCAGGTTTGCACCCTCAGCAACAAGCAGATCTTAAAGACAAAGAAGCATTGTTACACTTCACCAATTTCTATTATCCTATTGTACCACATATATTATCCTGTAACCCAACCTTGCCTGAAATGGGTTTTAGGGATCCAGGGCGCCATATTATGTTTTCAGTCTTCTAGGAAAAGCACCCTATAAAAGTGCTGTCCTGAGGACATTACTCACTGGAAACACAGAGCACAGCTATGCACACTAACTCAACCAATGGCAATATCACCGTGTTCGAAGAAAAATGAAAAAAAATAAAATAAAGCAATCTGCCACTCAGCCTCACACCCCTCTCCCTCACAGTCTGTCTCTCTGCAGCGCTGCCACAACCTTTCAACAATCAAATCAGTTGCACTCTCTTACCACAGTACGTGTCAACCAAATCAGCAGTCGGGCTATAATTGCTACCAATTAATAACATTAACCTTTCTGTGGGGTATATAGGCTCTACTTTATTATCAGTACAGCAGAGGGCAAGAAGAGGAGGCCGGCTACGTTGACAAGCGGCTTCAGTGCACATCACTGTGAACTGTAATAAACTGGGAGCTGTCCACCTTTGGTGAGACACATCTAAACACAATGACAGTCATCGCCTTGGTAACAAAGACGTTTAACAAAAGGTGCAAACCGTGTCATAGTGTCGTGTTGAATTTCATACCAGCGCACATTTGTTGTGTAAAATAGCATCTTTTTATTTTGTTTTGAAGTCTTTCTCTATTTGCCTGAATATCTTCAGATAAAACCATTCATCGATTAATTGTTTACTCCAACAATTACAGCTTCATTTCATTGTTAATCTGATGCATGGGAAGCTACATTTTTCTCCTTTCTGACATTTTATCTGCTGATTAATTAAGGAGACAAATTGGGGAAATCACCGTTAACTAGCGCCTGGGTGATGTTTTCATCTCATGTCCCAAAAGTGACTCCTAAAGATGAATCATATGAGTCGAATAAGTCGTTAAACTCGTGACAAAAGTGCAACAACTGTTATGATTCCAAAGGCTGGACCCCTGTTTTCTGTTTGGGGCCCTGGTCTCAGCCTGCTCAGGGGACAAACGTATGACAAACAAACATGTTGGACCTCAGTGCGAGCTGCCTGCAGCCTGTAACACCTACCTGTGAGTTCATTACTGTGGTTTGTGGTGTTCATATCCCCTGTGGTAAAATTGTGACACAGCTACACGGACTACGTGTGCACAATAGTGATGTTACAGTGCATTTATCATGCTTATGGTATCTCTATTGACTTCAGCATCATTACAGAATTCCTGCAGGGACTCTCTGAGATATCTGAACAACATCCTTCAAGTTGTTTTATACGTTTACATTCAGCTCGGTTTCATTAGAGATAACTGCAACTCTCCACACTGGCTTACACATTCAGGGAGGGGGGGGGGGTGCTGACATCTTCCTGTACTGCCTTTACCTCAAACTCAGTGACCTGGTGAAGCACGTAGGCAGGGGGAACATCTGTAATATGTGGAGCTGCAGGAAATTAAAGTATGTAAAACTCACTTTTCTTGAGACAAAGACATGAATCACATCAAACTCATGAGAGACAAAGTAAGGAAGGATGCAAAAAGCCCAAAGCTGCTTTTTGTTTACACTGTTCATGTGATTGCTTATGTTGATCACAACAACAGCTTTTTTTTATTTGCCACTATATCCCCTCATTAGAAGGATTCATTACTAAAACCCCAACAGCCTGCTCATAATCAGGTTATTATACAGCAGTGGGATGGGAAACATAAGTAGGTGACAGGCCAAGGCACCGAAATCCACCCCCCAAAAAAAAACAAGTGGAGCCGAAACACCGACTCTGCCGCTGCTGCACCGCCGATAAAAGCCAGATTAAGAGTCCGGCAAAGAGCCGAGGAAACCCCGAGAGTTTAGAAGATCAGAGGGGAAGAGTAGGTGATAATCTCGCCATACCATCGAGACAGGTCGATGTAACCGGATTAAAATGAGCTAATGAAATACACGAGAAATAGAAGGGGGGTGATGTGTGGGAAAATCCCAAATAAAAGCATCAACTGGGAAAATGTGAGTGGTTTACAGCTGAGTTCATCACTTCTTCAGCCCCACAAAGACTGACAAACGTGGCGGACCCTCTGTCCTGTTACAGGCGTTTACACCACATTAGTCTTTACGCAAACTGCTCCGGACAAACCTCACCTACAGAGTTCTCAGCTGCATCACGGAGAAACCTTTCAACAAGTACCGAGCCGGGTCCTCGGGCTTCTCCTTCAGCACCTTCCCCCTAAAATACTAAATTATTTCCACCACTCACATTTTCCCCCAATGCAGCAATGCGCGCTCCCAAAAGCCGATCTCCAGGGCAGCGAGGGGAGGGGGGGGTGGGACGTCATATTTGGACACTGAGAGCGCGCACTTCCCCCCCACTATCAAAAACTCAACCCGGTGGCGCGCACGCGAGGATAGTCAGGGGGAAGCCGATTGGCTGAGGCGCAGCTTCAAGTGCACACGTGATGCGCCCGGCTCACAATAAATAAACAGCAACAGAATAACGTCTAAAAAATAACCTCACGGGTCCGAACCACAGATTCCTGAAACAAAACATCGGTCAACAGTTCACAAACACAACGTGCGCGGAGAACACACCTGACGACACCCGCTCACAAACTTAGTGAGGAATATGTTTGGGTATGTCCGGTGGGAGGCGGCCAGCGCCAGGCAGTAGCCGTGCGTAACAAAAAATGACAGCTTCGTGGAGACCCTATAGGTTTTCCTGTGGACATTACGGTCCAGGATCGCAGCTCTCACACTAAATAAACCAAACCCCAACACAGAGTTACCGGCACACGCCGGACCAAGCCACACGCGCGCACACACACAAGACCAAGCGAGCTTACCTACACAGTGAATGAGTTTGTGCCTCCAAGAGTCAAGTTCCTGCCGAAAGCCGCGCCTCTCTATCGTGCATTGCTGCCTTTTGCACAGACTCGCCATTTTCTATCGGCCCCTCCCGTGGGCGCGCACATACTGCTGGTGCTTCCCTTGCGCGCACGTCACCAGTGGTTTTTTATTCTAAGGCTGGGTGGAGTGAGATATGAAGGGGACGGGGCTGCAGCATCCCCCTTTCTATAGCTCTCATTTGTCCCACCCATCGAACGCTCCCCTCCTCCACTCCATCCCTCCCAGCATCTCTGCGCGAGGTTGCGCTGTCATTGGTCGCTGACTGGGATATTTGTCTGGTTTTATGTCGTATAGAGTGCAGCGCATGGCGGCTGTGCTCCAAATTTACCATAGCTTTAAGCCATGTGTGTCAAAGGGCGCGGGAGTGCCTGGAATTTCAAATGCGCTTAAAAAGCTGCATTGTTTAAATGAACACGTGTGTTGAGTGCAGCTCTCAGCGGCAGTGAACAAACTAGAATTGTAAAGGTCATGTGGCCTCATTGTGAAGAAAAAAACCCTGTTATCAAAAGTCTAGGATGATGAAAACAGAGCATAAAGTTCCTGGATGTGACTCTAAACAGAGAGGGGAGAAGCTGGAAGAGGTTGTGTCCGGGTTGTGAAGGGTCTGTGGTGATTTTCTGTGCCCGCATTCTGACCCTCGAGGTGTACAGGTCCTGAAGAGAGGGCAGAGGTGCACCAATGATCTTCTCTGCAGTTCTAATAAAATATCTCATCAATATCATTAGGATGGACCTTTGTTACTCAGTGCTCGTAATTAGTAAAATGAACAGAGGACGTCTTCAGTGGTAACTGTATTTCTTTCTCTCTCCTCTGTCCACTAACCCCAACCGGTCGAGGAAGGAGACCACCCATCTTCTGTGCTGCACAAGTGGGACTTTTGGGTTTTCTCCATTTCGCTGTATATACTTATATAATGTCTTAAACCTCACACTGTAAAGTGCCTTGAGATGACTTATGTTGTGATTTGGTGCTATATAAATAAAGTTTAATTGAATTGAATTACTGTGGGACCCCTAGGTCTTAATGGGGCAAAACTTAGTCTGTGCAGTTAATTATCATTTTAAACAGAAAAAAAATTAGCCTCAGGCCGATGCTGTATACTGTATGATTTAAGATGTCTGTTCATAGATGGAACACAAAACCACACAACCTGATGCACATGCATACAAATATTAACACAGTAAAGCCACCAGATCCTATTTAAAATCTGATCACTAATCGAGCCAAACACATTTTGTTGTTGTGTAAATGTATTAGTTCTTCTTTTCTCATATTTTTCTACTTTTAGTTTCCAGGTTAAGTCTCTAAAATGCTTCAGGAATCAGAACAACATCAACAAATTTTTTTTATTATTTTTTTTTATTGCAGAAAAGTCTTTGAAGCAGCATTAATACCATGATATTTGACAGGAATGAACTGAACAGCTGATTGTTCTTTTAGGGTGGATACGCTTCACGAGGGCACTTTGAACTCAAGACCTTAGTGTTTATACATTTTTGACTACCTTCCATTCCATGTAGCCTAGCTAATTCATAATTAACAGGGCAGCATATGAATACTGCACAACAGCAGCAGCGAGGTCATGTTGACTTCACATTGCAAATATGAGACCTTTAATTAATTATTTGTTAAGTTACCACAGCCCTAACATGAACCACACAATTAAAATCCTGGGTAAACAAACATATTAACTGGTTGTTGTGTCTAAAACAAGACACCACAGACACAGGTCCACGATCAGCATCTCTCCGTGTCAGACAAGCCAAGCTCATAAAGCAAGGTTTGCAACAATAATTGCAAGTTCTTAGATTTATTGTGAATTATACATATTGTATAAGATAATAAATATGACTAAGATGCTGTGTTTCTTATGATTAGATCGTTACAGTGCTATGCAGATGGAATTTAATCTCCGCCTCTATCCAAAAAGTAAAAGACAGTAAAAAAAAGTGTGAGGAATTTAAACCTGTAAACCCGTGAAAACGTCACTTCAGTATGCTGAAAAAGAGGGATAATACTGTATGTGCTTAGATTTCAGATTGTGCAGACTTTATTAAATGCATTTTAAGCGCTTTATTATTGATAACCCTACAGATACATGGGTCTGCACCTGCTTATTTATTCATGTAGCCTGGGTTGGGAGCAGGTTTTTGTGCTACACTACTCTCTTGAATATTGTAGCTTGTTATTAAGCTTTTATTTTTATAAATGGTAATAAATCAGCATCATTATCGTCCACAGCTTATAACTGGATAAACGGTTTTTTCAGGAGATAAGAAACAGGACGGCAGTGTTTGGTTTCATTTAGGTCACCTTTATTGTTTTTCGTGGCTTTTTACTGAATTAAAGCGAATTACAGCCTTTGAATCCGCATCTCCTTACTCAACAAACCCTCGCCAGCTGTTTGAGCGCACAGGAAAAACAATAAATCAAGTTCCATAAAACTCGCCAAAACGCGGGTCTAATCACCAGATTGAAACATGAAATGACACGGTGTCACTAAAGGGAGCCTCGCTGCCGTTTTATAATCCTACAGAGACGATGGGCATCGCATAAACGAGGCAAGGGCAAACGCTTTAACGTAGGAGCACTCCGGCTAATTAAGTCCGTGAACCCGTCGCCCTCGACAAAAATGTCTCCTTCGGAAAGCTGGACGGGAGAAGGACCAGCCAATAGGAGCGCGGTATGAGTCGATGTGGCAGAGTGACAGCCAATCAGCGCGCGGCACTTTGGACGGACGCTGAGGCAGCTCTGCCGGGAAACCAGCAGCAACAGAAAAGGATAAATATTCGCTGAGAGCAGCAGAAAACGTCCAGCTGCCGCTTTGTTTTCAGTGATGTAGAAAAACAGGAGAGTTTTCTCTTTGACAACAGGTAAAACGTCTATTTTTTCCTCCAGACCTGCTCACGACGTGTGTGTGTGTGTGTATGCGCGCGTGTTTTCGTGTGCTGGCAGCGTCATGCCGGCAGGATGAAAGAGATAAGGGCGCCGTTACTGTGGCAACATTAGATGGAGGGATACACACGCCTCCTCCCGTCCAATCTGACAGGGGGCCTGATGGCATTTGAGCAATTATTGAGCCTAATAAACGAGCCTCAGATGTCTTCTTTCTTATTGTGGAGCCTAAATGTTTCTGTGATGCGGCTGTCTGCACTACTTTGTCTGTAAGCTCACAGTGAAACCAAACCAAACCTGAGAGAGCCCATGTAAACACAGCCGTCTGATTAATGGCAGTGTATTTGAGGAAAGCTGGGTATTCAAACTGTCACACAGCTGAGAGGAGGAACAAAAAAGCATCTCTGTCGGTGTCGTGTCATGTTTGGATTTACGTGTGTCATGTAGGGCACCTGGCTAGGACAGGTGAGGGGACGACCTTATCTGTCCTATTTAGAATATTAAAGGAGCATAAGGCGGCGGCGTCATAACACTGACATCAATCAATTTCAAAGTGAATCTGTTGCTTCACGTAAAAGATTATGGAGCTTCCCCACAGACTGCAGCTAATCGTGATGTTCAGGAGTGCCTCCTGAACATCACGATTATTGTGGCTCCGGGGGCTTCATTTTTTCTTCTGTGGGTTTGAGTGAGAGTTGCAGATTCAAAGCTTCCTCCCTCGTCTACAGAGTTGTCACCTTCCTACCTGGCACATTAATCCAGGTCCACAATCTCTCTGGTCCCATTATGTTGGAACTACACAGCTTCAACCCTCTCTTATCTGGCTAAAGTTTTCTTAGCTTCTCACTTTATCACAGCAAATGGAAAAAACACAAGCTCACGATTTCTTCTGTAATGAATCAATCAAAAGTAAAAACTAAAATGTAGCAACTGCACCAAATTGTCTGATATGTAATAAAGATTCATTATGGCCACAGAAAAATAATTAAATGTGTGATTTTTAAGTTCCTTTTTTTCTGCTGTGCTGCTCTCTCTGTGTGCTTTGTGCAGCTCAGGTATTGCAGGCTGGATGAAGTGTGTGTGTGAGTCTCTGGTCTTAGTCCCTGTGTCGAATGGAATCATGTCTTTCCTTATAAACACGGCTATGACTGCTGTGACCTCCTGGTGGCGTTTGCTCTCAGACACTTTGGCCAGTAATGCCAGCCAGCTGGTGGGCAGTCAAGATGACCCACTGGAGGTTGAGATTTAACTGAAGCTTCAGTTGCAGCTTTCCTTTTTTATGAATGGTGTTTTTTTAAACCATCATATCAATTTGTGAAGAGAATTTGTAATTAAAGTTACAAAAATGTTGTTTTGTATAGAAGATATATGGTGGAATTTAAAATCTAGGTTTCTATGACGAGACTCCCATTAACTCCTCGTTAGGGATAAGCAAGCTAGCAAGAAGGGCTGCAAGTCATTTTCCTCCTCATTAATCCAGTGAAATGTTGAATAAAATGTCAAAATATGCTCAATACCAAAAATATTTAGTTTACAGTGGAACGACAAAGAAAAGCAGCAGATCTTCTCATTTGAGAGGCTGTGATGAGGAAATATTTTGCATGGTTTTACCATTATCTGTCGATTGACTAATAGCTTAAGCAAATAGTCTCAGGTTTACTGAAAAGCTTGCGGTTTTGTGTGTTTGGCCTTGTCACACAATGTTTATTCCACTCACGCTTTAATGGCTGAATAGGATCAAATCCCTGCAGCCAGGTGCCAAAATCAGGTGCAAAGTTTTAAAAACCAGAATATCAAAGACTGACTGTAATAGGAGCAGGTTAATGGCAGTTTGAAAAGAGTATGCAAGTACCAGCGTTTGTTACTTCAGGTTGCGTGACTGGCTGTATAACTAGTACTATATTACTGTATGGTGTGTACATACTAATTAACATAGTACATATCTACATCCTGATGATTGTTCCTGGGTGGTGGTGTTTCTGCCAGCAGGACCCATGACCCTGACACGAGGATCCTTCACTTACTCCAATGGCGAGGAGTACCATGGCGAATGGAAAGAAGGTGAGACAAACCTCCTCAACCACTCATCAGCAGGACGAAGACGGTGTAATGTGATTAAGACGAGCAGAATACCATTCATGTAATAATGCTCTTAGTATAATCACACTAACATATGTGCATTACTACTTTATTCGCATTGATAGACACTGGTTCGGACATGTGTGGCAGTGGCAGTTGTTGATCTGAGGTCACATTGAGTTTTGCCAGCTTCACTGTTTGGAGAGTGAAAAGGAAGTCGGCACTGGACCGATACTGTTATCAAGATCAAGAGGGTAAAGAGTCAAGGACACTGCTGCTGCGAGACACTGCATCGGTTTTTAAAGCGTGACATTTGGGGATTTTGGCATGCATTCAGTAGGTAATTAGAGTAAATACTTTACTTGTGTAAAACAAATGAGTCTAGAGGATTGTTGAGAAATTAGTAAATTACTTACCTCTGGATCTATTCTAGTGTTTATGTGTCAATCTGCTCTGTTAACTGGTTGTTCTTAATCCTCCCGGGGCAGTCAACAGCAATTTCTCAGAATTATATAAATTACCACAGTCCGTAAATGTTAATGTTTGGGGAATTCTGATGATGTGGGTTTGTTATGCTGGTACAATATGAACAATGACAGTGTAGGAAAATAGTCCCATTAAAGAACCTAGATGTAAAAGGATTCTACTAAAGGTCTTTTAATTTTGTTAAAATTGATCATCCACCAGGCAGGAGCTCTCCACCCAGGTGTAGCCATACATGCCCATGTCACAACACTGCCTCCACCATGTTTGACGCATGATGTGGTCCAGGCTTTGGATCAGGAGCTGCATCTTTACTTCCGAACACTTTTATCCTGCAGTCATTCTGACACAAGTTAGTTTTGGTTTACTCAGCCCAAAGAATCAGACTCTAGAACATCTGAGGCTTTTATATGGATTTTTCTATTGGATTTATACGGATGCTCTCCAGCAGTTTGCACCTTGTTTTAAATCCTCTGTGGTCTAACTTTATGAAGGTGTCTCTAGATTGTAGATTCTGACAGTGACCTTCTCCAGAGCTCTGTTGATGTTGTACAAGGGGTTTTCTTTGATTATCCACGACTTCCATGGTTTTCCAGGCCTTTTGCTGTTGTTGATCTGACCAGTGTTTTCTTAATTTTTAAGAATGTACCCAACTGAATTGGCCACACCTGAGTTTTTTTCCATCCTATAGATTTATGTCATTAATCCATCCTAATGATGGCATTCTCCACTTGCTCTGAGAGCTCCTTGGACTTTATATCGGTAGCTGCGGTCAAACTGCTGCCAAATGTCAACTCAATAATTGATATCATCTCCAGACGGTTTATCTGTTTCACTTGTCTTGAAGTAACGAGTATGGACCAACACCTGGCCAATTAAATTCTTGTCAGTGAAATGTCCAAAAACTATTGAGTCCCTGAAAGTGGAAACACTCTGCTTAAATGGTTGTGACTCCTAAATGCCACATTTATTTCAAATCAAATTTGTTGGTGCATAAAGGCAAAAATCATAAAGTCTGTCACTGTTTTCTCATCTTTTTGGAGTTTTTCTTTATATAAACTAAAGGTCTTAGGATAGAGGGTTTCATATGCTGTGCAGACTGTAAAACCATTTGTTCATGCAGATGCTTCTAATGCTCATCAGCTGTTTACACATGATCCCAGTGCTATTAGAATACAGAAGTATTTACACATAATTTATTATTAATATATTTCTGGGTGAATCTGTTATGTATTAAATTTTGCTTTATAAAAGTTGCCCGCAACAGATTTAAGGAATGCAGAGTGTGATTTTTATGTCAGCCTGGAGGGTCAGGAAAAGTGGGTGTGCTTAAAGTGAGTCACAGCAGCAAAACTAGCTGGTTTTATATGAACCTGGACTCTCATGCAGACAGATTGTTTCTAACAGCAAAAAGGTGTCAAACTGAAATCAGTAACTGCAGGCACATCTTCATGCACATGCACACACAGACCATCTGTTGCCAACGAGCCCTCTAAAACAGGATATCACACTACCTAAACCAGTATTTTCAGTTTGACAAAAACTTGGACAACCTTTAGGGCAAGGTTAAACAAAGAACAAAAGTTTGGCACCAGAGCGAGCACGGGGCCGCAGGGAGAAACATATGGTCTCTGCACGGTTAGTAGAAAACTGTTAAACTGGTTTGGCTGTGACGCAGGTTTTAGTGCACAGCATGTTTTCTTTTTTTTTTTTTTAGCAAAGGCATCTCCAAGGGATGACTGGGGAAATGAGTCTTCTAACAGAGCTGATGCAGCTCCAACATTCTATCATATTTGAAACAACACATATAAAGTATGGTTTATCTATAAATATTAAAGGACTCATCTTATAGTTTTCATCTTCTGATGTCAGCAACATGTACTGTTGGGAAGTCAGATCCCTATGTTACGTGTAGTGAGAGGCCCAGCGCTCGAGGCGAACTTGTGTTTGCATGCTGGCTGTTTGTTCTCCTCAATAAAAAAATGCATCGTTCACAAAGTTTTTTGGCTGTGAAGGTTAAATAACTTTGTTTATTTTTCCTAAAGATGAAAATATGGATAAAGTTACAGGCCAGCAACAGACTTGGTGTTTTTATCTGTTCACGGACAACTGTTTTCACAGGATTTTCGGTTAGTTGTTGCTGAAGGACGGTTCTGTTCCAACTGGGCATAGTTCAGCCCACAGGAAGACTCTCACAAGATGGCCAATCAGAACAGAGTGAGAGAGAACTGACAACCTCAACACCTGACATCTAGTCCAGAATCTCATGCCAGGAGCTACACAGCCAGGCTGTGGTTAGAGACAGCTCGGGTGTAATTTTATTACAGACGCCTGTCTGTAAAGTGACTCAAATGTTTCTGTTCTAACCCAGCATCTTTCCCAGTGACTGAATCCAACCAAACATAAACTGCTGGAGTCACAATACTTGATGCTAACCTGCAAGGTCGGATATTTTTCCAGAAACCAAACCAACCCTATCTTTGCTTCTCCATAACATAACGTAGTTGCCACTTCTCATTTATGTCATTTTTGGTAATTATCAGATTATTAACAGATAAGTCAGGTTGCAGTTATGTTGCATTACAAATCACTGGTCTGGAGCTTTTGGTCATGTGACATGCAGGTCTTTTTGCTGGCTGTTCAGTAATAGATTTCTTTTTCAGGTTCTTTAGGCACCTCTCCATGTTAGAGATCTACTGTGGAGGTAGGTCTCTCTGGGATATCAGGTTAGGGTGAGTGTGTGTCGTTTATCGCTCCAGACTCAAAGCTAAAGGTGAGGACACCTTTAAAAGCAGTTCAAGACCCACTTGTACCGACTTGCACATGAGGAGTTTTTCTGCATCATTATGGTGTTGGTTTACTGATCTGATCCAAAATGAAATATAAATAACATTTCTAGAGCTTTCAGTCATTTTACTCAAGATCATGTGATTAAAAGTGCCAGAACAGCATCTATATGCTGAATATGCTGATAACTCCACTTACTTAAACACATGCTTTTCTGAATGTTTTGAATTGTTGAGGAGACACTTACTGTGCGTGTTGCTGTTTTGCATGCTGCTTGTAGCCCTGCAGATTTGTTTAACCATATTTAGATAATGTTTCTTTTAATAGCTAGCCCGTCCACCTGGTTGCTCCTGTTTTGGTGCTGCTTTTAACCTTTGGATGTGTAAATACAGTCAAAGTGCTTCTGGGAACGTATTTTGTATTCCTTCATGCACCTTTTCCTAAGGCCCAATTATTTTTTAGAAATCACACATTTCTAAAAATGTGTGATTTCACATCGTGTTGATATTAACACTATTGGTTGACATAACACAGCTGACTTTGCTCTGCGATATGTAATTGTGTGCTGGGAAGTGTCACTGTGTCTCTGCGTCCATGCTTCCAGAGCTACTGTTTGCACACAAACACGAAGGTGTGTATTGGACAGAGGTCTTCAGTGTCACATGAATAATTCAGCATAGCGCTGGTTGAAGACAGGCCCCGAGGCTATCAGGTTACAGGAAGCAGGTCGGCTACATCCACAGCAGCCAAGGCACAGCCATAAGCCATTTACTACTGTACTTTGCCCATGCGGTCATTTAACATCTATGCATTACCGCTATTGATTGACATAAAAGCCGGACAAATTCAGCTAAACCGTAATTAGCCGGAGGCCGTGACCCGACACAAGATTGGAGAGAGGCGTTCCAAAGGAGCTGAACAACAGATTAGAGTCTGTCTGAAGGGATCAAATCTGAGGAGACAGAGGAAATTACTGTCCCTCGCTGGAGCAGTGTACTGATAATCTGTCCCTCCAGTAAAAAGTAAACAGATTCATAGTGGTTTATAAAATGCTTGCACTGATGCCACTTGATTTTATTATACTCAGTAACATAATTTATGCTTCTACAGGGCTCTTCTAATGCTGGAAGACGCTGCCCTCAGTGTTTGTGGCAGGACAACTCTGCCCTCTTTAACACTGCACAGATTTTACATATTATCATGTCTGTGAAATGTATGCCTCTGATTCTCATCGTTTGTCAGGACTCTGGCAGGCTAAAAAGTTGGAGTTAAGCTGGTCCGCTGACCCTCTTCTTTACCCATATACAGTACACTTAATCCAGTCCACACACACACACGGGTATTCAGATATGGGTGTAGGATATTTCAGAGGAAGGAAAGACTGTGAAAATGGAATGGAGATCCAGATTTAGTTTCGGCCAAATCTCTTCTCCAAATCTCCCATGAAAACCCTGCTGAGATTGGGCAGAGAGCAGCACTTAGAGCAGCCCTGACAGATGGACTGCCTAATTTACTTTGCCATTAGCTTGAAGCAAGGGACAACACTCGTTAGCCTCACCCCTGCCTCAACCCCTGCCAAGCTGCCTGCTTCCCCCACTTGTAAATCCCAATCCACTGCTAGGGTTTTTCCCCTCCAGTTCCTCTTCTCTCCTCTCCACCAGTTTCATGCCACTTGGCGAGCGCAGCGCAGTAAATCCTGTTCCTCACCTACAGCTGCTGTGAGAAACCCTGGACCTCCTCAGCCTGTGTTCAACTGTGCATCACATTCAGTTATTTCGCCTGATTCCCACTGGGCGTGCTAATAAAGGTGGCTCGCTCCTCTCCCCCTCCGTCTCCTTCGACTCCCATCGTCCTGCTTCAGGAAATTAGTCACAGAATTAAAGGGAAAATTGGGTCTCACATTTGTGGGGGAATTTAAAGAGGCGAAAAATGAGAGAGCGAGCAGGTGACCTTTTGTCTGTTAGCACCAATTATGAATCTCCTGAAGTGCAAAATGTGGGATCGTTTACCTGCATTCTTAAGCTCTAGAGTTTTTTTCTCTGTAATTGACATTTGTGTCATTTTTATCTTTAACGTGGTATTTATGCTGTATTTGTCTTAACTTGATTTGATATTTAACATATTTGTGGACACAAACTGCAGAAAATTAAAAAGCACACACACAGCTGAGATTTTATCCACATTTTATTATTCACCGTCTTGTCAAGAACACAAAGGTGAAAAAGTGCAACACCTGTCTATCTTCAACTTCTTTACCTGTCTTAACCAACAATATTTTGATAAACTACAGCTCGTACAGAACATTTAACCAGAGCGTGACCACATCACACCTGTGCCTCCTTAAACTGTCACGGAATTCCTGATAATGCATATTAGAATTTTATTTTTAGGAAAAGATTATTTATTACTCTTGCTTCGTGGTACATTATTGACCTGTGGGTTTGGACATGTCAGACGTGAAGGTGTTATTCGTATTATTTATTAATATTATTTATGCCACCTTATATCATCTAAGTTAATAAAATCACAATCTCTCCTGTGCCAAAACAAATATAAATAAAGGGATAAAACATGCTGTTTGGGATTTTAAATCGGGTAAGTTCCTACTTGCCCACTACTGGTGGACTGGTGGCTCAGACCATAGTAAGTGTCTGTGTGTTGAAATCCTGACCACTCGTAGCGAGAAGATTTGCAAAACTCTTGCTTTGTTTACATGCACACCAGTGTCCTTTGAGCCTTTTTACACCCTGCATCCTGTAGCAATCAGAACTGTATCTTTTTGTTTTAGGGTAAATGCTGAACGTTGAGGGTCATGTTTTGGCTACAAGGTGCCTGCTATGCTTCTAATTTGACCTTTTCTACAGGGATTCGTGCCATCGAGTTGACAGATGCTCCCTCATCATGCTCATTTGGCACTCTAAGAACAGTTAGTAGACCTCTACCTGCTGGCCTGTGCAGACGCACGGACTCCAAAATCATTACACTTTCACAGACAGAATCGACTTTTAAAACACTTAAAGTGTAGTTTAAATGAGATTGTAACCAGTCAACAGTGCACACCAAGAATCAGACTGTTTTGGTTTCCAGTTTCTAGGCTGCTACGGTTCAAGTGTGGGACACAAATAGATCCATCTGCAATCTACCTATTTGTCCAATCTCATCAAGTGTCCTTGAGAAATGAAGCTCAGTGTGTTCATCATTCATCATGTGGAACGCCAAATAGACTGATATTCATGTTTTAAGTTATACACAGATGTGTACCTGTAAATTAAAGACAATCCAGTTAACGTGCTTCACACTAATTGAAAATGTAGTTTAGTGTTTCTTATGGTGCTAATTTAAAACCTCGATGATTTAGTAATTATCACCGTGCAGCCTAATTAACTTTGTATTTATTAATTCTGAACTTTAACCCCTTTTGACGTTGTTGTTAATTTCAGCCTCTTGACTTCTCCCTATCTCACCGGCAGAGTTTAGTGTTTATATTTACTTAAACTGGATCTAAATCAGCTCTGTGTGTTTGCGGCTGCAGGTCTGCGTCACGGCCTGGGTCAGTTGACCTTCGGCGACGGGACGTGCTACACCGGACAGTTTGAGAACGGCCTCTTCAACGGCTGTGGGATCCTGGTCTTTTCTGATGGCTCCAGGTCTATGTCTCGCCTTATATTTACGGACCTGAACAATTTACACTGCTTACATTAATTTTGTTAGATGTAATGTTAGAACAGTCTTTCACAGCACTGCAGATAATATGACATATCCAGATATAGAGAAAAACTACTCAGTGTCTTGTTTTTGCCCAACTAAATATCCAAAACCCAAATATATTATGTTTAAAATGATATATCACAAGGACAGAAGCAAATTACCTGGATCTAGAAATGGTTTAGAGTTTTTATATTCTTTTAATTTGAAAAATTACTTTAATTAATTTAACCAAATTACATCAAAACCATTGCAGATAGTTTCTTTTATTTCTTTAATTTAGCTTCACCAAAAACTCCGCTATAGTGCAACAAAAAATATTTAATTTATGTATATTCTGGTTAATCGATATTTTTAGGACTGTCCAACTAATAACTCAGTCTATGAAAATGTTTCAGTAGCAAGTTTGAAAAAGCTGGAGTCATGTGTTTGTAAAATTATATTAATATAAAGATAAATGATTAAAATAAAATTGTTAATTTATTGTTAATCACTTAGTTTCATCCCTAACATACAGTAACTACATTACCGGTGTCCAAACACCTTCCCAGTCTATTTTATTCCCTCATACATAATGAAACATGTCAGTGCAGGATGTGAACATGTAGTTCATCAGCCTCAGAAAAGCGAGAAATAAACAGAGACGGAAAAGAAACACAGCAGATTGTAGCGCAAAATTAAATCTGTCACCTTTCATCACACAGTTTGTATAAAATAACACATATAGATGAGCACATAGTGTGTGGCTAAAAAAATCCTTCCAACATCGAGTTCTTTCTCCGGATGAACATTTTAAACATCATATTAAAGAAGTTTTTCCTTATTGCAATGTTTGCTCTAATATTCCATGCAAGTAGAAGCAGCTGAGTTTCAATAAAATGCGGTTCAGTGACTCCAACAGAAAATATTTTGTCCCTAATTCAGATCATGCTACTTCAGATTTTTTTCATCAGCTTTTAGAAAGAAATGAAAAGTTCAAGTGCTACTGAGGATGTTTAAGAGAAAACCTGTTGAAGGGCATTTGTAGTGTTTTCTCTCAGAAATCAATTCAATTTCAGTTCAGTTCAGTTAATTGATATATTGTTGTTAGAAAAGTCATCTCAAGGTACTTTACAGTTTAATGTTTGAGACCGTATGAAATACAACTATACAGAAAATGCAACAGTCCTACACGAGCAAGCGCTAAGCAACTCGGGAGGGTTGCTTAGCGCTTGCCTTTAAAAGAAGAAACCTCCAGCAAAACTAAAAGTAGGCAATTACAGAACAGAGAGAAAGGACGAAGCACAACCAGAGAAGAAACAAAGTTAACAACATGAGGTGATGGCATTAGAGTGGAGGAGAGGAGCTCAGTGTATCAGAAAGGTCCCCCAAGAGAATAATAACCAAGACCTGATCCATCTCTAGAAGCTTTATCAATAAGGAAAGTTTGAAGTCTAGTCTTAAAGGTAGAGAGAGTGTCTTCCTCTTGAACTTTAACTGGGAGCTGGTTCCACAGGAGACAAGCTTGTCCAGTCTGTACTGGACTAAATATCTCCAGCAACCCTTAAGAGGAGATGGATGAACCTATATTATAGACGCTTCACCGTGGACTTTGCTAAATGAAGGTAAATTACTTTTAGCCAAAGCCATTAAAAGTGTTTGAGCTCTTTGCTACCGCAGCGTATTGTGTAGAATCATCCTCCATCAACATTTCTAAAATGGTACTACAGGTCCTTCTCAAAAAATTAGCATATTGTGATAAAGTTCATTATTTTCTGTAATTTACTGATAAACATTAG
>JAUMHF010000001.1:1605071-1621299 GCA_032359275.1 Microctenopoma steveboyesi
AATGTTTATCAGTAAATTACAGAAAATAATGAACTTTATCACAATATGCTAATTTTTTGAGAAGGACCTGTATATGCGAGGTTCTAAGGTTACAATCACCTCAGTTTAAAGAAAGGTGTGATACTTTAGTGCATTTTTGTCTGCTGTTTGAGGATTTAAATGTTTTTTGCTGTTTTAATACCTAAAATTGCAAAGTCTCAAGGTCGGAGACCTCATTATTTTTCACATAGCTATAAAAGCATTCCTCGTGTTTCTGAAAAATGTCCTTCCACACGCACGCACTCCAGCCTCTCTTTTCCACTGCGAGTCAATCTTAAAACAATAGTCAGGTGAGCCTGTGAATACTGAAATAGGTTTCCCTTGTTGTAGTCATCCTTTTAATATAGGCCTCTATTAGATTCATACAAAAGACGGCTTCTCTACAAGTAACTGAGCACAAAATCCATGGTCCTTCCTCTGTTCAAAAATGTATTAAAAAGTTTATGTGAAGAAAATAGACTTTACTCTTTAGTTGTTGCAGAGCTGCTTTAATACACAATTGCCTCTTTTTGTTACTGTCCTTCCACCTCAGCTCAACACTGAAACACAAAGAGACACATTTCCACTAAAAGCACTTTAACTTTTGCAAACTTTGCCACTTGATTTGATTAACTCTGACTTCTGAATTTGCTTTAGAAATATCGAAATACATTTTCACAGAACTAAGACTGGATTTTGTCCATCTGTAGAAAGGAATCTGTTCATGGCCAGTATGGACAATGAGCCGGACCTCTTTTAGTGTTTGTATCTATGCAACGTGGAAAATTGGGAATCTTTTCTATCATTTATTCCTTTATTACTTCAGGTATGAAGGTGAATTTGTGCAGGGGAAGTTCCAGGGTGTCGGCGTCTTCACTCGCTTTGATGGGATGAGGTTTGAGGGCGAGTTTAAAAGCGGATGCGTGGATGGCTATGGTAAGAATCACCCCCCCTTTCCGACAACACTTGGCTGAAGATACTTAAAAACTCTAAATAATCTCACACTTCCTGTCCAGTTCAGGGTTGGTTATGTGGGGTATTTAGATGATGCCATCATTTTTAAAAGACGTAACAGAAGAAAAAAAGGTTCTGTTCATCTCAGTTTGGCAGCTTTTGACTTCACAGCATGTTTTTTATAATTCACTCTGTCACTTAACACAAATGAAGGCAATATTTCAGACCTCCAGTCAGGTTGTTTGTCTCTCCGTGCTCTTTGTTCTGTTATCAAATGTTTTAAATACTTTTTAAATTATATTAAATAGCGAAACGTGCTAATTGTCTGGGTTGAAGCCCCCTGAGTCTCGGGAAGTAATCAACACGTTTTATTTGAAGCCTGCTGGGTGGCGAGGGTGGAACAATATGTCACTGTGACAACTGGCTCATTTTTGTGCTTGTAAAAATAGAGACGGAGCATAAAGATTCCTTCAGTTTCCTGAGATCTAACAACCTGAAATCAGAGCTGGGCCATGTGGTGTTTTATTAACAGGAAGGACAAAAATGTTCTCAGTTAAACATTAACCTGAGTTCAGGTAACAGATAACCCATTGTATGAAGAAAACAAGAATTCAGATAAGGTAACGGATAAAGTGCAGAGACACGGCTCTGCTCAGCCAATAATACGATCAAATGTTGGGACAGAGGCTAAATCAGACTGAAAAATAGCATCATTCCAGACGGGTTGGTGATGAGCATGTGAGGGGCGTCATGATAATGCTGCATGAAATTCTATTTCTCATACAGCATTCATGCTAACGTGACGAATGTAACCACATGAGTAAACTGTCATTTAACCTGAACCTGTCCGCGCTGGAACTTAAAAGAAGGAAGCCAGGCATCGATTCTGTGCAGAAACGCTGGTAAATGTGTGTGACCTTTAACCCCCACGACAAACTTTATCAATTAATACAGTCTGACACTGCTGCCTGAAACAGAACTGACAAATTCGTGTGATTGAAATAATGAATTTTTAATCAATACATATGTGCGTACACAGTTATTCACCAACCAGCACCCGAAGCCTGAAGTAGAAACACTACAATTCACTGTTTAACACGTGTTGTTAGGTTGTTGTGATTTGGACATTAGAATGATTAGAAAAGTGTGACTTTTAATCAGCCCACTTTAACTTACTCTAACCCTTAAAGAGGGAACATGGTATGAACATGTCTGTCTGGTGCAGGGGTGCTGACGTTTGTGGGCGGGAGCCCTGGTGGAGGTGGCAGCCACGAGGGCCTGTTTGAGACCAACATGCTGATGAGGAGGGAGAACAGCCAAGGAGCCGTGCAAAAGGCGCAGGCAGCGGCCGTCAAGGCCCGAGCTCTGGCCATGTGATGAGGACCACATCACCCGCGGTGACCCAGGTCATCAACACGTCATCGTTATTGTCGGTCCCTCACTGTGAATGTGTTTCTACGTACGTCTTACATTTATTTCTCTTTCTGATTCGATGTGATGGGTCGAATCAGCTTATGTGTGTCCCATAATTAATTTCTGTAGACACTGATTCTGGGTCAGCTGAGCCAAACACAGATTTACTGTTCAGTCAACTCATCAGGTGCTAAAGCTACTTCAGGGTCAAAACACAGCTCTGGATTCAAAAGTGCACGTGGACATTTACCAGTAAACATTGATTTGGTGACATCTAGGATTGAGGTTTATATATAAATATACATATTTATATATATATATATTTTTGGCATTTAATTATTTGTAATTTAATATAATTTAAATATTACTATAGAATCTGAATCTTTTTAAATCCCACATTATATTCCTTATTGTTTCTAATTAGGTTCAGCTTTAACATTTGCAAGTAATTAAAGTCCTGAATAACTAAAACTCCAAGAATTAATTTACATCTGTAATTATGTTTTCTTTTTTTACAGTTTTCAGAGACAGCATAATTAATGTTTACAACCTGTAGCTACAACTTGAAAATGAGATGAGCTGCAGAAGGTAGAAAATGTTGATTAAATGTGTCTGAGTTTAAATTAAGAGCTGTTCACTTACTTCACTCACTCTGTCAAACTTAAACTGCTGATAGTTTGTCATATACAGCGAGTACAGAAGTTTAAAAGCTGTGACTTTTCAAACTGAAGTCAAACATACTGTGTGACTTTCTAGCAGGAGATGCATAAACTGGACACGAAATGTGAACTGATCTTCACCAGAGTCACAAATATAAACAGCACAATATTTCTGAGCTGCTAAAACATGGACTCTTCGTTCTCCTGCTGAACACCCATTAAACACAAAGTGATGGAGGAAAAAGTTCGAGAAAGTGTTTTTAAATAACTGAAGGAGATTGAAAGTTTCAAACTTCCTCCTGGATGTTGTGCAGGTTTGATTTATTTCTACCAAAAGTGGCTTAACCAGCTATAAAAGCTCTGTGTCACTGCCTTCTTCCACCATTACTCTGTATGTTTAATGGATGTGTTCATTAAAGACGTGACTGTTTTGTGACTGTGTGTTTTAGCAGTTTAGGAGTTTTGTCCTTTGTGGTTCCTGGCTGCTGGAACAACTTGCCCGGCCCCATTCGACTGGCTGAGAGTATCACCACCTTTAAAAAACATTTGAAAGCTCTGTTCAAAAAGTACGTTAAGTGAGTCTACCACACATACATACATTTACATAATTGTCTATACAATTCCTAACATGTTCTTTGTCTTGACGAGTTAGGCCTTATCAGGGCTCTTTGTTGTAGTATCTCAGATTTTAGGGGAACCGAATGGTAATTGCTGGTGACTTCTCTTTGTAAGTGAAGTAAAGTGAGGCAAATAATTTGTTTGTTGATGTTTGTGACACTGGTGTAGATCACATCACATTTTGTGACCAGTTGCTGCAAAAAATCCGGAAATTCCAACTTATTTTTTTACTTGCTTCTTCTTGGAACTCGACCCTGTAATAAAATAAATAGAGGGTCACCTGTACAGATTGTACCAGCATAGTTTCTAGGAAATTAGGCAATAACAGAATCATCAACCATATTTAGCACCGTTTTAACTGACTTTAACCTTCATGTTACCAGATCAGCACTTACTGGGTTTCCTGCCTTAGTTAAATGACACACTTGTCCTCCTTTTGGTGCTCCATTATTAAAATCGGAATGATTTACTGTAAGTTAGCGAGATGTCAGAGGGGTGTAGACGCCCGCTGAAGACTACGTGAGCAGTATCTTTTGTTGTTGTTTTTCACTCAGTGCCGTTACAGCTCAGTCTGATCACAGATTAGCAGGAACATCCTCCTCAGTGCCAACCACTCAGTGCCAAGTGGCTGCAGCTGATCCAGAAACAGTGGATGATCATCGGAGAGGTCGGAAATAGGGAGGGCGGGAGAGTGGGGGGGTGAACAGCAGAGGGGGCTGGAAGTGCCTGCAGTGTCGCAGGCTGGAGTAATGAGTGCAATTTCTGTTTTAGAGGTGCAATTTGATAATAACGTGCAATTTCTGCCTGAAAGCAAGATTCTGCCTCCAGCTGTTTGTACATTCGGAAATGAGGAGCTGGAAGCTTTGTCTGCTAAAGAGGCTTTTTGGGGTCGGAGGAGTCTTTGTGTCAAGTGAAAGTCTGAACTTGAAGGTTTCATTCCAGAAATATGTTTGATTGTCAGATTGATTTTCGTGTATTTGCAGCAGAAGTCTTAAAATTATTGTGATATTTATCAGGAATCCAATAATGTGCTTTAGCTTAATGTCAGAATTCCTTTATGAAAACAAGACTTGATGATTTCTTTTCATGCATTTGTTTGAGTTTTTGTAATGAAACTCTTTTCTTCACCTGGCACAGAGAGACAAAAATAACTCTCTTCCACTTTATTTTTCTTTCACTTCTCTGATATTTCGTGTTTGTGTATAAACATTTCCTGCTCAGAAAATAAAAAAAAGAGGTGAAAACATCACTGTTAATGTAACCGAGCTTGTGAGGAGCTTTGAGTATCACATAATCCGTGCGTGCGTCGTGTCTGCTGGGAATCACTGTCTGTGTAATGAGAGGTGTGGTGTGTAGACGTCCAGTGCATATGTGGTGGTGTAGTTATGGGTTAGTGGGTGGGGTGGCGGGTTTAATGAGAGATGGAGTTATATGTCAGTTATGTGACCGTCTGACGTTGATTTAAGATGTGTTTTTGGGGGGCTGATCTCTTCCCCACTGACCAGTTTGACAGCGATGTTGAATCCATCCAAACTGATGGAGGCATCTAACACCTTTTAATTGGCTCTGAGATCTGAGACACCAATGAATGGTAAGTTGGGGTTGTCATGTTTACTACACTGTTCTTACCAGATGTGACTATGTTGATTTTTTTTAAAACATTGTGTAGCTGGCTGATCCAGCGTTTCCAGAAAACATCGTGGATCACAAAACCCTTTAAAACGCACCTTAAAATCTCAACTTGAAATGTTGCCATTTGATATTAACATCAGCAGTAGTGTCGTTGAACACCCGTGTGACTGACATCTTGTTAGCTGTGAAGAGTCTGGAAGGTGTGGTTGAAATCTGCCCTAAAACAGAATTAATATACAGTATTTCCTTTCATCAGACAGCTAATCAACATGCTTCAGGTGTTATGACTACTGTAAAATCAAACACATCCGCCGACCACAAGAGACAACTGTGCAGAAACAATCTTAGATTAGATACAAAAGAGCTGAATATATCTTACTGATAAACAATGGGCTCTTTTTTTAGTAGGTTATCCAGCTGTTAATGTCCACAAATGTTAACCATATAATCCGAGATTGTCGAAAAGAGATGAAAGAGAATAAATATAAGATGTGTTAGATGCATGCAAATTGAATTTTAGCCTAAAGGATTAATTTAATACATGTATTTGCATGAAGCTGTACTAAATGAAAGAAAATGAGCATATTTTCTAAAATGTCAAACTATTCCTTTCGAGAAGCAGTCTGGTTTTTATGTCGTCTTTAACCAGGACAGATGGAGGGCTGATATTTGGACACAACAGACTACTACAGTAACAGCCCCAGGCTTTTTGGTAAGCTACCGTTAGCTTAATAACCACTGGATCTATAAAACGGGCATCAGTCCCTTATTTGACTTGATAATATATCAATGGAATGTCACACTGAGGTGTTGGGTGTTGTATTGTCCAAACCATTAAATCCCTTGAGACACATTGGTGATTTGGAATATTGGGCTATAGAAACTAGAGGTATCTCCTTGCGGTTGTTTGCCTCTTACAAACCGCCAAGTAGTCATCGCCTTGCACGTCTGTCCAGACTCATATTCTAATCAATTCATCAATAACACCAGGACATTTGAGTCCGATGTAATGAAATTCCCTTTTGGCATTTCTGAGATTATTGTGCTGGAGACATGGGACAGAGCTGACATCACAGTGACTTTGACCTGTGACCTTTGACTGCCAAAATCTAAAAAATTCAGGGAGGAGATTTGACCAAAATTCTGTTTTAGAGGTGATTTCATACAACCCAAGTTTTTTTTACATTTTTTTTATAAAGGCTGTCTTTTTTTATTCTTCTTCATTCAGGCTCTGTGACTGTTACAACTGGGGTCAGGTGATTAAACACAAGTAATACTGCAGCTTTATAATCAAATTATAAAGACGCAAATATGTATTCTGTTCCTGAACGAATCTGAAAATGACAGTAAACATTAGTGTACTAAGTCCATTAAATCATAAACAGAGATTTGGATTGAAATCTGTATATAAAATGCACCAGTTTACTCTGCGTGTTGTGTGTGTGTGCACATTTATACACCGGACCCCAGGGTTCTGTTTTATTGTCTATTGTCATATATTGGATGTCATTTTTTGTCAAAGCCTGACCGCGGGTCGAGACAAACTGTTTACTTGTGTCACATACTTCACACACGTGTGGAGACGGACGATTATTTTGATTAGTTATTTAGTATTCATCTCTAACACTCATTCACGCAAACACCCACAGTCGAGCCACTGCCGACCTGATGTATGACACGAACAAAACCAAAATCCATTATCATAATCACCACTGTAATTAGAAAATGTGTTGAGAGCGTTCTGCGGCCCTGTAATTGTTGTTCAACAGACGACCGAGTCATAGCTGGGTATGCTGAAAAAAACAAAACCATAAAGGGAGTAACCAGTGCCTGAACAAAAATCTTCTACTGTGCTTTGAAAACTTTAAATACTGTTTTACTAACTTTTGCTTAAGTGTTGCTAGTTGTCCCTTCTCTGGTTAACGAAGAACAGTCAGAGAGGCAGTGGGGGGGTAGAGGACAGTGGCTGACCAACACACAGTATATCATAGTCTGATGACTAATGACTCACTGCAGGCCTCCGCATCTGCTTTGTCCTCGGTGTTAAACAGAAGTCAGAAATTTGAAACGTATAGAAAACAGACAGGAAAATGCTAAATGTAATGTAAATGTGGATTTTAAGCAACACATTTGGGAAAAGAGATTTTTAATAGGAGAAGGAAAAGAGAAACCAGTAAAGGTCCCACATTATTTAGTGTTATTTTAGAATATTTGGAAAGATGCTAATGCTAATGTTACAAAAATACATATTCACTTTCACATTATTATGATTGTGTTAATCACTGTGAGGACAGAAAGATTTACCCAGCACTGAGGGTTGAAGGAACCCAGAGTCGATGACCAGTTATGGATGTTTGATGTCAGCTTGTCATATTAAAAAAATGTTGACATTTCACTAGCAGCCAGCTTATAAGAGCTGACATCAGGCTTTGGGCCTGTTACTAAGCGCCGCACTGACACCAAACGTCACAAAGTAACATGTAACATCACAACATGGCCCGCGATGCTTCCTGTGGAGATATAACCACATATCAGCAGACAGAGTCTGTGGGGTGTGTTACTGTACCCAAACTCAAATCCAGTTACCAAAACACACCCTCGCTTGTGAGTTTACAATATGTTAAAGACAATCAAGATCAAAGGTTCACAGGGGCCATAAACGAGGGACTAATGGACAGCAGAGTGGAGTTTTTATCAAAGTCAAGTCAGATGTTGTACCAGTGTGCAGCCTCCTGATCATGCCTGGTAAAATGATTCTAGGTAATGTAGGACCTTTTAACAAATGTATGTTTCACTCGGGGCTCGGTCCCTGTTTTGGCACCTTTAAACACTGTAAGCTGAGACCTGTTTATGTCACAAAGCCATAATGTCACTCGTGTTGTTTCTGATCAATTTACTGCAAAAAAAACAGCATTTGTTATTTTTAGGAAGAAAAATAAAGGAAATGCATGAAACTCTACCAGATTACGAGCCTTTTTTCCCTCACGCCGTGCAGACGTGCGAGAACCTGCCGCGAGGCACGAAACACTCGCACACAACCACAAATCTGCACACAGTCAGACACATGCAGGGATTTTGAACTCTGATCACTCATCTCGGCAGGTGTAGCGATTATTTGTGGAGCTTGGCTGTCAGAAACCTCCCCTCTTTGCCTCCCCCTGCTCTGTCCTTCCCTCCCCCCACCCACTCCCTGCTCCGCTGTCACTAAAATAGCTTTAAGGTATGTTTAGGTTGGACTTTAACCCCTCTGCCTATTTCATCTCCTTGGCAACCGGCCAGAGTTCCCTTAATTTGTATCATCTCAATCCCAAGTGCTGCTGCAGTTTTGCCTGTTTGCCCCTAATCATAGAGCCTGTTGCCATGGTAAAGTATTTAAATATGCTCTGCAGACATTCTTCACCTAACACACCAGAAGTGGCAGGTATGTGTGTGCGCGCATGTTTTCTTTTGTTCCTACACTAAAACTGAATTCCTTCGTCCCCTAATCTCATGGTTCATATCGGACTCTCTTGTTTTTTAAATTTCATTTTCTAAGCGTATGATTTCCATCGCTCTCCTCCCGCTATTCTTTCTATCTAATTCCACAGGGATGCATCTCCTGTTTTCTATTTCACACTTTCCTTAAAGAGAGAAGGGCTTTGTCTCTTATCTTATCAGTGAGGCTTCACGGCTCCCAAACGCTTTGGCCATGTTTAGAGAGGAAGTGCACACAGCATACTGATAAGAGAGGCCTGGCACTAGAGGGACACAGTTGCTGTCATGCAACTGTAAGAAATAAAAGCAGCATGAAGATGGAAAAAAGGGACATCGGAAACACAAAGCCAGCATGGATTTTGTCTGGTTTTAATTGCTCTGGGTTCACACCGCTCGCAGTGGCACATTTGGGAGTTTCTGTAGCCTGTGTGCGCTTGGGTGTAAATATGCATGCAGCAGTGCGTTGGGGGAGGTATATAATAGGTGTATTCATCTGATAAATAAAAATTTCAGCAGCTCTTAGCTGCCGCAGCTAAAAGATGAGTGGAGGAAGACAACGAGACCCGAGCTTAAAAGAAACACGATTCTGGCTTCACTGGAGAGTTTTATTGTCCTGTGTAGGTTTAAATGCTTTTTTAAAATATTCTCCCAGGAAGCGAGTTGTGATCATCCTCTGTCACATACAAGTTAAAAGTGAAGCTTCACTTTGTAGATATTATATTGAAAATACTTGAATGTGGCCCAGTGGTTAGCACACTAACCATAGAACTGGTAAAATAATGCTCACAACCTTTGTGGCCTTCTCTCTTCTCCATATTTTCAAGGCTGATTACCAAAGGGACAAAGAAATAATTAATTATGAAGTATGGTGCAGATCAATGTAATCATAAGATAACGTATGGATGCTTTAGGTTTATAGGTTTTTTTATGTATTTCTTTACAGCTGTTTATATTTTGCACATAGTTCTGTAAGGTTTTAAATGTCACAATGTAAAGTGCCTTGAGATGACTTTTGTTTTGGTGCTGCATGAATAAACTGAATTAAATCGAGCGTTTTACATTATCATGCTGCACTATGAGGCTCTATAGTTAAATAAAATACATAATGTCACGTGACTGACGTGAATCGTTATTGAATATTTCTTTCTTTTTGAATGAGTAGAAAATATAAAACACTACATGTAAAAACATATTTTACAAGATGGTTTCAGTAATTAGAAATTTAAGGCGTCACTTTTGCTATGGGAAGACGTTATTGACTCAAAGTATAACCGTACTCTTACCTTTTTAGGCTTAATATTAATAACTAACATCATACCTTAAAGTATTCAGAAGATTCATCTTACTGGTCCTCACCTGCACTGTGCGCTGTTTGTCTGCTGTTCTTTTTGATCTCCTCTGTCCACTCACCCAGACAGATGACTGCCCAGCATGAGACACACACAGTGATATTTGACAAATAAAACGTTTATAGGTTTTTCAGAAAGTGGGCAATAATTGTTTAAACAAATTTAGGCAGGTGCATAAGTTTGGACACCGTTGTCATTTTATTGATACCAAAACCTTTAGAAATAATTATTGAAACTTAAATTGGCTTGGTGAGCTCAGTGACCCCTGTCCTCCATACACAGGTGAATCCAATTATGAGAAAAAGCACTTAAGGGGGAGCAATTGTAAGTTTCCCTCTTCTTTATATATTCTCTGAAGAGTAGCAACATGGGGGTCTCACAACAACTCTCAAATGACTTGAAAACAAAGATGTTCACCATCATGGTTTAGGGGAAGGATACAGAAAGCTGTCTCAGAGACTGTTTCCACAGTTAGGAACATACTGAGGAAATGGAAGACCACAGGCACAGTTCAAGTTAAGGCTCGAAGTGGAAGACGAAGAAAAATCTCAATTAGAGTCAACCCACAGACCAGCACCAGACCTACAACATCATCTTGCTGCAGACGGAGTCACTGTGCATCTTGTCAAAGTTGAGGGACGCATGGATTCTACTCAATATCAGCAGATTCTGGAGACCAATGCGCCAGGGCTGGATCTACAAGACAATGACCCTAAACACTGCTCAAAAACTACGAAGGCAATAATGCAGAGGAACACGTACAGTCCCCAGACCTAAATATCATTGAAAATCTGTGGTGTGAGTTAAAGAGAGCTGTCCATGCCCGGAAGCCATCAAACCTGAATGAACTAGAGATGTTTTGATGCCAGAATCCAAACTCTCATTGGAAGCTATAGGAAGCGTTTAGAGGCTGTCATTTCTGCAAAAAGAGGATCTACTACATATTGAGTTAATTTATTTTTTGTGGTGCCCAAAGCTATGCACCTGCCTAATTTTGTTTAAACAATTACTGCACACTTTCTGTAAATTCTATAAACGTTGTTTCACTTAACAAATATCACTGTGTGCGTCTCCTACATGATATACTTCATTGAAAAAGGAAGTAAGGAAAATCATAAAGATTGACAAGGTTGGCCAAACGTTCGCACCCCACTGTGTGTGTGTGTGTGTGTGTGTGTGTGTATATATATACTGCCTTGAGATGACTTGTTGTGATTTTACACTATATAAATGAACTGCATTCAAATAATTCCACAATACATGAATACAATAATTGTGATAAGTAAGAGATAAATGTGTACATGTAGAGGAAAAAGCTGTAACCTTACAAATTTCAGTTGGGGGAACAAACATGCAGTGTAATGTTGGAGAATAACTGTGTTACTGCAGCTTTTTGATTTATAAAGTATAATTAAAAATAATCCAAATTTAAAACCCCATATGATCCATATGTTCATTTTTGTACCTGATTAACTCAAATCTTTATTACAGTTCTCCCTCAGGCTACTCATCACGGCACAACTTGATTTTAAGTCCAGGACACATTAATTTTATGGTTATATTTTAACGTTTCAGCATGTGACCACCTTCTCCCTGCAGGCACAAAAAAGAGAGAGAAGAGAAGGGGGGAAGGGGAGAGACAGGCGTGCACCAGGGGATGTGAAGACATGATCTACATATTCAACATTTTGAGTCCCATCAAGGAAAAATCCACACTTTGATGCTCAAATACATTTTATCCATCTGTGGCGTTGACTGGATTCCAGCAGCTATTTTGTGATACACGTTGGGATGGACTTTGTTGTTTTTGTTCAATAGCTTAAAGGTGTTTAAACTTAAGTATTCTGCCTCAGGTTACGGTGTAGGTGGAGACATTGAAAGCAGTTTAAACAGGTCTCCAGTTGGGAAAATGTAAGAACTACACAGATTCTGCGTGTGTTGTAGCTGCTTTGAATTTCTGATTACTCAAGGTGATTTTTGGTGCACAAACTAGTAAACGTGCTTCTAGTATAAAGTAGATCTTAGTAGATCTTATTTTAGCCCTTTTCAAGCAGAGCAAGTTTTCCTTTGTCAGCATAAATCAGGGTCTAAATGTAGTTTTTGGGCTGTAGTTGCAGACCATCTCAAAGTACTATATAATCTAGAAAACAGTTAGCAAAATGAATAGATACAGGAATTAAATGCAGAAACAGAATGAGCAAATAAAAATACCATTCGCACATGTTTTATCACAACGTGTGACGAAGGTGAACATCAGACAAATCGCTCTGATAACGCATTAAATAAGACAAAGGCTGCATTCAGGTATAGCTTCATACAGCCGTTGTCATTCATTTTAATGAAGGCTGAGTTTAACAACGTGGGGCCTGGTGTTCCAACAAAAGCTTTTTAAACTATCCTACCCTAAACCTAACCCTGAAGTACTGGGTTAGGGTTAGAAAAAAAGATTTTGTTTTGGTGCAAATTTAATGCAGACTGTGAGATGATATTTTTATCCACAGTCTCTCTCTGACTCTAACCCACTGCTGTGACGTCTGATCCCAACAGTAAAACACGTTAACCTAGCTAAACTCAAATGTCTGCTTTTTGAAATGTAACATCAGATATTCTAGACAAAATGTAATTAGCCACAACGAATATTATGGAACCACCTAACCTGGCTGCACACTTTGAAACACAAGATTAGTTTTTTGTACACATATTAAGTGAAGAAATCAAAGTAAATGAAGCAACTATTAAGATCTTTCTTATGGATTTTATTACCAACACTGATGCTTCTGGTAATTAGTTTAGTAAATTAATTTGACCATCTTAGTACTTTATCTAAAGCCCAGTTACTGGAATTGGTCATAAACCAAATTACTGGACAAGTTAAAACTTTGATGTGATGATGGCAACAGGATCACTGGGATTCATCCTCTGGGGGGCGTGGACATGTGAAAGTTGAAATCCTTCCAACAGATGTTGAGATGTAGAGACTGCCTGTTCCTGACAGACCAGGAGTTATCAGTGTGGACTTTTTAGTAGTAAGCATGTTTAGTACAATTGCTATAAAAGTGTACACCATAAAATCTGTGTGTTTTTTCTACTGTGCTATTTGTCCCCTTCGTGTTTCTTTTTTTGGCATGTTTTTCACACGTTAATTATTCAGATCATCATTCAGTTAATCACCTGCATGCTGCAAGTTTATTTATTTAAATTTGCACTGTAGCATGAAATTTGAGGCTTTTTGGTTTTGTCTAGTTATGTGCTTTTTGTCTTTTTGTTCCTCTTCTGGGCACGAGCTCCATTTAAGGAGAGAAGTAGGTCAAGCAGCTGCTCAATTATGCTTAATTTTAGATCTGCACCGCCCAGTTTAACTAGTTGTTAATTAGGTTATCTCCACCTTCTTCATTCACTGCTCCCTGTGGCTGCCAAGCTCCGTCGAGACTCAAATCTCACTTAAATCTACTTTTAGTCCATCAATAGTCTTTTTTTGTGATAAATTTTGCTGTTTTGTTGTTTTTTTTTCGTCTGCAACCTCCTCCATCACTTCTCAATCGGATCAGATCTCCGGCCTTTTGTTGAGAACTGTTTTTATTCTCTCTCTGATCCCCACACATGCCCTGCCATGTTTGATCTCCTTCCATCTTGTGCACGATGCTTCCCTTTCTCGCGTCCCTCTTTCATCCCTGTGTGGCTCAGGGATGGAGAATGACAATAGCAGTAAGTGGGTGTGGAAGTGGCTGCAGGACGCGGAGACTGAGTAGGAAATGAAATGAATGGTGGTGTTAATATTTTGCTAAGATCTCACTAGACTGTTTCATTAAACAACTAAATCTGAATTAGCCAAAACTGCTTCCCATCACTCTCCGGCCTCCCTAACCTGCCTGCTTCACTCAGCTTATTTATTCCTAGATTTAAAAGTGGGTCATGAACAGTTTCAGGCTCGGTCATTTCCTATAACAGCTGTGTAATAAATGTAAACACAAGTAATAATGTATGTAATATTTTTAATGGTGGATTAATTCACATTTGGTGCTCTAGTGAATATTTGGGGCAGCAGGAGAAGAGTGTGTGACAGAACATGCTGCCCAGAGGAATAAGGTATGTTTAAGCCACTGTTGGTTTTGGTCTGTTCACAGGATTTAAATGACGTCTCCGGTCCTTCCTTCGCCCTTTGTTCACAGACACAGTTGAGCTCTTCTCCGTTTTGTATTTTCAGAAAAACAATCACAAACTGTAATGTTCACACACTCTCATGCGATCAGCTGTATTTTGTCTGCACAGCTTCACATAGAGGCAAAATAAATGTTTATGCCAGAATGTCGGTGATTCATATTCTGTGCAGGTTTGTGTCAACACGATTGGAAACCTGAGGTTTCTGTACACGGGAAAGTTCAGAGGCCCGGCTTTACGAAGCAGATGGACGCTCAAATTCCACCAGCTCAGCGTTGAAAAAAGGATGGTGGTGTGAGGGGAGGAAAGGATGGGGGAGGGAAGATATGGAAAGGCAAAAAGGAGGGGAGGTGGTGGTGGTGGTGGTGGGGGGGTCTTTTAAGCTTGGTTTTAATCTGGAGCAGAATGAGAGGGAGGAAAAGAGCGACTGGTCTGTGAGTGTGTATTACACCACAGAGAGGTCACCGCACTGCCTGGGGGGGCGAGGGTGAGGAAAAGAAGGAGAGGAGGAGTAGAAGGAGGAGACGAACGACAAGGTGTCAGGTGAGGAGGGATGATGAAGTGAGCAGGAGAGCAGAGGGTACAGACAGCGAGTGTGTGTGCGCACCTGTGTGTGTGTGTGTGTGTGTGTGTGTGTGTGTGTGTGTGTGAGGAGGTTTTCGAATCGACGTCCCTCCGTGTCATCCTCACCCTCCTCCCGGTGACGCGGCAGCACTCAGGGCAGCTTTTGCTGACTCGCCACTAACTCATCGCACAACCAGGAATGAGGGACACACTGACCCCACCTCACCACCTCCCCCCACCCCACGCCCACTGAGAAGGTTGGTACCGCTCACCCCCGCTGGTCCAAGATCTTGCTAATTGGGATCAAAGGGACACCCGTGTGGCAGAGCAGGTGCAAAACAGTGGGGGGTGTCGCCTTCATGTGGCCACTTAAAGGAACTGCAACTCAACAATACAGGAGAGACGATCAGAATCCGTTTTACTTTTACTATTCAAATCCAGGACTTAAGGCGCAAAAAGTTTCATATGAGGATCGTCGGTGAGAGCTCACACACTGCTGTGGAAATGATTCATATCAAACAATCTTGACATATGGCACAGGACACAGGTGGAACATTCACAAAAGATAAAACAACTAATCAATGAAACTTCAAAGGCCTTGAGTAAGATTTTCATTAGCTCCTGATATTATCTAAGAACACACACACACACACACACTCCGGGTGCGGGTCAGCTCACAGCCAGCCGTTGGATGAGAAGTCTTGTCTCAGCTGCTGGATCTCAGGCTCTGTGAGCGGCTGGAGAGGCGATCGACAGGCGCCGCCATGGAAACCGAACCACTCCATTGCCTGTTTGAGGGCGGGAACTCCCAGCTTCCGGGTCACCTAGCAACGCAGAGCACGCCCGTCAGTCTCCACCATATATCCATCAGCCCCCCCGCAACGAAAGAGAAATTGCTGCATGGTTTCAAGGTTCCATCAATAACACACTTGAAGTCCGTCACGTTTGGTATTTGTATTCGATATCTGCTGCTGAACTCCATCTGGTCGGAGCGAAGTTGATTCCTCCTGATGCAGCGTGTGGAGGTGTTTGTGCTGCAAAGGCAGCAACATTTACCACACCTCAATAGATAATATTTGTCGCCTGAGGCTAATAATGCAGAACTGACTCCTTGTACAAACCTGAAAGTCTGATTTAGTTTTATATGCTGCAATTTTTTTTCCTTTGAGTGAACTGTTTTCACTTCCTCCTTTAACATAGTAAGATATTAACTTTTCTACTGGAGGAAATCTCCCATTTAAGCATTTAATGGTTCATTTCCTGTGTGAGGTTCCTAACTTTTGAACACTGCTTGAACAAAATAAATGATTTTGCAGTATTTTTACATTAGTAAAACATTAGTTTAGACCATGTTTTACAGTCACTGTTCAGTCACATATGAAAAATCAA
>JAUMHF010000001.1:1621399-1632554 GCA_032359275.1 Microctenopoma steveboyesi
GCAGTATTTTTACATTAGTAAAACATTAGTTTAGACCATGTTTTACAGTCACTGTTCAGTCACATATGAAAAATCAAAATCTTTAAGAGAGCAAATGTTAGTAGTGTTTTTTCTTCCCTCGCTGACATTTAATGTAACCATTGAGGCTCTGCCTTGAAGGAATGTGACTGAACCCTTCAGTCTGTCACTGTTTGTGGGAGTCGGTGTCTGCGATACGGTGGACAGAAGAGTCCACAGCGCAACAGATGGTACGCACGGCGGTGTTGGGCTCGATCAGACGCTGCTGCAGGACTCTGGCTTCCTCCCAGCGACCGGACAAACACAGACGCTCCAACTCACACAGCTCTCTGCCCAGCACATTAGCCAGCGCGCACACTCCGCCAACTGCACCTACAGACGCGCACAGAGACACACACCAACGTTAAACTAACAAGTATGATTCAATACCATGCAGTGTGTTTAGTAACTTTTACAGTTTGTCCGAATAACTCAAGTCCCCCAAACTATTTAAGGGCTGGTTTGCTGTGTGCAACCGTTCAATGCAGCATTTACCGTGTTCAGAAGCCTAAATGCTCCATCTTCTCATCGTACACAGAGCACTGAGACATTAGCATGCCCCACAGCAAAGTACAAGAAGCACTTGAGTTTGATCCAAGAGGTCAGAGAATTTCCTGAGCCGACAGAGGCCCGTTTACTGTAATTCATTCCTTCACCTGACAGCGTGCAAACAGATTTAAGCATTAAGATAAAACACAACAGTGAAGAAGTGAGCTATGTTTTTAAGCTGAACATTCATCCTCCTGAAACAAAACCATCCGTCATTCCTCTGCTTTCACGTCTCAGTTGTCAACACAGACACATAAATGATTTACTGTCAACATGCAGGAAGTTTTCAGATAAGAATCTGTCCTGTTTTTTTTTTTCTTTCTTCACGTATCATTGTATTTTTTACACATGCGTTATTTTCCCGGGCGACAGGATATCATGGCCTTTCATCGTGACATCTCATTGTCTGCATGTGGTGGGGGAGAAAAGCAGAGAACGAGCCTCCGTCCACGGCCTTGGACTTGTTGTTGCGGACAGACCAGTCAGCGGCTGCTGATGGGCAGATTTTCTGTTGTATTTATATTTCTGTGGCCTGTCAAAGCTCACATCTCACAGCTGACAGCAGCTTACCTATAGCTGCTGATCGACAGGCGTGCAGCCCTGTCTCCTCGCCGCACTGTGAGTGACAGCTCATGTACAGAGACATAAAAGGTTGGACTGAAATAGACTGAAATAGACGGCAAAAAACGACTGGAGACGTCCAGAAAATTGCACACTGACGCAAAGTTTCTAAGATACAGTCGAGTGAAATGGACCATTGCTACTAACTTCAACCTGCACATGAAAATGAAAACATTCACACTGATTAATTTAACTAGCACATGGTAGGAAGGACATTTAACAATGAAGTGGCTGATGTACAGTTTTCCTGTTTAATTCAATTAAGTTTATTTAAAGTCGTGTCACGGCCCTAAGACCGTACAGAATATATAAATATATACAGAATAATGTAGAAAACCCAACAGTCCCACATGAGCAGCCATAGGAAACAGTGGAGAGGAAAACTCTTGTCTGTGATTAGACTGTAGGCATTAAAATCATAACTATATTAATTTAAGAGCTTATTCTTAATATTTTTACTTTTGAGCTTTAGAAAAAGTCTGTTTTTAGCAGCAAATACATGTGATGGTATAGTTTTCAGTAAAGCTCACAGTAAACATGATAAAAAATGCACTGTGACAATGTATGATTTAGCACCTTGGGTTTTGCCATATTTCTGTCACATAAAATAGGATCCATGTGAGAACAGATATATGTTGTATATGTCATCTTTCCACCGAGGAAACATTAGAGCTAAACTAGGTCTGCTGATACCTGAGTACATGTGGACAAGCAGCGTAGGTTTTCCATCAAAGCTTTTTGTCATGAGGCCCTACGAGTGTGTGAGTGACAGTTAGACCCCTCTGCATCAATGTGGGGGGTGTGGGAAGCCTGATTTTGGACATCAGAAGTCAAACACGCACTCATAGCATGCACACATTATCATATCTATCACTAAGTAGCACCTTGCGCTGCATTAGCTGTGTCAGTCAGTCAGTCAGTCACACATACGCGCAGCCAATTACTCCCATATTTCAGTTCTGGAGATGAGAACATGTCAGGGAGCAAAGATCAGAGAGCTGTGGGAGTGTGGGAATGTTTCTCCAAGAGTGACATGACTGAAGGTAGAAAACATGGTGGCCGCGCTACTAAGAGGACACCTGTTCAAAGTCTTAATAACATCTGGACTCCTCCCCCCGCAAAATGTACGACTAACTGGTCGAAGCAGCAGGTTTATAAACCCTATGGAGTCGTCAGGTCGGTGAGTCGTCGCCTGTGAGTCGGTGAGTCGTCACCTGTGGGTCGGTGAGTCGTCACCTGTGTGTTGTCCTTCCCACCTTTGTGGTCACAACGACATACCTGAGTGTGAACGGTTCAGTTGAATGAACTGCTGATAGAGTATGCCTTACAATGACATAATGGAGGGTGGAGGGCGAATGTAGTCAAGAAACTCAAACATGTCCATTTGCTAAGACTTTTAGAGGCGACTGTGTGTGGGTGTACTGTGTGTTCAGGGCATGTTTTGGACACGCAGCCTTCAGAGAGCCTAACAAGAAGTAATCCCAGAATACAAGGGCTTGTGGATAGGAAGAAGGGAATGCTGACATCTGCTAGAGAGGAATTTCTAGTGAAAAACCAAAGAAAAAGTTAATTAGAAAAGACTCGTGTCGAGCTCTCTTTACACTCATGATTGTGCAGCAGGGACCCAAACTGAGTGATGTTCAAAAAGACAATTTCTTCACTTTGGTTTTGGATAAAAAGAAAACAAACAGTAGGGGAGGCTGCAGCCTGGGGCACATGAAGGCAACCAACCTCTCCCTGTGAGGAACAACCATACTGTTAGTACTGTTTTAGGCTTCTTACCAACACAATAGGCAGCCATGAGAAACCCCGCTGAGCCTGCCAACACCTGGAAATCCTGCGATTTGGTTTTGTGAACAATCAGGCCGATCCGTGTGATCTGAGGAGAGGGCAAAACAAGAGAAACAAAGAGAGAGGAAAGTAAGAAATTGGATTCCTTTAATGTCATCACTCCTCCCCGCTGTCCGAACTAATATCTGGTGTACTTTCTGTTATCTCAGGGGAAACTGTCACGAGAGACAATGACAAAGCCAACAGCTCACAGAGTAAACAAATCCCTCAAATTGAGATGAGCATCGACTCTTCAGAGAGAGCAGGTTTTTGAGGGAGGGGACCGTTCAACATCCTGAGCAGGAGGAGGAGGAGAACAGACAAGTCCCAAGTGAGGGATCTTCAAAAGAGGGGGAGGATGGGAGAGGCTTATGAATAATTGATGAGATTCCTATTTTGTTGTCTTTAATTCAACTATCCTTTGTCAATCTGGACGTGAAGTGGCAAATCCAAATAAAGCCGACAAGTTCAAAGGGAGACTAAGACGACTCGACGAATGCTCTGAAACATCCGCAGGGAAAACCTGCAGCCCTTGGTTTCAGCCTCCGTCACGTCAGTGCGGAGGGTCTATTTTTAAGCATTGGTTGTCGATCAGTCTGCTCATGTCAGTCAGACTGCAACTGATCAGGTTAGAGCAGCTCCTGCTGGTTTCCTGAAAGCAGGAGAGTCCCGGATCTTTAAACACCTCCTCAAAGGAGGAGGCTCCTGCGTCCATGTGACAGAAGTCACTCATTAACTTTTACTTTTTGAGTCTGGGAGGGGCACGTGATGGAGGCAGAGGCCTGTGCAGACACATTTATGCTACATGATTTAACAATATTATCTCCCTGCTGAAATGCCACATTTGATTTATCAGAATCTTCTCACCGAAGATTACAAACACACGTTTTTAAGAATTCATGTGGTTTAATCTCCAGATCTGTTGATGACAACAAACATAAGTAAAATTATCACCCTGTAAAAGTGGAGTTAGAGGCAGAGCTGTCTTTAATAAAGTGAGTGTACAGCACATGTATGTTATTAATTAAATAAAACACATCAGAAAATCACATTTAATTGTTACATTAAGAACGTGGAGGCACTATATTTAAATTCATTAAGCTTGTCGTTTTAATTACATTGCGTTTTGGTAACAACTGACAAAAAAAATTAGCAGTGTTTGTGTGTCTGCATCATGTTATATTAAAGTGTTCACAACTACGTTTCCAGGTGTGAGCTGCTGAGACATAACTATAAATAGCAGGTGTAATTATTCCAATTAGGGAGTGAGAGAGAAAACTGTTTGGACTGATCAGACAGGTTGAGTCGAGTCGTGGTGCAAAGGTGGTGCTTCACTGCACAGTGCGTGGCCGCAGGCAGGTTCAGACAGACGAAAAGGTGAGATGAAATCTGAATCATCGTTCAGGTGAGAGTTGTTAGAGAAACAAATGTCTCATTCATATGATGAGACCATTAAAAGCCCCAGCAGATGAGCGAAGACAGTAAAAGTGACAAATGTGTGGAGCAGGAGTCAAAGCTGAACCTGATGCGCCTCATGTGTTTTCACAAATGTCCGGTCTCCACCGTCACTTTACTGGTCCTCCACATCACAACATGTGCTGCACAGACGCCATCAAATAGCTGCTGAGCTCCAGAGCCCAAAATAGAAACACGTGCAAACACGTCACACTGTTTGTTTGTTTTAAAAGCAGCCCACAAAATCGCACTTTGAAGCACTAACGAGCTCAGTTTTAAAGGAAGATTCCGCCGAATCCTTTGTCAGTCACTCACCGCCACAGACGGAAAGTACGCTCGCGTTAGATCTGTACTGGTCTTATCACTTCACAGAGAAGCAAATAACCACTACATGTGCAGCGTTTGCACCTTCTGGCCTCTTGGTATGAGGAAAGTAAAAAGTAAAAAACTTTTTTCAACAGATCACATGAACTTTCAGGTCAGTTGGAGACGAATTTAAACTTAAAAATCTGTCCACACCACTGTGGTGATAACACGCCGACACATACAGAACTCAGTTCCCTCCACACCAAACAAAAAGTGACCTGCCAAATATCAGGAGCTGTAGAGAAATCTGCGTTTGCGTCTCACAGCCTGAGTAATATTTCTGTCTCCATTCCTGAAACTTGCCCACCCCCTTTCGGTTTTCTGCGTTTGGCCTCTTAACGCCTACGGCTGAGCAGGGCCACTCTGTGCTTGAACTACACCTACGCTTCTGTCTCCCAACAAGTGGACAAACATGTTATTTCCCAAATCAGAAATCCATTTGCAACTTCTCACAAACACTTCCCACACGGATGAAAAGGTATTGAGAGCTTGACAAGTGGAAACTTGCCTCCCTCCCCTCCTTAAGAAGTAACCCTGCAGTCAAGCCTGCTGGATAAAACTCATTCACTTTAATTTGAGGTTCTTTAACTGTCACCACACTTTTCTCTGCAGCAGGCAGCCGAGTGAAAATCACCTGAACACACGGGTCACAATGGTTAATGATGACGCCAGGATGCTGGTTACACACACAATGCTAATCAAGTAGCAGCAACTCAAATAAACACAATACTGACAGTAGTGCTGCGATCATTCCTGAACGTTCAGTCCAGTACCAAGTCTCTTTGGCTCGGGTTTGAATGCTCAGAGGTAGGTACAGCTGGCCACGGTGACATGTGTGTCTCTTCTTTTCTCTTTCCTCTGTCCACCCACCCGGCCTGAGCCTGCTTCTGCTGGACGTTTTTACATCATTTCTGAACACTTCCTAACTTAAAACATTAGTTTGTGTTGTGTAAACATCAAAATGATCTGAAAACACTTTTTACACCTTTTTAATTTTCTGCCCAAAAAATATTCTAAATGAGAAAATTTGTATTTCGCATTTTGAAGTTATGTTGTCAGCGGTTTATTTATTATTGATCATTTTGTAGCAGTCTATTACATTTTTTCAGGGCTGTATATATAATTGAATTGAAAATACCTTGATTTAAACATACAGTCAAGTCTGACATGAATAGCTTTTCTGTCTCAGCCTCATCTACAGTAGGTACAGTATCAAGGCATCCGTGGTTGAACATAGCTTTGCCTATGGCGCCACCACCAGGAAAAGTCTGAATCTTTTCCCCACTTAGTGGCAAACACATTACTGCTCTGTGATCCTGCTTTAAGAGACTGTGCTGGACTCAAATACTAAAATCTGAAAAAGAGCCCGGGAGAATAAAATAGTCTGCATTAACAGAAAGATTCATTTGTTTTGAGTGGAGATGTTGTTTGCCTTCATGTCATTATTACTGAATAACGTGATGTAATCAGGGTCAAACGGTGACTCGTCAGATCGTATATGCAGCAGCGTTTCTGCCTGACAGCCACAGATAATGACAGCTGAGGGTGTGTTTCTTACATCTCCTCCACTTTCTTTACAGCCCAGGATGTTTGGATGCTGAGACAGATGCACCACAGCGTCTAGCGGCAGATCCAGTGCTGTGTTGGCTGGCACATTGTATAACACCACCGGTACCGGGCTGCTGTCCGCCACCTGCAGCGGGACACGGGGAGACGAGACCTCAAACACAACACCCAGACTTCCCTTCTCCATCACTGACAAAAACTTTACCCAACTGTAGTTTCATTTGTGGGTGTGCAGCTCATTTGTTATTTTTATCCTTTATTCATGGCGACAATTCATTCATTCAATGTGTTGAAACCACGGCACAGTGAGAGTTTCCTGCATGTGCAGCATTTACACGGATGACAACTGTCTGTCTGTCATGCTGGCACATATCTGCAGGAGAGCTTAAAACAGAACTGCTTGAGGATTAAGTCTTTGTTAGGATTTGAGTAGAAACTGGGGAATGTGATAAACATGTGCATGACTCTGCACTGAGACATGACCTTTGTGAAGTGCTGGATCAGAGCACGACTGTCCATCTTGCCCTTGTAGTAGCAGGGCGTTATCACGAGTACGGCGTCGGCTCCGGCTGCTGCCATCTTCTCCGTGAGCTGCACTGTGGCTCTGGTGGCTGAGCAGACAAGAGAAGAAAATAACTTTTTAAACCTTTTTAGCTGCACAACACGTCTGTCAAAACCTTTAAAAATGTGTTTCAAAGTATATATTTAAAATTTTAAAGACACCTTCTGCAGGTTTTTGAGGGAGTGGACCGTTCAACATTAGGATGGATTTTGAAATGTACAAGATTCTATGAAACTGAGGAGGATGCAGTGAACAGTTAAAACTCTGAAGCATCCTGCTGTGGAATCAACTCACGAGTTAGTGGTAGTAGTAAGTCACAACATGACCTCTGGCGTGGATGTAGCTGAATATTGTCCATTTTTTATACTACTTCATTACTGATCCCTGAACCTTTCAGATTATTGAGAGTCTACACACACACACACACAGTTGCTAAGACCTACATTCGCAGCCTGATCCAGCAATCAGCAGTTTATCTGCTGGCAGTGAGCGTCGGACAGTCCTCACCACCTCGAGCTGCTCCTTCTCTGTCAGGTATGGATATTCGCCATTTGAGCCTTGAACCACGAGACCTGCGGATTAAAACACATTTGTCTCATATCGGCATTTTATTATATTTGTCTCCAGCTCACCGTCTTTAGAATACAATGAGTTTTGGAAACTTGATGCAGTCAGGTGGGAAAGTTCTCCATCTACAGAACTTTTTAAAACTCATTAACAGCATTGTCCCAATAGTAACAGCACCAGAAGTCACAGTAGTTCCAGCCAGAACCAATAGTGACAGGAGGGCAGCAACATTTTGAAAACTGCTGTGTCTTCAAACACTGCAGCTCCTGGTGCTCCAGCATAGCAGCTGGAAACAAAGGTGAGCTTGTATTAAGAGCGGAGAGCCAGCAGAGGGCGACAGAGCACAGCGGGCCTCCTGGCGACGTCCTTGCCAGTTTGAACTTTGTCTTCTCTCGGATATCTAAGAAAATCTAATCTTATCCTGAAAAACGTTGTATTTGTTCAATCGGTTTTTTCTGTGTCTCCAGTCTGACCTTTAAATGGTATCTTGACGTATTTCTGCAGATTTTCCTCCAGTCTCTGGCGGTCCACTTCCTCCTGGGCGGTAAACGGAGTAGCAATAGGGGGGTAAATCCCGCTCAGGTCCAGTTTGGCAGCTGCAGCATGGCTGTGGGGTCGCTGACACACTGTGGAGCTTCCCCCTCTGCACAGGGGTCTCAGGCCCCGCCAAAGCCGGGCGCACAGCATTGTAGACGGGGCAGCGTGACTGAGGCTGCTCGCTGAGCCAGTGCTCGGACTCTGTGCAGCTGCTGCAAAATATTGTGAATTATTAACCGGTCTTTGTAAATATTGACCTGAATGTGTCACAAACAGCAGAAGAGTCGTAGCAGACTATTCACTTGTACTTTAACGAGTCACTGAATAACGGCCACGTTTAATACTGCGCCACGCGCCTGTTTTATTCACGGGAGACTAACAACTTTATGGTTGTGGCATTTGTCAGGAAGGTCTCTAACAGCAGTCTAAAAGTGCCTCAGTGCAAAGCTGAAAAACGAGGCTACAACAGATCTAAAGCTCCTCCCCAGAGCAAGAACTCAGCAAGCGTCACCATGAGCGAAGACCGTCCCATAATCTGTGCGGATGATCGGCTTCAATGACGTCAGCGCCGTGTACCAATTATGTTCTAGATTTTATGAAGGACGTTATAAGAATGGTTTTGAGGATATAACTACCATTGCATAAATAGAAGACTCAGGCCCTCATCGCTCCGGGTTATACTTGTGTGTTTGTGTGTGTGTGTGTGTGTTAGTGTGGATCAGATTCACTTAAAAGGAAACAGAATGTGATTTATCATCAACATGTGTCCTGCTGCCTTTAAATTCAGCAGAAATGTCAGAAACTGATTAAGAAGCCTTTCATATATACACCGGGAGTTTGGACGACCATACAATTCTAGCTCTAGTCAGTTATTTGGACTATTACTGGTTGATGAAAGCACAAATGTCATTGAGCTGAAGTTTTGGTATTTCTTTGGAACTGCCAACACAAAATTTAAATGTTTGGGAATCCCATATCTCCCAGAGTCTGTGGGTGTTGCAGTGGTTGACGATGTCCAGGTGGGTTACTGTGACAACCACATCAAGAGCGCTCAACCCAAACATGACTGGATGAGAAAAATAAGAGAGGTTGATCAGCAGCATGTGTGGCAGTGGCATGACCTTGCATGTTCGACGCGCGTCAATACCACTTCAAACCCTTCACGGAAACTTAAGGCAGCGATTGAACCAAACTGAAGGTTTGGATCCATTTCAATTCAATTCATCTTCATTTCACTCACTGTGTATTCAATGTATAATTTTATTGGTTTATATTTGCTTTTTTGCACAGATTCAAATTTCTCTCTCTGTCTCTCTGCCTGTCTCTCTCTCTATCTCTCTGTCTTTAGTCCTCTCTCTCTCTGTCTGTCTGTCTCTGCCTCTCTGTCTCTCTCTCTCTCTCTCTCCCTCTAAGGTGTCAGCATCATCCAGAAGATGTTTGGCAGTGAGTGGGATGATCATAGTGGAGAAGTTAACAGTTTCAACCAGTATAGCTTTAACGGGGAAGACGTGATAGCACTGGACCTGGAGACAATGACATGGGTTGCTCCTAAGTCACGGGCTGTTGTTGTAAAACAAAAATGGGACAGTGAGAAATCTAGATTGGACTTTAATAAAAATGTTTCTCACTGAGCAAATTCCTGAGAGGCTGAAGGAGTATTTGAAATATGGGAAAGGTTATCTGCTGAGAACAGGTAGAAATTAATTTTATAGTGTTGCACAGTTTCCATACCTTTCCTCTTCTCTCTCTCTCTCTTCTCCCTCCTCTTCTGTCAGCTGCCACGCTACAGGTTTCTACCCTGACAGAGCCAAAATGTTCTGGATGAAAAAATGGAGAGGAGACTCACGAGGACGTGGACCATGGAGAGATGCTCCCCAACCATGATGGAACCTTCCAGATGAATGTTGAGCTGAACATTTCATCAGTCAGTGCTGAAGACTGGAGCCGGTACAACTGTGTGTTTCAGCTCTCTGATCTGAAGAACGACATCATCACCAAACTGGACGAAGAAGGGATCAGAACCAACTGGGGTAAGAATAAGATCAGATGTGAATGTGAGTTTTAACTTGTGTCTTGTCAGTGAAAATAATTGTGGATCAGAAACACGTGTTTCTGACATGATTATTTTTTATTTGCCGATTTTCTTGCTGAATAGTGAATTCCAGTCTTGTGATCGTCTACGTCAATGTTACAATTGTTGCTCTTAGTGTCATAGTCATCATCGTCACTGCTGGATTAACTGTTTACAAAAAGAAGAAAGGTGGGAGACTCAAAGTGGGTGGAGCCTGCTCCATCCACACAAATCTGAAGCAACAAATTTAAGACTGAGATTATTTACAATAATATAAGTTAAAAAAATGACAGTGACTTGACCTGACAACTTTTATATGATGTTTGAAGTGATGTTGTTGAAATGTTTAGCAAATTTTTTTCACATTCTTTGATATGGACTCTCAGAAAATATTTAAAAGCAAAAGATCCGTACAAATGCCCTGAATTAAAATATTTTATTATCCTGAGTGTAAGAGCCATTGTGGTGTCATTTACTTTGAACACGACATTTTATTGTGCTTTAAATAAGAAGTTTGATAAGTTACCATTGTTACAGTTCTGTGTGACATAGTTAACACAGTTTACATCTCAGGTCAAACTGCTTTTTACGTGTCTGTTTCTGTTTAATTGAACCAGTCTGTGTTGGGTTAGAAGTGAATTCACTTTACCTGCAGGATTCTTTCAAGTAAAACACTTATTTATCTGTCGGATTACAGAGAACGCTACAGAGACGTTCATGTTTAGCTGTGAACTGGACATGAAAATGTAGATCTGGCTTTGTACAACACAGGTTTTAACTAGTTCACTTTGCTTTTGCTGTTTCCTGAGTTTCATGTGTGTAAAATGTTGGTTTTGTGTAGTTTTGATTACCATATTTTGAAGAATTATGAACTCTATTCTAAATTTATCAGGAAGCCAATAGAGAGTAGCTAATGTAGGAGAAATATGATCTCTCTTGTTAATTCCAGTCAGAACTCTGGCTGCAGCATTCTG